>JASSRZ010000083.1:9367365-9400022 GCA_032164315.1 Malacoctenus gilli | reverse complement strand
CACACACACACACACACACACACACACACACACACACACACACACACACACACACACACACACACACACACAAATATCAAATAAACACATATCGCGCTTAAAATTCATAAAAATATATGTACAATTTACACAATTACATTTTTAGCAATTCACCAAGAATCAAGGCACAAAAAGACACAAGAACAACATCGGGATGCAAGCGACGGAGACACATGGTCAACAACACAATGGGGTTCTCTATTTACAAAAGGGGGAAAAACTCCAGTAAGGTTATAGTAAATTCACTTACAGAGCGATTAGGGTTATGCACTGAGAGTACCTGAAGGTGAAGGCTGTCCCTTCACTACGCCATTCTTCGTTCTCTCCTCAAAGTTCATCACCTCTTTGTAGATTAGTTCTGCCGCACAGTTGGGAGACAACAGTCAGTGAAAAAAAACACACACAAAGACACACACACCAGCTGGCAAACAGAGAAATAATCAGGCCTGATAAACCGAAGGCAAAACAAGCAAGACAAATTGGGTCATTTATGAATCTTTCTTCAGTTCGAGTACAATAAATACCACAAAGAAGGCATTGAAAAGTTGTCTGATACACAATTACAGTTTGTTATGTCACTTTAAGATCAAATATTGGGTTTTTCTTGTAGCTTATCATCAGAACTCACTGGAATCTCACACATTACCAAGTGCAGCATCTGAAGTACAAACTCCCTGCAGCTTAAAAACTGCAAATATTGTTTCATCTGTTTTGTTCTCTTGCTACTATTTGCCACAAAACATATTTTTTCAGTTTGCCACTCCTGGAGTAATCTGAGTGTCCGAATCTACTCTATTCCATTTTTAATGGAGTCATTCTCACCTTTCCATTCATCAATGGAGTGTTCTCTTTCATCCAGCTGCTTGTCGTAGATCTGAGGTGGAGGCTAAAGGGGGGAGGGAGCACACGCTGGTTCAGAGATGATCCGGCCCGACAGTTCCCGAGAACACACCGACACGAAAAAAAGACTCTCAACGTACGTTTTTACAAGTCTATGTTTTCACGCTGATGTATCACAATTTGAAAAGAGGAAATTGTGGATACATTAGTCCAAAATATGGAGATGAGAAGAAAAAAAATGTCTGAACGTGAAAAAAAATGACGATGTGAGTGCAGTTTTTAGCGGGAGTTTCAAACTGATAGAAAATCAGGAACATGCTGAGTCGATGTGAATTATGAGAAAAGGAAAATAATAAACGGATAACAAAACATTCAATGCTTCACTTAAGTTGGATCATATCGAATATTCATTGATTCCCTTAAAATCCGATGCACATAGCTTCTCTGCACACGTCAGTTCATAATGCTTGACCTTTGATAATCATCATAAATAAGGAGTTCAACAGGAAGATTGAAAAAAAAGAGTGTTTGTGATGGTTGAGGAGCTCGAGTGTCTTTGTCCTTCCCTGATGGGTTCGTCAATTCATCTGACAGGACACAAATATGGGGTCTGGCGCCCATTCAACTGTTCTTATCACTCATTCATAGTGATCCTGTCCCGGAGTCTGACACCATAATCCTCCCCCTCTGTCACCCAAGTGACAGGACCACCCATAAAACCTCTCCGGTATGACCTTGGGAGGGGCCGGTGCAGGTCAGCGCTGAGCTGTGACAGCCACAGCGAATGTGGGAGGCTCCTCTCAAGCTTCCGATTATCGTTTCAGTCAATTGAAGCAGGAGGGAGAGAGAGAGAGAGAGGGCGCTCTCTTTAGGTACTTGCTTCCAGAGATGCAGCCATCGCGACAGCTTTACGACCTACAGTGAAGCCTTGCGGTGCAATGCTCACAGATCACGTGTACAGGAAGGACTTTAAACACTGAAAGTTAATCTGACCTCAAGTATGTCTATGATGCTTCAAGCAGGATTCATTTATGGTAAGTAGTTTAGAAGCCAATTCAATTCACTTCTCCTTCCTTTCCATTTGTATTGTAATTTAGAATATGAGAAGATACAGGGGTGTCAAACACGCAGAGAATTGGTGGAGGGGGGGGGGTCACTGTCCCCTGTAGGAAGGCTGCATAAAATGTGTAAAAAGCAAAGAAAACAGCTGCAATTTAATTGACCTCGTCAAACGCATCTGCAATTCCTTAGTGGTCCACAAGGGGCTCGTGTCATTCTGGCGTTAAAGGAAGTTGTCGCTGAGGCCTAAAACTGAATACAAAGTTTGAGGTGTTCACAGTTTTTCCAGGGTTTTGTTTGCATCTCGACCAAGTTTGACACCCCTGTCCCAACAAGCCCTGGGGGGGTTGGGGGGGAGGGTCCTCTCAGACTGCCGATGTTGAATCGAATGTGTCCAAATGTCCTCTTTCAGTTGAACTCATCGCTCGGAAAGTAAAAAAAAAAAAAAAGAAAGTCCCGTTGGATTGTTTTCTTTGATGTAGAGCAGTTGTTATTTACCATGGACATCTCAATGAGATCTCTGGCCTTCATCAGCATGACATGACATTAGAGAGAGGGAAAACAGCAGAAAACGTGTTGAAATGACATTCACAGTCATGTTAAATACATACTACATCAACTCTAACAGCAGGATCAGCATTGGAAAAAAAAAAATCATCAACAACCCAACAGCTACAGAAAAAATGCACAGGCATGAAACTCTTCCATCAAGATGACGCATAGGCTACAATGGAAAAATAAGACGCCGCTGGTAACCAGCACAAAGTGTAACACAGAGACTCATCAGCTGGCCATGCAGTAATTTGTCGATTTGCTGCAAGTGGAAGTGGTATTTGTACAACTTCACTGAGCTGCAGATGGCTTTTTCTTTTTCTTTTTTTCCCAATCTCGTTGTCACCTCATACTAATGAGGCACCGAGGACGGTGGAGCAACACAGAAGACGTGGAAACACCACGACTAAAAAGTCCCTCTTTTCCGACGTAGGGAAGGGAAAACTCACTCATCGTTTCGCTAAATTTGTATTTCACTTCTCGGATAAAGAATAAAACCACAAATGGGAGTAAGAAATGAAAATGAGATGTGAACAAAAAAGGATATAAACACAAATACAAAAATGTGGCTAATCCAGTATTTGTCAGGGTTTCAAAGAAAACTACAAGGCAACGATTCACAGACAGAGTATAAATCACTCTTATCATTACATAAGGGCAAGTACACAATGCTGACCAATCAGACACGGGGAAGAGAGCGATCAACATTTGAACTGAATTGAATCGATGTGTGGCTCTGCCAGAAGGCCGACTCACCGCCTCCACCTCGGCTGGATCGTACCACACGTTGATGTAGGGGTGCTGTAAGGCCTCGTCCACTGATATCCGCTTGGCGGGGTCAATGATCAGCATCTTGGACAGCAGGTCTCTGGCTTGGCTCGCTGAGGGGGGGGGCACACGCAATCGAGAGAGACACCTGGTTGACTTAAAGAGCTAAGTTGAATCCGGCGCTCAAAGAGAATTGCCATTTGTAGGTCTACAGGTTTGTGCTTTCTTTAACACGTGTTGATTCCCTTGAAATCGTAGTCTGGCCCACATATTTGCAGCTGATGCAAAAAAAGCACATTTTTTTCCTCCTTGCAGACAAACAAAAATAACATCAGCTCTGCGTCATCTGAATATGAAGTCTTGCAGATGACACAAAATAACTGGTTCCAACAAAAGTGCAGTGTGACCAGCATCACCAGTCGCACGCTCGGCCGGTCCGCCTCCCCTCGGGCTCTCTTGGAGGGCTCTGAAATGGAGAACCCTCGAACCGCACACACCATCCCATCCCTGCTCCTACACTCGCTGACCTTCACTATAAATAGCTCCCCAGCAGCCGAGCGCCGGGAGGAACTCGAGTGAGAGCGGAAAGCGGGCGGCGAGATGCTGGCGCGCGCCCCTCTGCATTCCGCTTAAGCATCAACACGTCAATAAGTAAAGGATGATAAATCCGTGAAATAGCTCCTCAAGCGCTCTCCCTCCGCTGCTCCTTGTTCCCTCCCTCTCTCCCTCCCTCCTCCGACAGCAGCGTCTGCCTCTTTTTTGCTCACACGGTTGAAAAATAGACCAAAGCCCAAAAGAAGTCTGTGTCTCTCATGTCTGACTGGGTTCCTACCTGTCACAGAGCAAAATACACAAAACAGAAGAAGCCCCTTCAACCTGGTCTCACACTGTCTCACTCTTTCTCTCTCTCTCTCTCTCTCTCTCTCTCTCCCTCTCTCTCTCTCTCCCTCTCTCTCTCTCCCTGGGTGTGTTTCCTTTGGCACTGTCACTCCGGCAGGAAGCAGCCCCAACACGAAGTGATTCATGAGAATTTTACCAGTCGACAGCTTTGATGTGGGAGCAGGGGAACAGAAAAAGTGGATGTTGTTACATCTCACTTAAAGGACTTTCTACGTCTTTTCAGCCGAAGCACAAAAAATAAAAAAAAGTGAGTGTATTGGTTAAAGTTCTGTATGAAAAGTGAACTGAACTCTGCTCAAAGGCAAGAACTCCTATATACATTCATTCTATAAGGAAAGAGCAGAACTATGGAGAACTTTTGAAATAAAGCAAGAAGGAGCGGTTTGGCAACTGGAGACTGAAAGTTTGCATGTTTCTCAGGGGTCTGCACTGGTAGTCTCCTTCGCACACAAGTATGATTATGGTTCGTATGGTTGTCTGACCTGCTTTTCACCCTGTCAGTTGGCAATCAATGACGATGGAGGAGTTCTGACGAGGTGACGGCATTCAGGCCCTTTTATCGACACACTAAAACACTTTAATAATAAGACATCATATTTGTGCTTTGATTTACAGCAGGCAGTCTGGTTCAAACTGCAGCTTCTTGTTGCTTAGTGTAAGTGATAAAAATGTGGTTTTATCTCCTCCATAATTATCTTTGTATTGTTATTACATCCCATTTGTAGGATAAGCTATAAATGTTTACAGCCCTTGTTGCGGTGCTTAGCGATCACTGATAAAGTTGAAAAGAAGGGCGATAAATGCATGCAGTGCTTTGCATATTTTCGCACGAAATAGCGGCGTTGGACACAACAAGGTCTGCCCACATCTTCACAGCTTCTGCGTTCTCACCTTTGAGTTTGTTGTGCTCGGAGTCGGCAGGGAAAAGGCAGTCGGGGAAGAGCTTGGGAAAGGTGAGGCCGGCGTACTTTGGCCGGTTCTCCACGTAGTTCCTCACCGTGGGCTGGAGCTTCTTCATGAACTCTGGCGAGGGCGTGCCGAGCTGCTCGATCACCTTGTTCCACTGGTCAATGTCTGGCGTGGCGGGTCGCGGTTAAGGAAGAGACACCTGGGAGACATCTTGCCCTGCCCCTTGAATCTGGAGCCGCCCTCATTTACCACTGTTGATCTAAACATTTATTTTGAGGTTGCTAAGAAAGAAAAAAAAATCACTGGAACAAGAACAAACACTTATTTATCATGTAAAGAAGCTGCAACACACTTGAAATCAAACTTGTCATCGATCTACTGACATCAATAAGCAAAACCTGGTTCATAAATGATTAAAAGCCTGTATATTTATAACTTAGCCAAAGATCTGATGATCAAGCTCACATGAATGTGAATTTTTGATGAGGATAAGGACGCACATCTGGCTGACGACATGAAACTCGTGCACGCATGACGGCTGCATCTTTTTGGCTTTCACTTTTCTTTGTGACGAGTGATTATTTTCTCCATCAGCCCCTCAAAACACTTTGAATGACCCCCTCCCCCCTCCCCCCGCCCCCTCCCCTCCCTAAGTTCTCACACAGAGTGCCAGAGTTGGGGCAGCGAGCTGCCAGGGCCACCACCGCGTCTCATGTCTCCTCCGTTTTGTCTCCACTGCACTCTGGCTATGATCCACCGGGTACTCGGCGAGGCAAGTTTTTTTCCCTTCATCTGCTAAGTCTCTTATCCACGGCTCTTTAGCAAGTGGTTGGATGCACCCAGACGGTTTGAGGTGGTTTCTCCTTTCCTCCGCGCTGCTGGGGCCGAAAAAAAAAAGTGTGACGCCGCGCCATGTTTTTGTATTGACTTTTCGAAATAAGGACATGGAGTAGATCGGCACTTTAGACCTCCAGCTCGCAGATGGGAGAAGGAGTCGGGGCGTGGCGGGAGGTGGGAAGGATACGGTCCGTCCCAGGGAACAGCACTGTCCCTCTTATCACCTCTCCAAAGATGCAGCCGACTGACCACATGTCCACTGGGGTTTCACAGTCACACGCGCGCACACACACACATACACACACGCATATTTGTTGTCATGTTTGTGGCACGAGTAAGTTTGTTTTTTTCTCTCTTGTTGGGTTTCAGTCCGGCGACTGGGGGGGAAATATCGGACAGGACATCAGCTGCTTCAGCTCAGTCGGCTGTTTCCGTGCTGGGTTTGCAGTTTGACGCCAAGTGTTGAGTTCTTTTGCACAGGAAATGCATCTCTGCTGCCATCAGCGGCAATGACATCAAAGCTGAATAATGCCAGTAACAGACTGCAACGCTCTGAAACTGAGAGGCGCTGCAGACTCGGGCGATAACTCAGTGTCGGAGCATCTCCGTTTGATGCAAAACGTATGAATACATGTTAGAGAAGGATGCTTGCTCTCAATAGATACATTAGCTTTTCATTTCTACATTGCGGCAAGAAAAAACGGTCCTTAATGCTGGTCCTCGAAGACCAGCTTGGAGGACAACCCGCAACACACACACTACTTATTTAACGCATTGCTGTTGTGATCCATCATGGAACAACAGGCAAGCCTCCGTGTGCCCTGATCTGTCTGTGCAGACAGACTGCAATGCTACATCATCGCTGGACAGGCACTCAAGAGGGAGGAGATAACATGAGCCAGGTCAATACATCAGCTCGAAAAAAAAAAAAAACCTGCCTATGAAGTACATTACGATTAGCAAGAGCGGCGCGTCAGTCCAGAAGTCGCCTATGAGCGGAAGATTAACAAAAGTGTGCATGACTACGCTCCATCGATCTACAGCGGGGAAGGATGTGTTAGATGATAACAATTCGAGGTCATTGTGCAAGCAGAGACAGAGGAGCGCAGAGATACTGCTGAGCTTGTTGCAGGGTTTTCTAGTTTTCCACAACATTAATCTTTCAGGTGCTGCAAGATCAAGGAGTGCAGAGTGCAGATTATTACACCACACGGCTCGGGACACACAGATCTCGTGTTTCCCCGCTGCTTATCTGTCTCCAAACGACTTGAGATCATCATTTCAGTGAGAACGGCAGGTGATTTGTTTTTCTTGTCTTAAAGAAATCCGATGAAAAAGCCAAACGCCAACAGTGTGCGGTGCTCCTGTCCAGTCACACATGCGCTCTCTTCTACAGATGTGAGCGCTGATATATTGTCAAGCACCGTGTGCACAGGAAAAAGGCTGCCGTGAGACTCGGTTAGAACCCTGGCAGGCTCTGTTTGTGTTTTAAAAGGGGGGTTTTACAGCTCTATATAAGTGATGTTTCAACAGCAAAAAGAGGGAAAAACTTGTGGGTGTTTTGGAAAGATGTGACCGAAACTGAAAGGAAAACTTCGGATTTGGCAACAACTTCACCTCAGATTGAAGAAAGCTGAACGACAGCAGACTGTTAATGATGTGTTGTTGTTTTTTGGCCTTCTCGTGGATAGACCGACAATAACAAAAGCTAAGAATGCTGCCGAATTCATCCTTTGATTCATACACTGATTTGAACCTGACACAGAGCCAGTTTGATTTCCCCATCGAAGCATTCTCTGAAATGATCATCCTCGCTGCTGCACCTTCACCAAGTGAACTTTCCCTCTCGCTGCTAAACGAGTTCAGCTGAGCTGCTATTACCAGATGCTCCGAGGAGAGACTTTATTAATCATTCAATAGCAAACGCCTGATAACTAAGTCTGACTCATGCATGTAGGCACCTCACGTGTGTGCACGCGTGTGCAGAACGCAGTGTGGGGACTATTGGTCTGAATCCGAGCCGCTGAAAGGAGACGTCGCGGGGATGCAATTACACCCTCCACACTGCAGGAGAAAACACCAGGTAGCAGTCGGAGAAGGGCTCCAAATAGCACACATTTAAATATTCAGAGATGAAGCGAGGCAGAGTTTCCTCAGTGTCAGAACGCCGTGTTACTGCGGGTTACATGGAGGGTGTTAAAAGCAGATAAGTTGATACAAGTATAGAGGCAGCCGGATGTGAGCGTGGTTTAGTGCACCTCGGTAACATACAGCAAACGTCGGGCCCGGTGTCTGCAAATGAGGAGTGACTTTCCAATGTGAGAACAGAAATGGAATAAATGTTAATATTTAGCCTGCAGCATTGTTACTTTAACTGTTGCAACACTGCGATACTGTGACTCTTTGTGCAGCTGAAACACGCTTAAGGGCGTTTTTTTTAACTCATCCTCAATCTGGTTGTTCATTTGTTGGTGTAAATGTTGAACTAAAACATACTCAAATATTTGTAAAAACTTAATTCAACCTGATTGAACGACCTTCATCTATCATGTCTATACAATTTCATTTTGTTATTCTTTTTCATTGTATTCATATGTTTAGTTTTTTTTTCTTTTTATTTGTTTCAACTCATTTTCTTTTCTTCTTGATTCTTTAAATTCTAAATGAACGAATGAGTGAAGAGCCATAAACTTTTAGCATATTCACAGTGACTCGTGTTGCTCGGCGGATCATCAGGATGTCAAAGCGTCACGCGAATAAAAATCAGTTCCAACTCAAAACCAATTGAGGGTTTTCATCAGAGACAGAAAGAGAAAACAGTTACCATCACGTAATCTTTCTGCGATTTAACAAGGATACAGTCCCGGCCGGGGAAAAGGATTTTGTGGCGCACCATTTCTCCCATAATGCATCCCACCGACCAAATATCCACTGCACGCACAGAGGTGAGGGTGAGGCGAGAAGAGAGCAAAAGAAGAGAGGGGAGGAGAGAGGAGGGGGAGAAGCAAAGGTTAGTTTAATCCACAGAAGCAAACGTGATTAGAAACTGGCAGGTATTCAGTGAGAGAGACATAATTAGCGGAAGCTGTGTTACATTGGGATCAATTAGAATGAAATACAGGCAGAGAGCAGGGGGAGCGAAAACAGAGCGAGAAGCGGAGCCTGGCGGAGACTAACTAGTGGCAGGAAACGCTGAAGCTCCAGAGCCCACAGGCCCCCATTCTTGGAAGGAACGTGGCTAATGACTCACAGCTAGGCTGGCATTCACTCACATGTCTTGATGTTTGAGGGGTGGGGGGCTTTTAATCAGTGACTCATGCCTCCAACGTTTCAGTTCACTCCAGCTCAAGTGCGACTCAACCAGAATAGTTGATGAGCCGTCACAGTCGATGCTGTGCTGCGTTCTCGACTCCGATGTTTAACGGATAACTTCGATGTGATTTAATTTTCCGGTCATTAATGACCATGAAAAGACAGACGGATCAATTTTTGACAAGCCAGATGCTCCTGCTGACTGTCTTGCTGCAGCCTCTGCTGCAGTCTGACGCTTTGAATTATACATACGGCTAAAAGGGGCTGCTGCTTTATCACAGCTGCTGTAAATATCATAGCGAATGCAGAGTAACAAACTGGATTCTGCACTCGTCAAAAATAATCACGACGCTGCTGTTTTGGGGGGCCCCTGACTCCAGTAGAAGCGAGTGCATGTGTGAAGTGATAATTGCTTCTCACCATTCTCCTTGTATCCCATCCCCAGGATGACCTCTGGGGCTCTGTAATATCTGGTCACCACATAGGGGGTCATCATGAAGCTGGTGCCCGCGGTCCTGGCGAGACCGAAGTCCAGAATCTTCAGGGTGCAGTCGGACTTCACCACTATATTGCTTGGTTTGAGATCCTGCAGAGATAAAAAAATAAACAATGTTTTTATAATGTGCCCACCGAAAGCGGACCTACTTAAACAGGACCTGTCCAATTGAATTTCAAAGAGATGCTGGACAGGCGGGAGGTCTTTGCAAACAAGTCTGCTCAGTCAGTGCATCTGCTGCGTAACATTTTTTGGCTTCCATCTAAATGATAATTCAGAACTCAAGCCTTTTTTTTCGCTTCCTCACAGAAAGACAAACATCTCTTCCACTCACAAATCTGACTTCATATGAATCCAGCCATCAGCATGTGTACAACCGTCTTAAGGGGACACATCGTGCTCGTCTGGTTTGTTTACTTGGGGTTAGTTGTGGGTCATGGGATTTTCTCAGTTTGATGATGGCTGCTGAATAACTCTTTCCAAGAGTTTTGTGCGCCCATATACAATCATGAGACAGTCATCGAGGTGACCCCAAAGATTTTTGCAGTGCGAACGTCCAATCACAGAGGAGACGCCTCGGTGAGCCACACAATTCAGTCAAAAACACAGATAGGGTTGCAAATGAAAGACGGGCCCTTCGGCACCTCGTTTTCTCTGCTCTGAACAAACATTCACTGGTATATAAGTGATTAATGAATGAATAGCTAACCTGCTAACAGATTCGAAAGCACACGACTCCAGGCAAACATGACGGTACAACGTTGCTCCCTTACCCTGTGAATAATGCCGGCAGAGTGCAGATGTTTGATGCCACACAGCATCTGGTAGAGCAGGTAGGACATTCTCTCATGGTCAAGCTCCATCTGAATCACCTGGCACAAGTTGGCATCCATCAGCTCCATCACTAGGTACCTGCAGGAAAGGAAGATTTCCACGGGTGCGTGAACGGTTAACAGACTGACCGGTAACTTGAGAGCAAAAAGAGGCAGTTTGCAGATCAATCCGATATCTGGACGGGGGGGAAAAAACAACATGTAGCACATGGATAGAGATTGTGCTAAAAGTAAAGCACCCCCATTTATCATTCAGCCAGAGAACAGGATACCTCCAGCAGACTCGGGTTACACCTCGAGTACTTTCACTGCATGAGAGTGGTTGTGTTTTCACAGACGGAGGCGCGAAGGACTAATGAGCACATGATGCAGACAAAACCAAACTTCCTTCTTTCTCTCTGATATAGATTGAAGGGCAACATCTTTTATTTGAGGTGTGAGCGAAATGAAGGATACTTACACATCTTGGAATTCCTCTAATGATTTCTGTGGTGTGAAGACATTTAATAAACTGATAATCTGAAAAAGAGAAGAGCACAGGAAGGATCAGGAGCTGGATAATGAAAGCAGCAGAGAGAGAGAGAGAGAGCGAGAGAGCGCGAAGGCAAGGGAAGAGCTGTTAATGACCTGAGCGAAGGACACAACTGAGTGAAAGCCCGAGTAAACTGGAGGAGTAAAGAGGAACAAAGGAGTGGGGATAAATGTGGAAGATGGGAGAAAGCGACAGAAGCGGACAAACTGCGGGGCGGGTGATTACATTCATGCCTCGCAGTGCTCTCTGTTTCACTCTCCTGCCAGTTTCGGTGCGTTTCCGGAGGCATGGAATTTAGCACGGTCACAACATCGCGGTGGCTCGTCTGCGTTTTTCGCAGCAAAAGGGATTCAGCCGGCGCCAGAAATAGACACAGACTCGTTTTCAAGTGTCTTTTCACTCAGACCAGAGATACGTTTTTCCCCCTTCATGCAACACTCCCTCCTTCTCATTCCTCGCTTCCTCCCGGCCTGAATTACTTACATTTTTGTGATTGACGCATTTCATAAGCACCAGCTCCCGATATGCCCTCTTGGCGTGGGTCTGGTTCTGGAAGGGTCTGCTCAGCTTCTTGATGGCCACATTTCTGTCCAGGACCGCATCATAGCCCGCACTGCAGGGGCGGGAGGAAGAAAAAGAAAAAAAACGACAACAAAAAACAGCGATTTATCAGTATCAACTTAGCCTCCATGGATGGATGAGTCGGCCGGCCTGTGATTGCATGACACAGTGACAATCCGTGGTGAATGTCACTGGTCACGGAGACAAAAGGAGGAGGATTTGTCACATCTCCAAGGAAACAAGGCTTCATGGAAATAGATGTCAGATAAAGACACCAATCTCACCATCACAAACATTTGAAGGCGTTTTACACGCTCGACGGGAGTTTGCAGGGAGATGTGGTTTTCTTTGGGAACGCTGCCCCCCACTGATGCCTTCATTCATTTCTGATAAGATTATGTGCTATATTCTGTATCATATCATATCTTTCTTATCGTTTCTTTCTTTAACATGACATGTTAGTGTCATAATACATCCTAATGTATCATATCTTAACATTATGTGTCATATGGTATTGCTTTGTATAATGCAGCACTGCAGTATTGTTATGGAATACTGTATTCGTATGAAAACTACATACAAAATATAAGAAAACATTCATACTTCTGACAGACGCAGCTTCCCCCCTCTCAATATTATTGTTAGTAAATTGTCATAACGCAGTGGTGGGAAAAAAACTGACTACCAATACTGATGTTGCAGCAGGATCGAATCAAACGAAAGAAACGGGGGGGATTATAAGTAACTGAGAGATAGTGCCTGTTTTTCCTCACAGTTGTTCAGACCATTACAGTGGAGTGAGCGTCGTGCTGGCTCAACACTCTATCGCAGGCCCGTAAGAACCTCGGGGATTTTAGCTCCTTGCCTCGATTTTTATGTTGCCTTTCAATGAACAGCAGCACCGAAAAAGCGGCCATAAAGATGTCACATCTGATCGCGTTCCCACTTAGATCTCAGAGGGAGCCATCTCTGACAAACTCTCCCTACAACCTGCTGCAAATTGAGTTGGGGGGGGCCATCTGTATGCAGGCCCATTGCGGACGGGCCGTGGTGAGACAGCACAGCCGATTGGCCTGTCTCTGTCGAGGCTGCGGGCCGAGGATGATGTGTGACCATGGAAACAGTGGAGCCTTCATAAAAGCATTGATCCAATGGGGATTTGAGGCAGTCATCACTTTTTCTCACTGAGTGAACGGTGATGTCACGACCAGCTAAACTACTTAAAGCCTTCATCCCGCCCAAGAAAGCTGCTGAAAGCCCAGCGTGACCGCGCGCAGCAGTCACGAGGGCAGAGATGTGCACAGATTGTGATGCTTGTGGGCGACAACAGAGGCAGGATGAGTCTTAACTGCAGCAAAGGCAAGCGCAAACAAGTTTTCTCCTCATTACCATGTTCCAGGGGCTTACTGGGACGAGAGTCTGCTGATTGCATAAGGAAAGCAGAGCGCGTTTGGACTCGCTGGCTGCCGATTCTTACAGATAAGCTTCGAATTTCCATCTGCCTGAATTCATATTGTCTGTTCCGCGGCTCTTGTGAATGGACGTGTGACCTTTGTGCTAGGACAGCAAAGCATTCAGCTCGAAATCATGCAGATGTTCATGTAAATAAGGTTCTGTCACTTGTGGATTCTGAGTCACAATATGTCCATTTTTTCAGGGATTCGCTTATAGCTGCTTCTGAGTTTCTTTGTTTATAATCCAAAAGGGCCCCAAATTGTCTTCAGTTGAGGGTTTGGACTCTTTCCTCAATCTTAAATTTGCTCTAGACTTCGCAGTGAAGCCTAATACAGACATAAACACACACTTGCAGAGTGTCACGAATGTTTTTCATAACACACAAATCGGACTATGTTTTCTGGTGCGGCCCTGATCTCTTTTATCAGGAGGATATAATATCAATCTTTGGCGTTGTATGGAGCTTGGCTGGATTAATGCCGTCACCATATGACACTGGATGACAGCTGTGGGCACGACCGGGCAGGACACAGCAGAGCAGGTTCAATTAGATTTGCACTCCCCGCCATTCATCTCTCCAATATCCTTCGAACGGGCACAATCCCAGCATTAGCAGCCGCAGCGGCGGCAGCAGCAGCTTGCCCAAGCTCCTTTTTGCGAAACACGCAGAATCGCTTTGGAACGGAAGAAGAGAAGGACTGGGGGCATGGGAAGCAAAGGAGGGACAATGGAAGAGGGCAAGTGGAGGGCAAGATGGCTGAGAGCGTGTGAATCTTCAAACAATGCGCGAGACGCGGCGGAAAAAAAACACACGTCCCAGGAACGTCCCAGACAAGGTCTCCGAGTCCAGTCGCGCCGCCGCAGTGTCACGGCATTAACATAAATATAACTTATAGATCTGTTTGGTCATTTGATTAGGACCATAAGATGCATTCCTTTAAGTGGAGTCTTGGCAGCCGCTCGGCTGCGTCCTGACAGGGCGGGCGTGAGGCGAATGACAATGAACGCGGACGCCCTCCGCGATCTGGATTAAGGATTCACTTAAGTGGCTGTCCTGTTAGGCCCTCATGGCCCATACATCCAGACTCTAAACGAACGATATGCCATCATCGTATCACTGGAGAGGATAAACCATGAGGCTGCACATCTGTGAGAAAAATTATGGGGGGAAAAAAAATATCTAATTTATTTTAATGTAATTCCTAATCGGCTTTTTGTCAAGCTCTCAGTAATAAATTAGCTTCTAATAAGATATTTGCATATCACTTCCCTGCAAAAAATGCAACAAAAAACAGACACAGTTGTAAAAAAGTAAAGAAAAAAATAGACACATAAAAATTAAAAATATATACTGTATTGTTATCAAATAAAAAAAAAAATACACAAATTGAAAACAGAAATGTAACAATTCAAAGTAATGGAGTTGTATTAAATGTTGCACGAAAGCACATCAAGACGCAAAATGAAATGCACAAACAAAAGCATAAAGAATGATGAGGACTTACCACACGATTCCCTGAGCTCCAGAGCCGATGGGCTTTAGATTCTGGTAACGCTTTAAAACTGTGAAGGTAGAGTCTCCCACTTCCACGCTGTAAAACTGGTTGTCTACTTTGCTTTTGCTCATGTTGTAATGCTTTGCAATATATGACACATCCACTTGTTTTCCGAAACCCTGCAATCAGACGTAAAGGGAAGGTTAGCCGGGCTGGAAGCCATCCGTGTTTTTTTACTTACCTGTCAAGCAACAACACATCTGTTGGAGAGTTATTAGGTGAGTCATCAATTGCTGAGGTCAGTTCCTGCTAAGATTGGATTAAAAATATCATATCAATTAATTCTGTGTTTATCTGCCTTCAGTCTGTGTTGTTGTATTTAAACAAGAAGGTCTGTGTTAAAGGGTTAAAAGCAGAGTAGCATAAACATGCTGGGACATAAAATTATACCTGACTTCACACTCGAACAGTTCCCATGCAGAGATGTGGCCTCTATAGGAGCCCAACGATGATAATAATAGAGTCTATAATGTCTTCACACATTTACAGACATCACTCTTGTCCATAATGTGCACACAGTGATAAGGCTGTAATTACTTTTAATTACTTGGGCAATGCAGTCATCCAAATGCTTCCACAACTAAATATTGTTAATTGTCCTAATTACAGTTTGGGAAATTACAGCACAGCTCACAAACCAAACCGAACCACATGAGAGGGTCGCCTGGTGCGACAAAGTCGGCAGCGCACTCGTCAAACACCAGGAGGAAGCGATGTTTGGAGATGTCCAGAGTTTAACGTTAACAAGACTGAGAATGCAGCCAAACCTATGATGCGGTTATTCCATTACATTAAACAGCAGCAGCCATCACTGTACATATAATATGGACCACTTATATTTGCTTTCAACCATTTAAAGTTCCCAATGAACGAAACACACAGAAACATGAAATTTTTACTGCATTTTTTTAGGAAACAAGGAATAAAAATGCCGTTTGTTTCTAATTTTACTTTATTCCTGAAAGGTTCAATCAGGAATGCATAACAACAAGCGGATCAAAGCCCCTAAATGTGTGTAAAAATGTCCCCTCTTATTATTTAGAGCAAATATTTTTGCAAAATTTTGGGTCGGGTTTATTTGTGACAACAAAGTACACCGAAATGACTCACAGTACATACAGGGAAACACAGTGGCAGCAAAACATACAGAGAAATGAAGGGCAAATGGAAGTGAATGAGTACTGTACCTTTTTTACCTGTAAGGAACACACACCTGACAAAAAGCTATCTTTACATCCAGGACTGGTTGGCTGCAGTTATATAAGAAATGTCTGCTCATAAATACCTGCAAGACACAAAGAGAGAAGAGAGGAGAGCAGAGGGTCAGGCACTCATGATGGTTAGTGGCAGGAATTTGCAATATGTGACAGGTTCATGCTCACTGTACAATAAGACTAGCAACAGCTACATGTCTCCAGGTGGGTGAATGACTTCTGCTTGGAAAATGCATCCGATGTGGCCCGGAACAAGTCAACGGTGCCCACTCCTTAAACGAACAGACCGATATATCGATTGTTCATCACAGCATAATACGGCACGGCTGCGGTGATCAATGTCGCCGTGGTCTGTCTCGCGTTGAAAATAAGACGCTAATAGTCGGTGCCAGCCAAGAGTGAAAGACAATATGATAATGTTTGTGGAGGACTTCCTGGCAAACGTGGGCTCCTTTTCACTGGACCAAGGCCAGTTCGAGAACAATATCTCCCCATGTCTGAACTTTCATTCATTTCATCCATACGCTTCCAGAGGTGATGGTTCCAAGGCGTTGCCAGCTCTCTTGGCAGGATTTGGGTCTCACGACCAATCTAGGATCAACTTCTTTCACCGCCAACATCAGAAGTCCCGCCCACTCTTCTGACACACCGGTGGACACCGTGCGGCTTTATCCAACCCATTTAACACTCTTCCACTAACTCATTAACCTTTTCACCCCTCAGGGCACATATAGTTTAAACCTGGAGACGATAACACGGGCGGTTTCACAGGAATGTGTCAGTGCAGCTTCCAAAGGTGATATAATCTTTGCTGGAGCTTCTACCATCATTTGCATGAAAGTGGATGAGCAAATGGGTCAATTTGGTGCAAAAGGTAGACTTGCCAATTTTCTTTGGCTTTTTGATGGCAGATCGGGTCGAAGCAGCGCGTGTGGGACACAAAGAGGAGAGGAAGGCTGTGAATGACAGTGACTCCCACATTAAGCAGGAGAAGAAGATAGGCTGCAGCTCTCGCCCACAACGACCGCGGTTTAAATGGTTTCCCAGGTAATGAAGCCCCAAATGTGCCAATGATCATCTGCCCTGGATAAACTGATACACAGCGTAATGGATGGCATTAAAAAATAATAGAAAGCAGGAGTGGGTGTCATAAAAAACCCACACAAATATCCCGAAAAAACCATTCGAAGGTGCTCTCCTCTTTCACCAAATCCAGAAAGCATGTGGCAGTTTTTTTCTGGCAAAGGGGGAAAGAGATGGAAGTTTCTGGACACGCATATCTGTTCTGCTCCTCCACTTCTCTAATTCTGTCACGGATTTAATGTCTGCGCTGAATCCAAAGGGGAGGCGGGCAGCTTTAAGAAAAGAGAGATGTGGGACACAAAGGAGGGCGATTTTGGCTTATTTCACCTGACCTTTTCCCACCGTGCTGCCGTCCGGAGGGAGAGCAGACGAGGCGACTGTCCTCATTTCTCTACTGGGTGTGGCGCACGGATGTAAACCAGCGCATCAGGCGATAGATTGATAATTATTCACCTCGTGCATATTCATCGCATAAGAGACAGGAGGATGACGGACAGATGAGAGAGCGAGCAGGCAGAATAAATTAGGAGTGAGGAGAGAAAAGAAAGCAGGGAGGAGGGGAGGGGGACAGATGTGGCGTTTGGGTCCAATCTATACATCCTTCACAATCCCCTCAAACCACTATATTAATGTCGCGCCACATCTGTGTGTCCCACCGCGTCCGCCACCCCAGCCCGCGCGCACAGTGTTTGCTATTAATCTAACAGGTCAGGCCTGGAGTCGCCACTGGTGGCGAGCTCGTTATATCTGTGCTGCCCTAATCTTCCCCCATCTGTGTACAGAAGATATTAAACCCCCCCCTCACGGGCCAAAATGTTTGTCTTCCGGCAGTGGACGCCGCGCTAATTCAAACACCGCCGGAATCATTGATGAATGTGAATTTGTGGAGTTACACGCAAACAGTCACTTGATGGGCTGCTACAAAGCTGGGTAAATATAGGCGCTCTGGGATGTGCGCCGTCCTTTATTTGACCTACGAGTTTAAGATTGTGAATGCGCGGCAATCAGAGGGAGGCCTTGAGGAAAGATGCATCAGCACCTGTTACAGTGGTCCCAGGACCACCTCGAAGGAAGATTCAGGTTTACTGTTCGAATTTAAATCACAGATCCAAAAGGGAGTCGACAGCTTTTCTTAGAGGCAATAGGAGGGGCTACCGGGAGTTACGTACACATATGTATATAATGAAGGAATATAATTATGCCCTATAAGCTCCCACTTAATAAATGCCATGAATAATTTGCTGTGCAGCTGGTATTTCCAGAAATACTCCACACGTTTGAGAATAAATTATGGAGAAAAGCTGAATCTCGCCGCATCAAAATGAAATCAGATTTGTAGCGTTTTCAGAAGGAACGAACCGCTGGGAAGAAATGAAAGTAAGACGTTTGCAATCACGCCCGAGCGCGTCCCTTCTCTCCCTTGAAAACGCAACAAATTCTCTGCTTGCCGGTTCAACTTTCGGGCCGGATTGTGCTGATGGGTCTCGCAGCCGCTCTGTCGCAGCTCAGAATCAGCACCCTCCTCAAAACGCCATCTATCATCCTGTCCCATCGCACGTCGCGTCAGTTCCAAACGAAAAAAAAAAAGGTTTGTTCTAAGATGGTGAGACGGGAGAGTGGGCGAGATTTAGGACATGCTATAGTTACCATCACATGACAATGAATAATTAACTAACCGAGACCTGGCGGGTAAATGCACTGTCAGGAATGAAGGTACATTAAAAGTCCATTTAAATCCCTCAGGCGACAAGATTGGTCAATTTATTCCTGCAGAAATGGAACAGAATTTGTGACAAGTAGCCAATAAATCTGTCATTCAAACAAAGCAAATTCATGTCTTTTGTTCACGAGTTCAAAACAGAAAGGGGCCAAAGTGTCATTTCTATTTATTGTAGTATTTGTCTGACAAATGTGTTTTGAAGGTACATGTTTAAAGAGAGGGGACTGAATCGATTGATGCTACTTATAATGCCGTTATCTTCCCATTGACACATTGACAGGGGGAAGTGAACCCCTCAACCTTGTGACCAGAGGAAAAGCCCCCTTAATCAAGAAAGCCACAGCCGCCATGTTTCACTCGTGACTTGCAGGCGGCTTCCTTCGTTTCTGGGAAAGAAGCAGGTGGATCCTGGTAAGAAACTGACATTTAAAAACGAGCGCGAGGGGATGAGGTCTGCATTCAGAAAGTTCTCCTCTCACTATAGCGCCCTGATCCTCGCTTCACAACGTTACTCCGTGTTGCATCAGAGTTTAGAATGCAACAGTGCTGTGGGATGTAAAGAGACGACAGTGCGGTATGGTTCAACATATTTGCCATTTTGCCTCAGTTGCTGGGGCGACAGCAGCGCTGCCGCGTCTTTCCTAAAATTGACTGTTGATGTCTGCTGGTGTATTTTTCGATTCACCCGATTGAACGAGACAACGCGGAGCTTGTGTCGGAGCAATTTCATGCAGGACCAGGCGGGCCAAGTGAGCAAGCCGCCATCGGGCTCCCAGACAGAGAGCATGTAATTGCTCTGCCATGTTCGGATGGGACTCGTGAACATCTGGGTGAAGTGTGCCATTTCACTATCAAACAAACACTCACGGCTCCCTAACAAACATAATCACTCAATCCCTAAAAAGGGGGCGATGTTGCTCGGCGCGGAGGACCGCGCAGCAGGACAGACATCATAATTCAGCCCTGCTTCTCATCGAAGCAGACGTCCCGAGCTTTCCGCGCCAGCGATTTCCTCAAATTGATGATTGGCCTCGGCACAAAATGGGAGGCAAAATATGTGAAATATCTTGTCCCGGGCATGAATTCAGATCAGCTCTGTACCACACATAAGCCTGAGCACAATGCGGTCGCACTCCTGTACATTCGCAGGAACAAATCTATCGAACAAAGACTCAGTCAGAAGCACTGATTAAACAGCTGTTATTAGGAAAGAAATACAACCAAAAAAACACATAAGAAGAGAACAAAGACTATGTCGCCGCAGAATGGCAGACAGAAGGGTTTAATTATCCTAAATGGGATAATGCATATCATAGATAGCTGACCATTAATCTCCAGTGTGTGTGTGTGTGTGTGTGTGTGTGTGTGTGTGTGTGTGTGTGTGTGTGTGTGTGTGTGTGTGTATAAAACGTGTGCTGTGCCTTGTGGCTCGTCCTTGCTTCTCACATCCAAGGCATTCTGTTGCTGTCTCCTCCCTGGGGGCACAACCGTGCCTCAGGCCAACTTCTGATCACTCTGCATGCATGGGAGGCAGCGTCCCTCTGCATTTTATTGTCAGCACAATTTGCTTGCTGGCATCTGTGTCTGACATGCAGCCCGTGGGACAACCTTGCAAAGTGTAATAAAGAAAAAAAAACGAATTTAGATACAATTGTCCGGAAAAAAATTACTGCAATACCGAATTTTTCCACTGGGTGTCCCACTGTTTCTTAAACGCCGGAAGGAAAAAGATTTTAAAAAAATAATCCACAATTGAACAGTGGATGGTGAGCAAGACATGCAGCCTAAAGATCAATGCCATAGCAGTGGGAGTAACAACAACCCGCCATGCAGACAAATTAGCGTCACAGCCATGATGGTCAGTTTGGGACGACACACTGAATTTCTGCACCAATCCAGTTCTAAAACACTTTTGTCCTCGTTCATCGAAAACCACCAAAGTGTCAAGTTGGAGGTCAGTCTGCACTCAATCTCAGATTGTTTTTGACCAATTTTTGTATAAAAAAAAGCACATGTTCGGGATTCTGCACAAAACTAATGTAAAAACTCCATATGGTTTTATGGTGCATTGTGACAACAGCTACAGACAGATAGCCTCCTTTTATTTCCTCACATAGTTATTATCACACACAGCAGAGAGCGAAACAAAATGCAGTCTGTGCAGCACTCCTTTTGACTCTCTGGTAGGTCTTTGCCAAGTGGGACATCAGAACTCCCTGATGTCTCTCACTCGGAGCAGCCCATTTTCCATAGCAGGTGTTTTGGCTCGTCTTCGCAGGCACGGCGCAAGTGTAACAGATAACAATGGAAAACAATTACATAGTATTCAGGTGGGCCAGTTCCAGGTTCCTGATGTTACATGCCAGCTTGCTGTTATGGCTTAATGAGATAAATACAGGAACTGAAGCATAATTAATAGAAACTATTTCATGTTATCATAACAGAAATGATCCAGTCGGATTCAGCTTCATTGTTTATATCTAGTATGTAGAAATAAAGGCTTATTTTGACGTGGAGAATTCCAAAAACACATGTTTTTTATCCGTTGAATGGTTCCTTCAATCATGCTGGCTTATATTATGATGACAGTACACAAATATGTCTGCTCTGTGGTTTCCATAATGAAGTCTATTGCCTGATAACAATTAAACTGACCCTAACATGACTACAACGTAAGCAAAAGACTCTTCAGTCCAACACAATTCAGCCATTTAAACATTTTACTAGGCCGGGGTCGCATATCAAACTCATGCGAGTGTGCAGAGCAGAAACCATCAGGCCATATGGATCAGTAATGTGGCCTGAAGTGTTTACAGCGAAGCCGAGAGGTTTGGCCACAGCAGGTGTGTGGGTGCGTTCATCTGATTCAAAGCTTTTTTTGTGGTGTTTATAAGCCCACAGACTGCATTATAGGACATGCGTTCGGAGCAGTGCAGCCATGGGAAGTCATGTCGACATCTGTTCTGAATATGAGCGGCGTGCTAAAAATTCCAAAACATCAGCAATTAACTTTTGCATACATCTATGATAAGAGTGGTTCAGGGACAGACCATGGTTTAGTGTGGGATGGACTTTGCATCTTCACCCAGTCTCTGTGCATTTCCTCACTGGATTCCAGCCTCTTCCCACTCTCTTTATATTGCACCTTCGTGCCCATGTATGCTTGCATGTCTTTCTGTCAGACTACCAACCTGCCAATGGCAATCTGTAAATGTGTCCTCCCTGGCAGGGCAGTGCCCTCCTCCGCCCTTTGTCTTTTTGCTTAATGTGAACATGGCGAGGTGTGTTTTTGTTTTGGTGTCAGCCTGAAATGTAGGCCCACAGGAGGCATCCGTGTCCCAGCAGCAGGTGTTTGAAAGCGCCAGGATGCTCATTTAGTTGGTGTCACCATCAAGTCTGAGTTCACATTTTACATGCTGCTTCTGACCTCACCACATTGCTGAAGACATGCCAGCTCTGCGCTTTGTATTTGCTCCTAACTGTAGCCTTAGTCAGAGTAACCGTGCTAAGCTTAGAAATACAGTTTTACACCATATTTTTTATGTCTGAAGTGAGCAGGTTGACTGAGTTGAATGATAAAGCACAACGTGCCACTCCATATATTCACGTTCAGCTGCGTTCACTCCTCGCTTCATCTCTTCTTGCTCGTCTTTCTTCGTCTGTCATCCGTCTGAAAGCCACGCTCTCTGTGAATGTCACACAATGCACACCCTGACATTGTCTATATCTATCTACATCTTTTCCCCCCTCCATCCCAAACTGGCGAGAGCCTGCGTTCTCCCTCTCCTGCCTCTCTTTTGTCCCTCCCCTCACTCCCACCATTCCTGCTCCCAGGCTCCCAGCCTCACTGCAACCGGCTCCCCTCCCCCTCCCTCGGAGCTCCATTGTGAGTGCTTGGTTCAGCAGCCTCTCCTGCAGTATGCAGCTTCGCCTTGCCTTCGCTGTGCAGCCTGAGCCAAACGCAGCGCTGCCTCCCATTTGGGCTCAGGGGAGGAGGAAGGGAAGCACTTCAAACTGCAGGCCCAGCCAGGAAAACAAGACGGCGCTGGCTCCCGAGCTCGTCCACGGGGCCTGCGAGCATCTGAGCGTTCACCGACGTCCATTGATTTGCTTCTTTTTACAGTTGAAACCCGCTGTCTGTTGCCTCGCTCGCATCGCCTCATTCACTTTACCAAAAACAACAGACATGTTTGCAGAAAAAAAAAACCTGCTTACGCTGCAGTTTTCTGATGAGCTGCATGGTAACATGTACGGCCGTGGCAGGTGCTGAGCGCGCTTGTCTGATTTACAGCCTTTTCTTTGAAAACCTGAGACACATTGTGAATTAGGGAAGAGGGCAGGACCTGGAACATGCTAATAAAAAAAAATCTGTGGTGCACTTCTGTAAAGCAACCTTGCGAACCACATGTGATTCAAAAAGATTTTCACAGAGATGCTCTGATGCCATGGTAACAGCTAATGCTTTCTAAAAATGAACACAGTTGCAAAACTCTGCTTGCTGTGGCTGTTATCTCGTCTTGGGGAGGTGAAGATAGTTTACCATGTTCCTCAAAATACTCATTTCTGTATTTGGCCTTGAGAAGATGCAAATATTTCAGAAGGAATACAAAGACAGCAGGTTCTTAGCATTGACTGAGTCTGTTTTGTTGTTGTGCCCCCCCGAGACTGTGCAAGACCTGACCTTTGTTGACTCCTAATTCTTTTTTTACAGATGTGCTGCGAGGAGATTGGGACCGAATCCAACAGCTTAAAGTCTTGCACTCGGCTACCTCTAAGAGCAAATAAAAAGCTGCATATTTGACCGATCAAATCCAATTATGTAACTGTGCATTTCAGTCCGCAGGAATGTTTTGTCCCATTTGTCTGTCGTGGTGAGCAGCGCCGCAACTTCGGGGAATTAACCGTCATGTGGTGAGAGTTTTATTGCAAAGACAACAACAAAACACTGTCGCACAGTGTCAGACTTTGTAAGGAATGGGGTGCATGATATAAAAGAAATATTGAAACAAGACGTTTCCATGTTTTCTGAATTAAGGCAACAATTCAATATTGGAACTATTTTTTCACTAGTGTTAAGAGCGTTTTGGTGCAATTAACAAGCATCACTGACTCCACTTTCTGACAGCAAACCCACGATTTCCAGTTGATTTGAAGTCTCTTATGCAACAATTCTGAACCAGACTGTTTAGCCTTTCTTGTCGTCTTTCATGATCCTCCTTTAATTATGTGTCACATGGCAACTCTTAGTTTCAATTAATCTAAAGTTCAAGTTTACGTTCTCTGTAGGGGGGGATGAACTATCGAGACGACGTGATGTGCAGAGAGAGGCCAAACTCATCCCGTCATTGGATGATGACAAATGATCTTAGCATGTCTCAGTAATCTGGGCCCATCTAATGCTGCATTTGACTTTCAATGCAGTGAAGACAACCATAGTAGCAATGACCTCCAAAGACTGATGATGATATTAAAGAATGTTTTCTTTTTTGTTTCCTGCACTCCATTATCTTCCTACCGCTCATCACATACTTGCATGATTTATTCACACTGTTTGCTGCATTTCTCTCTTTCAAAGTTGTTCATTTATGTCCTTATTTTTATTCACATGCTTTTTGAGTCCTTTTCATTGCACCATTCTTCTAATTTTCTCAGCATCTGTTGCACGATGGGATGTGAGACAAAATTGGAATTTCATTGCTTCTCGTGCAAAACTGCTGTAGCTTTTTGCTATGAATTTGAAACCAAACATTTTGAATGACACGTGTCTCATCCAGACTTTTGAATAAAAGAAAAAGATGTATATAGATATCTAATGTCATCTTGGGTGGTTGAAAACTGGGACAGGCCCTTCGTGTTATTTTCTGACACGTGACCTAACAAATAATCACCAGACGACCACTCCTTACTTTGCTGATTAATCACGCCAGCAATCCCACCATTATCTCATCTTAATACATTGCCTTATAATATTACATAACACCAGGATTAGTGTAGTGATGATATAAACTCTGCACAACAAAACAGAATAAAAAAATACACACACAAGTGTTGTAGTGCAACACAGCATTGGGCTGCTGCTGGTTATTCCTATTGATGACTGTCCATTGGGTGAACAAGCTACCTCCCCAAAAATCAATGTGATTCATTATCAGTTAGTGTAGACCTGCAGTATCATCTATCTCACATGAAGCAGTGTTTTTGCAATGCTGGAGATGCCTTAAGTATACGTGGTAATTATTTGAACAAACACACATAAAAGAAAAACCCTTGATTGGTCATAATGATAAAAATACTAAATAAAGGATGAGAGCCCTATCTATCTAATGAATGCAACTTGTCAGTCCCTCCGTACACTGCAGAAAACACCCATAAAAGCTTTGTTTAATTGTTGAGCCGGCTCCCTGCAGCACTTTCACAGGCATGGAAGCCTGATCCTGAATAATTCAGCACCCAAGGTCACAACGCAAAAAAAAAAAAAACCTTCCTCTTTGCTGTCTTCAACAGGGGAGTTTGTTGTGACACCCTTTAATTGTTCAATGACTCCACAACGCAGCAGAACACCTGCAATTAGCCAGTAACCGTTGGCCTGCACACTGTCAGGACACATTTCAGTCTAAAGCATACAAAGACTGCGAAATAGATCAGACAGCTCTGTTGAACGCACCCCTTACACATTTGCACACACCTTCAACCACATGCATTTTATATAATGTGCCTTTTAAAACTATATTGTCAAATCTGCTCACAGTTGCATAAGAGTGCTAATTTTCCAGAATTACCTTCCTCTGTAAATCTATCTCAACCATAGAATGTAGCCTCCATGCAGGGGAAAAACATCCAGTCCCTCTGCAGTATGACTCCATCAAGTTCTGGTGAGTTTTAATGACAGAGGGCTCCAGAATTTACCTCAACTTTCCCTAAAGAGCCACCGTAACCATTTGCAGATGAAACATCCAAACCACCTCTTTTTTTTTTTTCGACAAATACCCTGACATGACGGTTCTTTTCGTCCTGTTTTGTTTGCAGCTGTTCTGTTTCAGAGGGGCATTTATGAGGGATGTGAGGACGGTCCCACATCCCCGGTGAAGTACTGATGGTCTGCATAATGCACAAGGTGCGCAGCTGACTTCTGAGGGGGAGGAGGAGGGACAAAAGCCTGCATGTAGGGCCTACAGTATGTTGCCCTGTGTGAGGCTTGTGTTTTGAAGAGCATCAGTCATCCATCATCCATTTGCACCACTCCTGCACTCCCAATCAAATATGCATAACGTGCCACACAGTAGGCAGGAGTGTTTTTTCCACCCCTCTCTCCCTCCGACCACCGGGATCAAGTGGTTCGAGATGAAGATAACATGAATAAATGATTTAAAATATCAAGTGTGAATCAGAGATAGCAGTCCTAAAAAGTGTGGATTGTATGACTTTCAATTGTGTTCTTTTCGTGTGTGCACTGAGAAGCAAACTAAATGGTTAATCCCATGCAGGATGTAAGGATGCGTGGAGATGGACAACATCTCGTCAGGTCAGGACTAACGCCATCATGTAAGCCCGCACGGCTCCTTATGAAAACAACACCAGCGACGGTGCGCCTTCTTGGGTCGCGGATTTGGGGTTGTTTTTGATCGCGCTTGCCTCTCTTCCGCGCCGAGGCATCACCAGTGGACTTCATTAACCTTCCCTTCCGATCGATATGCATCACTCCACCCTCCAGCCAGCTGAGGTCCGGGCATCTCATCCACACCAAACAGCGAGCCGCCCCCCCACCCGCACCCACCCACCCCCGGCCTTACCATTCCGTGCCAGCTGATGACGATCCCAGTCCGGTGCCAGTCCTTTTCAAAACATCCCGACGGGAAACATTGCGGAGACCATCGCTGAAGGCTCAGACGTGAAACGGGGATGACGGAGAAGAGAAAAGCTCAAATAAAAAACAAAATTTAAAAAAAATCCCACGAAGGACGGCGATGAGGAACGGAAAAAAAGGAGAAAAGCAGAGGTGGACGGAACCGAGGATCGCTGATGCTGAATCACTCTCCCCCAGCTCACCACCTTGCAACCATTGTGCTGCAAGATGCTGGCTGTACCATTGTGGACCTACCGGAGCAGAGAGGGAGGGAAGAGGAAGGGGGTACAGGGAAATATGTTGCCATAGCAACCCAACAGGAGCACGTCTGACGTCAAAGCCCGAGCGGAGAAGGGAGAGGGAGAGGGAGAGGGAGAGGGAGAGAGAGAGAGAGAGAGAGAGAGAGCGAGAGAGGCGGAGAAAAAGGAGGGGGAGAGAGGGGATCACATGGAGGCTGTGTCCGCGGATGGGAGGGGCGTGCATGAGCATCCCTCCGATCCCGTCCTGTGCCGTCCCGCCACTGCGATCACGAGGCTCAGTGAGAATATGGAGCCCGGTGTCATTGGTCAGTAACCTGCAGTAACCGGCCCACATTTCACATTTGCCCTCACAATCTGTTTACCTAAAGCACCGTGCAACTTCCTGCAAACTGAACAAGGGGCAAATAAAAAAAATTGACTTTTGTCCACATGAAACTACACAAGTTTCCCTCACCTGGATTGTCAGAATCAAAACTCCAAAGAGTAATTATTGAGACAGACTCATATTAGGACTTTTTTTTAATTTAGACTGAATTAGGCTAATTGGGGAAAAAATGATACAATCTGAGACACTCTGCAGTAAATGTAGTATTTATAATACATATCCTAACCAGACCTCCACAGCTCTTTTAACTTGGATGGCATGTAAGCGCGGATATTAGCCACGAGATGGCGCACAAAGCGCCTAAACAGACGGCTTTTGAAGTGCGCAAGAGGAAGGAAGGAAGTACTCAGCCGTCAATTGCTTCCTGACCACTCAATTGACTCAATTTGACGGCGGGAAGTATCTAAACATGGGTTGATCTAATTTCTTATTTATCAGTTTGGGGAAAAATAGGCTCCTTTGACAAAGTCAGCGTCAACAACGATCAGTTGTATATTAAAGTGTTGTAATTCAACGTGGCATGACAAATTTTGAGAGAGAAGCTAAGATGTTTTTAAGATTATAGAGATGCCCACACGTTGCGTACGTGCTCTCCTTTGCCTTCAGTGCTGTTTTTATCATGTGGGTGCATTACATCCAAGAGGGCCTATATCATTTTTTGTGATAGGGACATTTTTTCTTGTAAGACTGAACTCTGTACATATTAGAGTTCATGCTTATTATGGAGCTGTAGCAAAAAAAAAAAAAAAGCACACTTCATTCAACCAATTTCTGGAAGCGACATTTCAGACTGAGCAACGGCGCCTTGTTTGTTATTGGAGACAAACTGAAGACAGAGAAAGTTCCAAGGTGAGCATGCAGGAGACCGGAGTGTGCCGACAGGATGCAGGCGCACTGTACATTTTACTCCCAGTTGTGTGCGTTACCATAGGAACGCTAAATGACAGTCCCCTCGCAGCGAGCCAATGGACGGCCATCGCGAGGTGTCTGGTTACTCCCAGTCAACCCACGCTCGCTTGGCGTAGGGAGGGGTTATTCCGCTCCTCCGCAGTAAATGGTAACTTGGCTTCGCCGGAGGAGAGGTCCCAACTGCTCAGTGGCCATGAAACGCGACTTCTGAAGAAAAAATTCCCCAGGAAAAGAAAACTTCTCTCCCTCTTTCAAACTGCGGCGCGTCGGACGGACAACTTCTCCTACACCGCGGGGGGATTTTTTTTAAATATTGCAAGTGCGGTATGGGAGAGGTAGACCTGTTGCCTGCCCGCTTCGCCGTGTAGTCAACTACTATCCAAGATGTTGCTTTGTGGAGGGGATGGCGTCTGTTGCCGCTTGTGTGCGCACTCCTAGCCTCGTCGGACCGCGAAGATCCCCCTTTCTGGCCGCTCTGTAGCTCCTCTTCGCCCGGTGAGTGTCTGCACAACTTATTACGTGTTGCCATACAACTTGATCGCGTCGTGGCTAACTTTAGCTTAGCTCCGACTCCGAGGTTTGTTTCATCCAGTTCTGGAAGGATGACATGGCTGTTGAGCAATTGCATAATGGTAATGATATTTTTTTTTGCTTATCACATCTCTAAATCTAGCATGTTTTAACGTGATAAACAAAGAGTCTTGGGCATCTTTGGTTTAGCCACACGAGTAGCTGTTTCAAGAATAAGGAGAAAAAATAACATGTCGAGTGAAATATATATACTTATAAGTGTAGCCACATGCTCTGGCTGTATGTATGCGTTTCAACAAGCCTCCCAGCTATTCTATATTTTGTCTTGAGTCACTTTTTTAGTGCGTGATGTGCCACCGCAGGCTGAAGGCTTTATTGGGTTGTTGAGAAGGCAGCTTTGGTCCCCATCCCCCTTCATTTCCATAGAAAAAGTGGGGAAGTTACCTCAAAGTCAAAGGTCAGGATGTGGACGGAAAGGAGAAGGTGGTGAGGCAGTGTGATTGCACTGATTGCAGTCTGAAGTGACGAGAGGAGAGTTGGTGTGAGCATCATCACTTGGGGGGGGTTGGGGGGGAGAAAAAATAGTCTGTGGGTTGGGTTTGTGTGTTGGGAAGAGGAGGGGAGGCTGGAGTGAGGTTTTTGCGAAAGGAAAAAAAAAACGTGCTCTGCATGTCACGGTACTCATAGCAACCCTGTGATTAACAGAAACTGAGCGGATGAGGTCGAGACCAAAATGAGAACTGAGGGCTGTTGGTCCAGAGTTGGGCTGATAATCAACCAAGTAGTCATCCCCCCCCCCCTCTCGCTCCTGACCTCGGCTCTGCCGAAAAAAACAAAACACAAACATCTCAAATGGCCCACTGGTTCGTCTGTAAGGTCCAGTCCTCAACTGATCTCACCAAAACAAAACACAAACTTCTCAAGTGGCTCTGTTAGTCAGACAAAACTAAATAAACCGAGGCAGCGGCATTATTTTGCAGCTCACTGGTTTGTCTGACACACCAGTGTCTGACATCAGAACATCCTGAGCAGACCAGTCAGTCAGGAACTGGTCCCAAATAAACACAACATATTTTTTAACAACAGAATGTTGAGGTTTGCAGTTTATTTTTTCAGCAGTGTGTGAGGTGGTTTTTGATCACGACGTCTGATTTAAAAACATCATCCGCTTACTTGATGGAGTGTGTTCGCCCAACAGACTTCTCGATCAAGGCCTTGAGATCCAAAAACACACTTCAGGGTGTTTTGGATTTGAATGGCCTGCACGCAGGCTGCACAATACGGAGCGGTTCTGGGAATTGCGGTTCACTCAGAGTTTGTTGTCGAATTTTCCTGGCAGGGACAAAACTTCAGGAAGATTTTCACCTCAATGTTGGCGCAGCGTACCCCCCAACTCTCCGGCTTCTGCTCCAAATGTGTTTGCCAGCTGAGACCACACTTCTGATGTTTGGAGGATATGAACAAATTCCTGCTCATATCTTATTATGAGTTGCGCTTTTGGAAATAGAAGCGGAATCTGGCGTTTTTATGACCGACTCAGTCGGGAGCGCAGCGACGCTTGTTTTCAAGAGATAAAAGTTGGCTCTTGGCAAACGCAGAAAGCCGGGCTTTACACGAAAGAGAGCGGAAAATGAAATTATTTAGAACTGTCCGTGTTGCGGGGATGAAGTACAGTTTTTTGGGGGGGGCGGGGGGTTTGTGGGGCGTTGTTTTCAAATCCATTTCATGGGCTTGTAGCTGTGTCACAGACAGGAAGGTGGGAGGAAAGGAAAAAAGCTTCACGTAAGTGCTGGGTAAAGAGTGCTATCACGTTTCCAGGATTATTTTCTTTAAAATCCTTGTGACTGTGTCCGAGACTTTCAAACACTGGGGCAACAGCGGCGGACTAATCCTTGTTTAGCTTCTTTTTTTTCTCTCTATCGAGCTACAGCGCGGGGAAGACATGGGAATATCTGGGAACAAGCGAGCACTGTTTTGAAAAAAAATGAGGAGAGAATGAGGCGCTGGAGTGGCGAAGGCTGTCTCGTCGCGCTGTTTTGGGCCGCTGCCTCCTAAGCGCCCTCAATAATGAGCGGGACGGCGGTCCAATGAGAGAGGAGCTGGCCTGCGCAGCAGCCTCAGTGTGGATAAAAACATTCCACTGTAGGTCTCTGTTGAAATAACAAGGGCTGCAAAACAATCAGTCTTCACAGCACCCGCCTGGCCAGTTCTCATGGGGTAATGAGCAAGATGGGTAGTATCCCACTTTGCCATCAACTTCACGCTTCCCATTGACCGGCTCGGTTAACCTGCATTCCTGCATAAATATCGCGGCCTGTGACATGCTTACTCATTAATTCTTCTCTCCACACTCATCGGGAACGCATTCTTTCATACATTTCTTTAAGCAAATAAACAAAAGGCCGACGAGCCGATTGACCCAATTCACATCAGAAACCTTTTGGGAAATAAAGCAATATCGACAAATTCTGTTTGTTAAACAGAGTCTCCTTTTGTAGCGTCTTGCCAGTGAATGACACGGGCTTATCGAGCACTTTGATTTTGGGCTGAAATACGCCCCCATCAATTGGATGGATTGCTGTGAGATTTTATAGGTGGAACCGCACGCCGGTCAGGTTTCACACGCATCCAGTTAAACGTCTTTACAACTGTCCGATGGACTGGCACAATATTCGGAGGTGACATTTATGGTTGTGGGATGATAAATTTATCTGCCCGGATAGCGGCTGACCGCTGAGTTGTTTTTCGAGGAGATCGAACAGATTCCATCGCTGCAAAGGTTTCTGAAGTTCCCAAATGTTTTTCGACAGACCCGAACGGAAAAGTTTTGAGGTGCAGCTTTCTCAAATTCTGCACCAGTCAGGAAAGTGAAGAGAGGGGAGTTCAGGTGGACATCTACCCTCTAAAACGCTTGACAAGGAGCACCTGTAATAGTAAAATCTTTATTATAAAGCATATAAATTCAGCTGTTTGGGTGGAAATCAGAAGAAATCTGATGGGGTTTTTTTTGTTGTTGCTCCAAACCATTTACGACCTGCTATTTTTAGCTGCAGTTGCTCTGATTACAGTTGTCTTATCTCTTGTGGGGTGGCACAGCAGATTAGCTTCCCTCTCAAATTACAAATATTAGCCCGACAACCACATCAGACTTCTGTACCTTGTCTGTCTTTTGCATTGCACCAAATATTTGCATATTTATCCTAATACTTGTTTCCTTTAAGCCGTGAAGCACCAAAATGCGGTTTCTTTCTGTCGGGAACAAATGGCATTTTTTTTCACCCTCCCACCTGCTCAAATAACCAAATCAGCCTACCAAAACACGAGCTGTCGTATATTTCTGTTGTACCGTAGCAGGAAACTGGAAGGTCGCGTTTCACTTGTATCGATGTCGCCTCTTCGTAAATAAAGTTTGTTGATTGGGAGATTTTCCATGTGTGAAGTTCCTCCCTCGCTCCCCCTCAGCTTATTGATGGCACAGATGAACCATTTGAACTCATTCAGTTCTAAAGTCATGCTTCCGTCGAGTAGACGCAAGCAAATAGGATCGGAAGATTTCTCTTTCCGTGGATGTAAATTGAATCTCCTTCAGAGTCAAATTGTGAAAGCCAGTCAGTTCATTTGGGCCATGCACGTGAACTCAAAACGACCATTATGGTTGTTTCAGTGTTTGTATACGCTGGGTTGTTTGTTTGTTTTCTAATAATAGTACATATGCTTCCCTTGTGAATTGACTTTATTGTTTATTCGGTGATCAAACTGCTGATTTCTTTTTGGAGTTTGGCCCAGTTTGTAGCTTTTCTGAGGTGCAATCAGGAGAGAGTTGTGTGCAAGTCTGCAACAGGAAGCAGCTTTTGGATCACACGGCAAACTCGGATTTTGCCTCTTTAGATTAGTGTCCCCTTAAGCTGAGAGCGGCTGGCTTCACTCTCTGATGTTTTAAGGGCCCCGGCCGACAAACTGCTACTCTGTTTAACGTAATTGCAACTAAAGCTGTGTGTGTGTGTGTGTGTGTGTGTGTGTGTGTGTGTGTGTGTGTGTGTGTGTGTGTGTGTGTGTGTGTGTG
>JASSRZ010000083.1:9351656-9365771 GCA_032164315.1 Malacoctenus gilli | reverse complement strand
TGTGTGTGTGTGTGTGTGTGTGTGTGTGTGTGTGTGTGTGTGTGTTTGTGTGTGTGTTTGTGTGTGTGTGTGTGTGTCTGTGTCTGTGTGTGTGTGTGTGTGTGTGTGTCTGTGTGTGTGTGTGTGTGTCTGTGTGTGTCTGTGTTTGTGTCTGTGTGTGTCTGTGTGTGCCTCTGTGTGTGTGTCTGTGTGTGCCTCTGTGTGTGTGTCTGTGTTGTGCATGCCTGGATCATGTGGTTGTGCTACTTTCTCAGCTGCAGCTTGTGATAAGACAGCAGTATTAAGAAAATGTAGGGGGGGGGGTGCCCCAAGGCCAGAAAGACAACAAAACATTAATCAGCACTTCTCAGAACTGGATGCATCAGTGTCTTAAGTGTTGTTAGTTTCCTGGTATTGTAATCATGGCTGTTGGGGCAGGATGAGTGGAGTGTCGGTTTTGAACTGGGCTAAACTTCTCGTTGTCATCGTGAGTCTCACCAAAATCTTAATAATCCGTTTATTTTCATGTGTTTGGCCTTAAACTAAATGTTCAGTCGGCCAGTGACACAGTTTTTGTACACAGAAGATGATATGTAAAAGATTGGTCTGGCTTCTCACACTGAGTTCATCTCGTGCCTTTGTATCATGGGAGGGAAGCACGTTTCTCCATCTCTACATTGTGTTTCAGAATGTCTTCTTCATTTGTAATTCATGATGTCGTTTTGTTGTATTTTGTCTCATGGTCGTTTGGTTGTTTTGGTTTTTTTTTCCCTCCCCTCGTGCAGGGAAGATGCTCGTTTCTCTGGCAGAAGCCTTGGAGGTCCGGGGAGGCCCGCTCCAGGAGGAGGAGGTCTGGGCGGTGCTCAGCCAGAGTGCAGAGAGCCTCCAGGAGCTCTTCCACAAAGGTACTTGTTGCATTCCTGATGAAGAAAATCCATACTGTGATGATCGTGTGAACTGCCAGTGTCACATTTGTATGCTGATGACTGATGTCGTCATTCAAAGTTGCAGCACTGTAAAAACTGAATGAGCTATGATCAAAATCGAAATACCTGTAAAAGCACCTCATCAAATCACTTGTTTTGATGATCGGCAGGAATGTTTGTTGCATTGCTGTTTAGTGTATTGCTGCCATTTAAATCTGAAAATCTGATCTAAGTTCACTCAAAGTCTTTTGGGTTTCCGACACCAGGCAGGATGTGAGTCAGTGCTCCGCATGTAGCTAAAGAGCCTGGGCGGCGTCTCGTCTCACACGAAACTCCGGGGGCACCCGATTACATCGGCCACGATCGTGTCATCCAGAACTGTTGACGTTTCGCCCGTGCGAATTTCCACGAAGCTCTGAAGGAGATCCGGCCACATGCGTCTCAGCGTAAACCAGCGACCAGCTTGACTTCTGGTTCTGCTGACCGGTTGTGATTTTTCCTGGCATGTTGCAGGAGTCTGTCTGTCTGTCTGTCTGTCTGTCTGTCTGTCTGTCTGTCTGTCTGTCTGTCTGTCTCTCTCTCTCTCTCTCTCTCTCTCTCTCTCTCTCTCTCTCTCTCTCTCTCTCTCTCTCTCTCTCTCTCTCTCACATCAGCGTGGCCTGTTTCCAATTCTTTTATACTGATGTCAGATTTATGGGCGCAGGAATGTGCACAAATGCTCTTGTACTCAGGAGATTTGGGTCACATAGGTAGAATTCTTAAAATGTTCCGTTCAAGGAAGGATACTTCAAATGTTTTTGTTTTTCTTGGTCCTTGTCAGGCTTTGTGTTGCTGTGTTCGTGGGTTGTTGGTTTTTTTAACACATCCTTCTTTTCTCCTTTTGCAGCATGCAGTTGTGCAGCTTTACGGGTTAATTTGCAGCTTCTCTCACGTACAGTTATAGACTGCTGAGCGAAGCTAAAATTTGGACAGCAGATGTTGAACCCAGCTATTATAGCGTCACTGAGCTATGTAGTGTGTCTGTGCCATGAAAATAGATGATTAAAAGTGACCTTTCAATGTCAAAATGTTTCAGTTTGGGAGGTGTCATAATTACCCAGGAAGCAATTTGGCTATTATGGAAAAATGAAGTTTATTCTGGATTAAAATGTCCTATAAACTAATCATTTTTCTATTTTTGTGTAAACAGTGGTGGTCACTGTGTTTACACAGCTATGATTTGGATGATTAAGTGATAAACGCAGGATCTTGATTTGTCAGGAGGTCCCTTGTTTCATGGGTGCTCTCCTGCAAATATTGTTGTTCATTGTCGGCTTATTTTCTCCTTGTTTACATTTATTGCTGTCCTGAGTTTCTCCATCGTTCTCCATGCACGGCTCTCCGATGTGCTTGCGCAGTTTGTAAATGTGTTCTCATTGGGCCGGACCCTCACTCATTGCCAACAGTTTTCCAAACGGTCGAAGAATTTGTCCTCATCAATATAAAATAGCTTGATAAACTAAGTCAGAGCATATTGTCATTCCTCTTCCATGTTGTTCTCGTATCGTTTGAGGTTTGACTGGCTGATGTTTGGTGATGTCACCCCTCCCGCCTTCTTCCTCTGCTATAAATAACATGCAAATGGGAGGCAAATTTGAACCACTGACTGTTTGTGTTGATATGCTTTATAGTTATCCCACCTCTTTTCCATCACTTCTTGTGAACATTGAGGAGGAACCTTTACAAAACCAAACATGCAACTTTCTTGTCACCACACACTGGTTTCAGCTGACCTGATTCTGCAGCAGATCTGCAGCTATATCTGCTGTTATCTTGACGGTGAATGCTTCCATGTAAGCCTGGCTGTTCCTACCTCCCAACACCTCAGTATGGCAGGTCACAATAAGCAGTTTTTCAACCCACCAGATTATATTGTCGTTGGATAAAGAACTTACAGTAGGACTGTTTGTAGTCTGTAGGGAATTAAGTGGCGCACGCTCGAGTCACGTTTTTCGGTTTAGTCTGAACAGTCGATTTCCCTCCGGTACGGATTCTGCTTGTATGTGCAGTCCATGAACAAAAAAACCTGGTTGACTTATTCGCTGTCTGTCCATCAAAGAATGATTTGAGTTCAGGCTGAGTCATGCACTTCTGCTCAGCTCTGCTTAGCCACTGCAAAGCTTTTGTCTGGGTAACATCTAATAACCCAGTCTACTTTAAAGTGAGATCTCCGAATGGTCACATGGGTTTTTAAACAGGAAACCTCATATTTACTTAGTGAATTCCTCCTCCTTTTCTTTCCCTTTTCTTTTTTTTAATTTGGTGCCTCGAACGGAGTTCCTCTCCTCGTCCCCGTGCTTTTTCTCAGCGCTACGTATCGGTCGAAGACAAGAATTTTGCAGCGCTGCTCAAACATTCCTTTGTATATTTTTAAGTCCTTCTCCAACCATGGCAGCGTTTGCGGCTTCGCAGGAAAAAGGGAATTACGCTGTGTAGCCATTCCTTTCTGCTTCCGTGCCTCGACAGTTATTTTTCTCGCAGGCTAAGAAAGCAACATGTGTTTTTGTTTACTTCAATCATCTTGAATTTCCAGATAAGCCAAAGCTTAAGCGAGAAACATCCACTCTGGCTGCGTATGCTTTCCTGCGTTGGGGCAGGCAAGATTTAACACTGAGTATCGTCCTAAATGCTGTGTTGTTATGTGCATGTGTATCAGTCTGAAAATGTACCCGAGCATTTTCGGTTTCGATCACCATTTCTGTTTTTATCTTTAACGCTCGCCTTATCCGTTTCTATTTCCAGATCCTTCAGCCATGGGCTTCATCATCTCCCCCTGGTCCCTCCTGCTCATGCCTTCTGGGGGCATCTCATTCACAGATGAGTATGTCACCCAGCAGGATTTAAGAGCCTTCACTGCCCCAGAGGTTCTGGAGGGGGCCTCCTTGCCCACTGTCTCTGATGTAGAGAAGGTACAAACTCATGAAACGTCACTGTATACACAGATAAACACGACACTCAAAGGATGTCTTTGACCCTTTCTGAGCATATTTCTGATGGTCTTTTTCTGGAGGTCCAGGAAAAGGAGATTACAAGCAAAACTGTGGATAAACAAAAACTGAATAGCAATAGTCTGAAAGGGTTAATTTGAATTCAAATATAGTCCTTCTTTCTTTTTCTCCTTTAATTTTTCTCCTCCTCCTGAACCGAGTTGGCTTTTATTGTGAAGGCTGATAGGACGCAGTGAAAAAAAAGAAACGTATGAGTTCATGTCTGTGTAAAAATAGCTCACCACAATTGTATACTTGTGGCCTGCATGATCTGCAGCCACGAGCAGCACTACAGTACATCTCCCAAAGTGCACAGAGTCACCACCGCGCCCCCCCCCCACCCCCACCCTCGTTTTTTTTTTCCGACTCTGCCCCCTTCGCTAGAGGAGCTTGAAGCTTGCATGACTGGATTCCCGTCTCTGGCACGGCCCCACAGACCTCAACACAGTTTTGTGCTGAGTCAGTTTTCCAGCCCCGGGCCTGTCTCCCAAGCGGAGCTATTTCAGTGCCGAAAAATATAATCTGTTTCCTTCATTATCAGACGGTGGGTAAACATACGTCAGCTGCAAGTGCCACGACTTTCCCTCTCCTCTCTCCCGACATATGGGGGCTGTATTGTCACTGTTAAATAGGAGTCTTCTTGAGTTTCCACATTTTCTGCTAGCGTTCGTGTGCCTTTAAATCTGTACTTGGAAATCGCTTCCTAAAAGACCTTGAAGGCAATGTTGCATTCTTTGGCAATCCCCGAATTATTCTTTCCTCTCCCAAGCCCAACATTCAGGGGGAAGCGATTTCAATTGCAAGCAAAGAGCGGAGCGTAATAAGAAGAGGAAAATAGAAAAAAACAAAAAAACTGTTTTGGATTTAAGCTTAAAGCCCCGGTCTTTTTCCTTTACAGAGGAAAGAAATGAAACGAACACTTCTTACTCTCCAGCAGTTGTTCAGGCTTTAGTACGTCTCTCTTCTTCTTCTTTTTTTTTGTCCTCCATAACGCCGACTAAGTACTTTTTGGGTTCACCGTCTGGTTCGCCTGAATGAAGCCAAACCTTTTACATTTCCCTTCTCTGCCGGCGCGTAAGGTGCTCTACCCTTACTCGATGAAACCTGAAGCACAATGCGGTGTCTGTAGCCTGACATATGTTCCTCTTCACAGATGCACATGTACTCTCTGGGAATGACCTTATTCTGGGGAGCAGACTATGAGATTCCCCAAAGCCAGGTAAAGAAGGAGAAGTCGTGCTTTCTTCCAAACAGATAAAAACTGACATGTTTAAACTGGGTCATAAATTTTTTTGCATTGATGACTCTGTGTGTTTTCCTCAAACCAAGGACTGAAAGATACTTTTTTCTTTTCACCATCTCAGACTGGTTTGAGCAGACTGTGATAAAATGCCAGCACCAAAAAGCGTCGAGTAGTTTCCTCTAGTGGATTAAGTGATTTGACTGAAGATAGGATGTCGGGTGTGTAGCTTGCTCAGCAAGAGTTTGAGAAAAAGTTGTTTTCAGTGGAGCGGCTGCACTCGAAGTTTAGACTTGTCAAGCATCCACATTGTTTGGATGATTTGGCAGGCCCTCTTAACACTGCTGGGTGTGAACTGCAACAGAATGCAGGATATTGTATGACAATAAGTTAGTCATATTTTTGTATTGCTGATAATCTAAAGTGCGTGCCCTGATTCTTAACATGAGAAAAGTTGATCTGATATCTCAGCGATAGTCGATAGGGTGCTAAACGCCCTGAGCTTAGTGTGTGAGAAAGTACCGCCCACAGGTGAGACGCATCATGACTCACTCCTCACTGTGCCGTCAACCTTGCCTCACCGTGGAGTTCAGGCTCCTTCCACTGTCAACAGCAGTGAGAGTCCCTCATCTGTACATGAATTATTGTGCACGTGGACTCAGCGTAAATCAACATAGCAGAGTCAAAGATGCCTGTAAAGCTTGTTGTCATGGTTCCTGTGTTCACTGTCCTCGGGCTGTTTCATTTCTAGCCGATGAAGCTGGGGGAGCATCTGAACAGCCTCCTCCTTAACATGTGTGACGACGTCACGCTGAGTCGAATGTCGCTGCGCACGGTGCTGGACATCTGCAGCAAACACATCAGAAACTCCAGCGGGGACCCTCCCTTCTCCTACATCAGAAAACTGGTCCGGTTGGTGCTGGGCAGCCTTTCCCAGGTACGCTGCGAGACCCTGGCCGGCCAAATGAAACATACACCGCATCATTTCAAGATGATATATATGATGGATTTTTTTGAACTTTTTGGTTTCCTCCTTTATTATTTTGACTTATTTGATCATCGTAGTTGTCTCATTTCCTCTCTTGGGGTCTTTTTTTTCAGTTGGATGGTCTTTTGACCGATAGAGAGTCTCTTCCAGAGCGGAGCAAAGAGATACGGGAGAGGCTCCGGGGCAAAGGCTTGCCTTCAGGTAAGATGAGCTAATCTGATATGCGGGAGCTTTTTCCTGTGATGTTGAAAGAGTCGGGGTTTTTTTTACTTCAGTTCCAAATAATTAGCTGTCACTGGATCATTACAAATGGTATGTTTACAGTTAGTTATGCAATTGGAATACAAGCCGTCTGGACGTGCCACCTGTTCCTTCCGTTGGCTTCGATTTTCGGGCCCGTTCTGTGAAGGCCTGAAAGTGCGCGTTGTTCTCGACCTTTAAAGTTTCACTTGGTGTTTGTGCAGCTGCAGTAAGGAGAGAATGTCTTCCTCGGTTGTCAGGCTATTCCTCACTTACATCCTCGCTCTTCTGTGTTTGCGGGAAAAAAGTGAAAGCAGACGGGCGAGCATTACAAGCCCGAATCGGATTTAATTCAGGAAAATATGACCAAATCTTCCCAGTGGTTTCTGAGCAAACTGCGGCGTTTTTCCAGGCCGCGGCGAAGCGAGCGCAGCGCAGAAACATGGCCGTTGTCCCGATTATGTAAGAACGGCATGGCATTGATTACAGATGCATATTTCGGAGTCACCAGTGAAGCTGCTGGTCTGCTGTTTGTATCAGTGCTTTGTTTCCTTGGCTGAGACGCAGCCAGCCTTAGGGAAAGTACATGCAAAGTGTCCTTTCTTCTCCAGGAGCAGCTTTCTTCCCTCTGTCGCCCAGCAGACACCCGAAGTCGTAATTGCCGGTCAGGGGCAGTTGGATGTGGGGTTTTTTTTTGTTTTGTTTTTTTTCCTGTTGGATAATGCACATCGCATTTTTCTCAGTACTGAAACCGTATGGCTTTTTTTTTTGTACCACTGTTGTATTATCACAAACGCATTTGCTAAGAGCGGACTTCTTAGAAAAACACCCATAATCGACCTGTGATTGATGAGCCCGTCCTCCGGGGAGAATACCACCTCTCACGCGGCATCGTGCTCGATAGGCCCCTCGTATAGCTGATGGATGGCTGGAGAAAAAAAAAAACAAACGTCCTCCTTGGGGGGAAGAAAAACTTACTCCTTTTTTTTTTCCTTCTTGTGTTCACTCAGTCCAGTTCTGGTTTTCCGACTTCCTGGAAGACAGTCTGACTGTCTTTCATGTGCTTCCCGAGCATATGCTTTTCAGATCAAACCAACACATTCGGGCTTTTCACAGAACTCAACGTCTCCACGCACTCTGTCCTGCAGTTCTTCCTTTCCTTCTTTTCCGCGTTCGCTCTGGTTTTAGGTTTATCTATTCTTAAAGCAAGAGCCGTCATAGAGCGTAGCTCATGTTTAACGTGTCCAGAGAAGGCAGCCAATGCTGTATTTCTGCAGTCAGGCATGACGGCCGTCTGGCTGGTTGTATATGGATGAGTAATGTTATTTATTGTGGCTTCATCCCCGCTATTATTCCCTTTTTGAATGATGGTAAAATAGACTTGCGGGTCTGCACTGATTGTTCTGATGCCGCAGGTAGTTGACTTTACAAATAAGGTTTCATTCACCACTAATGGCTTTTACGTTTGTATGCAGCAGTGTTCCATTAGAGATTTCCTATTGAAAACAGATGAAAGCGCTTCCTGGCAATCATATGTTTACTTTAACTTCATTTTGAATGTCCTCACAAGTTTGCATTTATTGTGTTCGTGATACGATTAAGATTATGACTCTGTTTCAGCATTTCGAGCTGACACCTGTGCATCTTACATTCTGCTTCTTCTCGTCCCGTCCCTCAGGGAGGAGCGCCGCCCCCAGGGTGCTGGAGCGCTACAGAGCCAGAACTCAGGAGCAGACGGCTCTGAACCGGGGTCTCAGCCGATCCATGGGCTCGCTGCCGTTCCAGGACCTGTTGAAGGGCGACGATGGGGCGGCCCTACAGTATTCCGTACCCAACACTGAAAACCCCGTAGACCTGTACACCAAAACCCCTTTGATCCAGCAGCGTTCCTACCCCCACCTGCACCCCTTCCACCCCCAGCAAAAAGGCCGGCCCGTGGAACTGGACCGTCGCTCTTTAGCGTTCTACAGCGGAGAGCTCGGGCCGAGCCAGGCCAGGAAGAACTGGGCGTCCTCTGTGGATTTGGCGTACATGGACCCGGAGGCTCTCCGTTTCGGTGCTTTGGAGGACGCTCGCAGGGGGAGCAGCGCTCTGAGTACCCACTCCATCGGCCGACGTAAATCCCCCTTCCGGGCATCCAGGGAGAGGGCTTCTCACTACCTTGAGTTTGACGAGCTGAAGGGCAGAAAGCCTCATCATCACTCTGCACAGTCCGTGGGCCCTGGGCTCCCTGGCGCCTACGACAGGATCAAGGAGAGGCAGAGGAAACTTCAGGTGCTGAGACAAGCAGTGGACGGTGAGTGTGCTGTCGTGAATTGGACCCCTTGTTTGCACAAACAGAGACAAAAACGCTTTTTGGGAGCTTTGATTGAAAATATTGTAGTTTGGTCATGCATCATGAAGACAGGGGTGGCTGCCAGAACCCGGTCAGAGCACCGGTGTAATGTGGTCAGATTGTGATCGCGTATGATGTATAACATGGATAGACTTCAGCCGAGATGGCGGCGGGACTCCTCGATAAATCATTGTGCTCCACGGCTTCCAGCTGTTCGATTGAGACGTAAAAAGCCAGCGTCAAACTGGGCGTCACGGCGAACTCATCCGGCAATAAAAACGCACGCGGCAGGAGAGCCTTCAGCCGGCCCGATATGCGGGGTGTCAGTGTGACAGCAGCGCATGATGTGAGCAAACCAGACGAGTCGCTGGTTTCTTGTCTGTCTTGAAACGACCACGTTGGGTGGGAGCTGGCCTGAGTGAAATATCATTGGTGGCGGCGGGGCAGCAGTGTTTGGACAGAATGTATGAGTCACTGGTGCAGAGGGTTCCAAATGGCTGATTCTAATTACAGGCCAGCCTAATTCTAGCCTGCTGCTAGCTGTCAGCCAGTGCTATATACACAGTCACCGTGTTTTTATTCTTTAAGCGTAAGGCTTTGAAAGTGCAAACTCAAGCATTTGCCGAGCATGGACCAGTTCGAGCGTCCACAGTGTCTCAGTGAAAAGCGATCTGGGTCTAATCACATGATTGACCCAAGCACACACAACGCAATTGTTTAACACCTCGGTCGTCAGCCCAAAGAGCTTTACGTTTCCCACGGGAGCTTATTCAATTCTAAGTAAAGTCACTATCGGCAGACTAGGTTGTACCAGTAGTCACATGTGGCTGTATGGATCTGCTGGCTACCTGGGAGCAGTTGATATGTAGGTTTACTGTTGTGTCTTCTACCTCATTTTTCCCTCCTCCTCCCGACTCCTCCTCCTCCTCCGGCCGACACTCTCCACTCGGCAGCCTCTTCCAGCCTGCTTTGCTGGCAGCTATTTTTAATGCTGACCGAGCCACCAACCGAGCATTCTTTTCCCCGACTGTGGCTTTTCATCTCCAGCTCGCCCTCCCTACCGCTGCTGCGCTCCTCTTTGCCTTTTTTTCTTATTGAGTCTAATTGGAAATGTTTGGGGCTTTGATTACATTTGAGAGAATTAAGAAAGGAGCTGAAGGTTTTTGGTCGTATAGCGTGACGTGATCTGTCTCAGGGTAGCCATAAGGACTGAGCAGCAATATACTGATGTTCAACACTGGAACATTGTTTGACACAATAAATGGGGTCAAATTAGGCACCAAGCATTTTCGGGGCCTCGCGGATGTGCTGCTTGGCAAAGGACCTCCTTCTTCTCTCCTTTTCCTCTTACTGTTTTCTGTTCTTTCCTGCAGGGAAGCAGTGACACAGCAGTGGTCAGTGCGCTCAGGTTTCACATGTTGCACGCCACTTCCAGGCCCTCTGTGTGTGTATGTCTGTGTGTGTGTTCATCTGCAAATCATTTTTTAATCGAATCTGTACCGCGGCACTAAACATCCCTTGGTGTGCATGCTTGCGTGTGCATGGGCATGTTTGTACCTGGCCCTCTTCTGTCTCAGCCACTACAGAAGCTGCCCTCACCCCTCCTCCTCCTCCTCCCCTTTTTTTGTGCCAAGGTGTCTCAATCTTCAGTGAGCAGAAACTTTGCTCTGGGACCTACAGGCTGTAATTGGAGTCATGCGTAGCGGATGAGGGAATTCCTAACATTATTGGACTTTTCCGGCACTTTGGCAGCGGGTCATGTGGCTTTGGGCTGGGGCGGGTCCGGCTTGGACGGCCGTACAGAACACGGCGGCTCGAGGGGGAGCGGGAAGGGGAGGTGTTTTGTGGAAGCACCGCCCACACATTTTCATAATTGCATTACAGTTTGGTGTATTGACTTCAAAGGCAGCAGGAAGAGAGATTAGTGAGGGTTTTTATAATGTGAAAAGCTTTTGACCATTAGATTAATTTCTAATCCATTTTAATCAACTGACTGCCTGCATTTCCTCCTCCTCATGGTGAAATACGTTGAAAGAGCCAGAGTGAACTTTCATAAATCAGGCATTTTGTGCATTGTATTGTTTTTACATGTGTTGCACATCAACTCATCTCTGTTTTTCCTAATCAAAGCAGAGTGAATCAGAAGTAATTGAAGGATAGAGGAAGAAACGATGGCTCTGATGTAATTTTGCAAATCAGCTTTATTCCGAGTCTTTTGCCTCTTCGCTCACTTGAAATCCTTTCGGTAATCCACAAAATCAGCAATCTCTCTGCAGTGAATCGTTCTGAATGCGATACAACAGGTTCTCGCTCTCAGAAAGTCGTCTCTACGTCCAATTGGGACGTCACACACACACACACCTTGCTTCAACCCCTGGTTACAGTCATCGGCCTCGCATCTCTTTGAAGCTCTTGAGGAAAGTTGTTTGAATTGTCATTTTTTCTTCTATAAATTTGAATAAAGTAATCCACAGTCGAGTGGTCATTAAACTTGTCATGTGGGGGATTCCTGCTGGAACTTTCTCTGGTTTCTGAGCATAAAGTTGACACCAAACAAGTGGAGTTGTTGACAATCTCTTGTTTTCCATATCTTTCCTTCCCAGGGTGTGTTGGCTTGAAGGCTTTTCTGATATTTTACTTCTTCCTCATTTCTCACCTGACTTCAAAATCTGAAGGTCTTTCTGACCGGTCGGATGAGGGTCAGTGTTATACAATCGCCCTCTGGTTACTTCCTGAGTGGGGGCAGGCCATTCAGAGTAACAGGACCTGATTAGTAAATATGATTTCCTGCTGTAACTGAGCTGCTAACGAGTTGAAATTAACATTTCCTTCACAAATGGTCACTTGTTTATCCCTACTGCCAAGCTAAAGGGTCAGTTCCTCTTCAAAACTCTTACGAACTGTACATGGACCATCAGCACAATGCAAGGGGCTGCTTCCGTAGTTCACCTGCATGTTGGGTTGTGTTCTTGAGAAAACGCTGTTGTGTGCGTCAGTGCACGGGCAGATCCGTGCGATCCGTACCAGCAAGAAAGTCTCTGGGCTTTCGTCCCCAAGATGACACTGTGTCAAAAGGAACTAATGACTCACCGACCAGTTCGAGGCGGTGAACTATTTTCGGGTGACCGTCCGACCAGTCTGTCTACTTAGTAACTTTAAGGTTGCAGCTGAGCCACAATGGCTTTCTTACCCGAGCTGTTTACACAAGACAGACATCATCGCAAAAGGGAACTTGGTCACACTGTGAAACTGTGTGCGAAAATGACTGCGGAATGCCATTCATCCAAACTATGCGGCTGATACTGACGAGCAGGACTTTCTAGTTTTGTGTACGAGGCAGAACAACACATGAGACATCAGGTTGGAGTGCAGGCTGTACTCATTGTTGTTTGTTGTTGTGTTTTTTCTGTTACTACTTCATTTTTTCTAGTTTTTAGGGGTGAAAAGTTAACAAGAAAGAAAAAACTCGCAAAAGCTGATCTCTACTTGTTCACCCAGACAGGCCAGACAAAGAGATTAGACCCTCCAATAAAAGCAGTTTGACTTGAGAGTAAACAAATTTCCTAAAGTTGTTCCCTTGTGTCGTTTCATGTGTCTTCCATTAGGAGTGTTTACCAACAGCATGACTAATACCTGTTGTGTGTGCCTTGTTGTAATGGGTGGGGATCGTCCGGCTTAATTGGTTTCGGAGACAGCCCCAGGGAAGGGGAACAAAAGCTCAGCAGCTGATTGGTTCTGGTGTCCTGAGTTGTGTTTTAAAAGTAATATTTGGATCGTTTTCTTTGTCGGTTTCATCTCATGGCCCCCTCATAAAACACCAAACAAGTCCATGTCACCATTTTGGCTTGTGAATGCATGGAGGTTTTGTCTGATGCATTTTCCTAATGCTTTGGTTTACTACCCATCTCTTTGTCTTTGCTTGGACATCTTCAATAAAGTGAGTCTTTCTCTGCTCCCAGACCCTGTCCACACCCACCAGAGGTACCACAGCGATTACAGCTCATCCAGCGAAAGCCCCTCGCTGACGTCCTCTGATCCAGACTCCAGGCAAGGTAACAGACAGCGGGTTCCTTATCCATTTTCATGGAGTCCTGGAGGAGGCGTGATGTAATGCGCAACAGGTGCCGCGGCCGCACTAACTCATCTTGTTTATGTGGCTGCAACAGAGAAAGGAGGAACAAAGTCCATTTGGGAAACTGCTTGTAGTAGCAACAGAAGCGCTACAAGCTTTTAGCTCTTCGAAGTCCTGCTGTTTTGTTTTTTTTTATTTCAGGCCAACTAATCAATGACTGATGTATAGCTGGAAGGGGAGGTGAATGCAATTAAGTGGAAAACCAGCAACAATCTGAGCAGCAGGGATGGTGATTTAAAACAAGGAGCACAATATGCCGATTGTTTTTCTTTTCCCAGACCACCGACTGCCGGCTGCTTTATTCACAGCCTCCCTACTGAATGAAATCAGCAGTGGTGCTCAGTGTTTGCTCAGATCTGTGTGATTAAGGCTGGCTTAAGCTTCCCAAAAAATCATTTTGCCCCCTTTTCCATCTCGTACCAAATACAAGGTTTACAGGAGGTTATTCCTGCTGTGTCATAACTTCAAAGATAGAGACGCTGTTGTCAGGCACATAATGTTGCGACGCAACCGTGTCTTCGCAAGCACGACTTCAACGCTGCATGGATCCTGTTTTTGATGCAAAGTGCAGAGTTGTTATGCTGCTGCTCCGGCAGGTTTTTGCAGTTGACACGCGCAGCACAGTTTGACCGCCTGCTTCCGGAGGCTTGTGTTTCAGTGGCAACAAAACAGATTCCTGTAGTGTTTGTGCGCGCAGCTCATTCCTGTTTTTGTTTCAGCTAAGAGACCGAGTGAGACGGCGAGGTATGACCCCCAGGTGGCACTTTCATCCGAGCACGACGCCCTGTCACTGACGAGTCAAATCGCACACAGGCGCAGGTAACGCTGTCCAAACTGGAGTCGCTTCTTTAATTAAAGGGGGGGGGCAGTTTTTAAATCAAGAAGAACACTGATTAACGGCAACAAGCTGTGCCTCAGACTGTGGCTCCCAACTTTGAACTCTCACCATCATTTAAAAGAGCAAGCCTTCAAAATAAAAGCCCTGTGCGGTTTGTCATGTCTGCTCGCTTCATTGATGTGAAGTTTAGATTATGTGGCTTTAATGGGGATTCCAGTCTGACTCAGTTCAATTTAGAACTGAAGAATCGCTGCTTTGACCACCAAACATCCCACCAAACAGGGAAGCTACAGATAAACTTGCCCCGTATGGTCCTCTGGGACACGCACGCAAGCACACTCACACACTCACACACTCACACACACACACACACACACACACACACACACACACACACACACACACACACAC
>JASSRZ010000083.1:9338625-9351108 GCA_032164315.1 Malacoctenus gilli | reverse complement strand
CACACACACACACACACACACACACACACACACACACACACACACACACACACACACACACACACACACACAGCTGGTGCAGCAAAGCAGGGTCAGCCTCATGCTTGACTAGTGAGGTCATCTAATGTGACATCCACATTCAGCATTCTCTATCTCTCTAATCTCTGGCATTACAGACCTGAACAGCCTGCTGTTACTCTGCCCACTCACGGGGGGGAAAAACGTGTTTTCGCTCCGTCCTGCACAGAATGGAAACACAATTTCCAAGAAAGCTAATAAAAAAAATTGACCACATCAGCGCGCATTTATTATCCCCGTGTCCTCAAAGTATACATACCGGGTTGCTCGTTCTAAATCTGTTCAAAAATCATCAAAGATCCAACTCGTGCAGACAGCAGTTGTTTTTCTCTCAGCTTTCTGACAGTATCAGACCTCGCTCTCTTTCTCGCTCTCGCTCTCTCTCTCTCTCTCTCTTTCTCTCACTCACTCACTCACTCACTCACTCACTCACTCACTCACACCCTCACACCGTCTTTCTCTCGTCTCCCCGTAGGCTAAATGAGGGGGCAGCCGAAGACGGTCTGGTCGGAGCCGAGTTGCTCCTCCAGAGGCAGGAGGAGGAGGTGCAGCGGCTCCAGGCTCACCTGGCCAGCAGGCTGTCCAGGGCCAATCTGTATCCCACAGAGGAGCCCATGGTCCTTTCTCACCCCTCAATGCTGGAACTCCAAGACCCACTATACACTTCCTCTGCACCACTACGCAAAACTAAGGTTTGTCCACTATTTGTGCTTTGGAAACCAGAGTTCTTTTTCCTTCTTTGTGTATAAGACAATTAAACCCATAATTACACATTTCAACACGATTCACTGAGAGAATTCATCGTGTCTTATAGCATCTCACAGATGTGACAAAACCAGCTCCTCTGTGATCAAAAGAAAGTGTTCAAACACCCACACCGTGAGGGGAACTCCCTCACTGCCAGACCTGACTCTCTGTAACCTCAGACTCCTTTACATTGCAATATTTAATGACAGATGCACAGTTTTTTTTTTAACTCCCTGCGAGCTAATTGGCAACAAACTTGTTGATGCTGGGCTCCTTAGATGTTCTGTCAGGAGAAAACTTGCTGACTGGGATCCATAATTCATTGCAGCCGTTCTATGATAATCAGCTATGTGGGTTTGTGGGACATGTGGGAGAGCTCGAGTAAGGTCTGAGTTATGCCTCCTCCTAGAGCACACTGTGAAACTGTGTTAAGCGGTAGACTTTGCATCGCTACAAATCTCAAAGGTCTGTTTGAAATCCTCAACTAAACACGAGCAGTTGTGATAGCAATGGGGAGATTTAAGCTTATTGAATTGTGCTTTTGAAGTTTTGACCTTTTTGTGTTTGTTGCAGAACTTTCATGGACCAGAGTTTGTGAAGATGCACAGTGAGCCCTGCATTTCCCTGACCGTTCCCTCTTCGATCATGGTGAGGATGTGAATCCTTGTCGCCAGGGAAGAATGTTTGCTCCGGTTTTTTTCCCTTTCTACTGAACAACGACGAATCTGTCTTTGTCTCTCGCAAGAAACGTGGCAAGGTGGAGGAAGTGCAGAGGAAGGTGGGCGTCCTGCTGCTGAACGGCCAGAAGCTGGAGCTGAACTGTGACGTCAAGGCAGTGTGCAAAGACGTGTTTGACATGGTGGTGGCCCACATCGGGCTGGTGGAGCACCATCTCTTCGGCCTCGCATACCTCAGAGGTACTGTGCGCTGCCCTCCGTGTTTCTGCAAGAAAGTCGGCTTTCGAGGCAGTGTTTTGTATTTGCGTGCGCGAGCGAGTGCCGACTTGTTTTATGGTGCGGTTTTATTGCATATTGTTCATCAGTCAGCTCTTGTTGGTTCAGACACAGGTGGTCGACCTCAGGGGCCCTGGGTCTCAGATCAGACCGCGTTTTTTCAGTCTGGCGTCAAATAAAACTAAGAGGTCTCGTCAGGCAGAGCAGAGTACGAGTTGTTTTCTTATTGATCCGTTTGTTCGACATCTGAGGCCTGATTTAAAATTGTCGATCTGGCACTGCCCACCCTTGCTTGACCTCCTCCTTTTTTGCACACACGCTTCTCCCTCTTCAGAAAACGAGTTTTTCTTCGCTGATCTTGATCACAAATTGGTCAAAGTGGCTCCGGATGGGTGGAAGGACAACCCCAAGAAAAGGAAATCGGATGTGCCTTTTAACCTGTTTTTACGCATCAAATTCTTTCTCGATGATGTCAACCTCATACAGTAAGATCGAGCCACCTCAATGACAGATTATTGCTCCACAGTAAAGCCCCTTGCAGCAGGCCTCAGTCAAAGTGACCGAACAACTTTCTCTGCCCTCAGGCATGCTATGACCAAACATCAGTACTACCTACAGATGAGGAAGGACATCCTGGAGGAACGGACGCGCTGCAGCATGGAAAATGCCGTGGTGCTGGCTTCACTGGCATTGCAAGCGGAATTCAGTGACTACCAACCAGAGGTGAAGATTGTTTTTTTTTTTTCGACATTTCTTCATCATCAGATTGAAACTAAGTTTGGATAGATTAGACAGACCTAATTTGAATAATTTGCAACACAAACTCTTTGCTTTCAAATAAATTTTTGTCGCAAGATAAAAAAACCAACAACAACCCAATATTCCTGCTAATAACACTGCTGACCTTTCTTCCTTAGCTCCACGGGAAGACCTATTTCAGGCTGGAGCACTACCTGCCAGTGTCCATCTCGGATAAAGTGGACCAGACGGCGATAAAAGAGGAGCTGTCGAGGCTTCATAGCAACTACTACGGAGTGTCAGAATCTGATGCGGAGTTTGAGTTCCTCAAGGTACGTCGGGATCTAGTAGATGAATTGCTGCATTTAGACTTCTTTCGGTGCTTTGATTTGCACCTCCGATCTCGGTCCTGTTGTTTTTTTTGTGAGGTTCAGCGCTCATTCTCTTCCTGTTTGTGTCAAAGGCGGGCCAGAGACTGACGGAATACGGCGTCCACTTCCATCGCGTGCTTCCTGAGAAAAGGTCCCAGACGGGCATCATGTTGGGCATTTTCTCCAAAGGGGTGATCATCTTTGAAGTCCTGAACGGAAATCGTACCGCGGTGTTAAGATTCCCCTGGAGGGAGACCAAGAATATTTCCTTCACGGTATGTACCCCCGCTCTCTGTTTTTAGACACTGAACTCTCAAACTGTCTCTGAATAGGATTGTTGTTTTTTGGGGCCTCAATGTTAATTTTTCCACTTTCTCATCCCACAGAAAAAGAAGATTTGCCTTCAAAACACGTCGGACGGGATTAAACACTTGTTCCAGACAGACAGCAACAAGACGTGTCAGTATCTGCTGCAGCTGTGCTCCGATCAGCACAAGTTCCACCTGCAGACGAAGGCGCGCCAGAACAACCAGGAGCTGCAGGACTTAGGTAGGACAGGCGGGTTCTATGTGGTTGGAGTTTACATAATAGGACCTCAGGCTCAGTCAGACATGAAAACAAGCATTAGTACAGATTGAACGCTTCATCATCGTTGACTAATCTCTCTCTGTCCACCATTTCTGCTCACCAGAGAACAGTCCCTTGAGCAGCTTGCAGTATTCGTTCGACTCCCGAAGTGGCGACTCAACGGGGAGGAACCTGAGCTCGGGCAGCCTGGGCCCCGCGCTCTCGACGCGCTCCGACCCGGACCACCTGAAGAGGATCTCCTACTCCGAGCTGGCTCTCCACAAGGCGCCGTCCGGCTCCGTCCTGCTCCAAGATGAGCTGCACTTTCCGGGTTTCAATCCAGCCGCCTCCGCCGCCCTTTCCAATCCGCGGGCGATGAGTCGCTCCCACCACAACCTCGGCCAGATGCCGGAGTCTCCCGAGCCGCCGCTGCCGGACTCGTATCGTGGCCAGTCATATGCCAGGATGAGTCAACCGCCACCCAAACAAACGGCCTCTCACTTCGAGCAGCATCAGCGAGCGAGTTCAGACACAGACTCCCTGTCACAACAGCAGGACAAGTGAGTCATGCATGTTCATAACAGGCGATGCTGCTGTTTAATTTGTTTGGGGGGCTTTTTTGTTAAAACTGTGCAGGAACAACACTGTTTTAGACAGATTACAACTTTAAACGGGCAAAAGACGACGCGCGCGTCTGTGTTGATCCTTTAATCAACCTCAAGTGTCAGCGGCCGCCGGCCTCCTTCAGGAGAGACGGAGGTTACCAGGTGAGGACTCATTACTGGGTCCATACCTCTGCCTGCACTATGGATACACCGGGAACTTCATCTCAAGATTTTAATTGATCCTCGGGGGTCTTTTTGTGTGCCTGTTTGCCCGTTCGTGTTCCCTTCTGTCTGTTTGGTTACCGTGCCAACAAGTCAGTTCATCTATTTTAATGAGCAGACTTGTTTTTCAGTCATCACTCCCTCTTGTGTCAACTTTACAAATGACACGAGTGTATTCAGGATGACTCGGACCCAGTATGCAAATAACAAGATGAGAACTGATATGAATTTGGGGGGGGTTGCAGTAATTGACCACCCTGTTGTTTTTTTTGCCTCCTCTGGGCTAATCTCCTTCTCTCGCTCTCACTGTCTCAGATCATTTGGCACAGCGACCCACAGCAGCCCAGCCTGGAGCCTCAGCAAAAAAGAGTCGGACTCATCCTCAGTGGAAGATACCGGCCAAGCGTATGTTGTCGGTAAGCATGCTGCCGCGGCGATGAAGCACGACACTGGCCGCTGCAGCTTCAACGCAACACATACATCTGAATCAGTCCGAGCCGCTCAGTTGTTTTAACAGTTTTCAAGGTTTTCTTTCTGGTTTCTGCTGTGCTGTTGCTGTCTCAATGAAGCTTGTTTAGAAAAAAAAAACCAACAGCGACACAGAAACTACAGTAGATAAAAATGACAAATCTGCACAAAAATCTGTGCTGACATGTTGGGGAAAAAATGTCATCTCTGATCCAAAACCGTGATAAAGTTCTGAGTTTCGCAAGTGATTTCAGGTCTTTTTTTCCGAGTTGTTTGTCACAGTTTGTTGTAAGATCAAGCACCTTCAACCCTGAAACCAGTAATTCAGACGTACTGCTCGGTCTTTTCCTGTGCAAGCAGAGTCTTGTCACTTTATTACTTGTCATGCACGAGATCTATGAGTCAGCTTCTTTCGCTGAATTCTAGAAAAGAAAAAGACTCTTTCACAAAACAGGTTTTCTCGCTCAGCTTCATGAAGTCATCATATTTCCTTGTGGCTGGATCTGAGCTTGTTTTGGCTGTGACACTGTTATAATATCTGATTTATGTGGGAAGCTTGTAATGAACTTTAAATGATCAGGAAGGCGCACTGATGTTGTCTTTGTTCTGTCGACGATGCAAAAATCCAACTGCAGGCTTGTCTGATGAGCTGTGCTTTTTCTCCCCAGGTGTCAGTATGCACAGTTCATCTGGTCTGCCTTCAACCCCGGCTTCTCTTAATGGTATGTGTCATACATCCCGCCTCGCTTCACCTCAGGCGCAGCAGGAAGCCAGAATAAAGGAAACGTTTGCTCTTTTGGATCACCTTTTAATACAGTCCCGATCTTGTACTTTTACCGTGATGTCGACTTGTTTTTTTCTGGGTTCCTGTAATTCGCCGTGTCGTAAATCCAAATTGCATAATGCAGAATTGAGTCTCTGTGCTCCCTCGTGCTGCCTGCCGGTGGACCTTAGCTTTGGCCTCAGCCCCGCCGCGAAATAGCTTCATGCTTGGCACCGAACTCGCTTCCTTTCTTTGCAGCTCAGCCAATCTTTTCAGACCCATTAGTCAACAGCGCTAAAGTGGGAGCCCCTCAGCAACACGGCATGCTTGCCTGGGCTGATTAATTGTTCCAGTGGAGACGTACGAACGCTCCTGAGAGCGGCTCTCTGTGCGCTTTCTGAAGCTGCAGCACGGCAGGCCTCGGTCTGAAGACGTATGTGGAATGTGCATTGAAAAATAGTGGTAAACATTGTGCCATGTGTGTTTGGATTCGATCAGACTCCCTCAAGAAAAAGCTGAGCGCACTGCCGTCTCCTGAGAGAGAGGTCACGACTGTACACCTGAAGAAAGATGTGAAATACGGACTCGGTAAGAGCTTCGAGGGAAATTCCACAGTGGACACGTTCCCTGAACCAAACAGAGAAATGCGATGTCCACAGTGAACAGTTAGTCGTCTACAGCCGTGTTTGTGTCGTGCAGGCTTTCAGGTCGTGGGAGGGGACAACTCTGGGCGCTCGGACCTCGGCACCATCATCAGCTCGGTCACTCCTGGGGGTCCTGCCGACATCAACGGCTGCCTCAAACCTGGTGAGCCAGAGCTCCTCTCACCCCTCTTATCTGTCTCGTACGAGCGGGGTTGCAGTGGTTGTTATTGCTGCTGGGAGAATGATTATCAACAGTGGGGCTGTTGTGGTTCAGGGGACCGGCTCATCTCTGTGAACGACGTCGACCTGGAGGGACTTTCTCACGCTTCCACGGTTGATGTCCTGCAAAATGCCCCGGATGATGTCATGCTGGTGGTGTCGCAGCCCAAGGAGAGGCTCTACAGAGGTAAAGTGTCGGATAGGAGTGTGTGTCTGTGTGACTTCATGGGAAAAGTTGCTTGAAATTCATTTCACTCCTCCATCACTTTTCTTTTCTTCCTGCTTCACCAGATTCTTCCTCAGGTTTTGCTCTGTATGATGCCAAGCCTTCGAATAATTCCCGAATTTCTGCTAAAACACGAGAGTTGGACTTCGATACCTCGTCAGAGGAGCATGCGAGAACAGCGAGCCCCAGCCCTCCTCCTCCGCACAGCGCCAGCTCGCCATCATCTGCCTCCTCGCCGGCCCGCCAGCAAACCAACCCTCAGGACGCCAAGGCCGGCGGTGCTCGTCAGACCTCGAAACACTCTGCCAACGGTGTTCTCCAGTGCCTGGAACGAGCCGCGGCGGGCGCCGCAGCTGCATCCGCTTCCCAGCGTCATGGCCCAGAGATCAGTGTGGACGCGGACCCGCCGCCGCCGGCTCTGCCGCCCAAAACGAGAAAGGCGAAAGTGCTCGAAGCTCCCAAAGTTGCCGAGCTGTCCGACTGGGGGGATTCCGACATGGATGAGGAAACTTTTTCCAGTAGTCAGGAGAAACTTAAAGTTACAAAGGTGCGGTCTGTGTTTCTGTGAATTCACTGGCTCAGAATGATTCTTTTGATGCTCCGAGGAGGGCGAATAAATACTTGCTGTTTGGTAACTGAATGATGATGTTTGGATGTTACCTCATATGAAATATTCTTCAATTAACAAGCATGACATTTTACCTGTCAGATGTTTCGTACAACTAACTACCTTCTTTATGGAACTTTTTCCTGTTGTTACATTTGCAATGTCGATGCGAGGCTTTCTCTACCTGCACCCTGCATGTTAGCCCACGAATGCATCCCAGAATGTGCCGCCTTTTCCCTCCCAGCATTACCGTGCTCCGGCTTGATGGCTTTGTCTCCCTGCATGTTCCAGCTTGCGATAATTCACCTCCGTGCCCTGTTCTCTGTTCGCAGGAACACTTGACGCCAAATGTAAATGGTAATGCCCCAGGGGTCAATAGTCTCCGTCCCGGAGATCTGTTTGACATTGAGCTGTCCAAAATAGACAGCAGCCTGGGCATAAGTGTCACGGTACTGTTCGGCAAGGTTTTCATCCTCTTTTTGTTTTGCTCCCTTTTACCCCCATCTTGTGGCTGTGGTTTGATTGTGTTTACGTGTCGTGGGGATTTTAGTTTGCTTTCATAACCCTGTGATTTTTTTCAAAGCTTTACTGGTGACAGTGCTCAACTAACTCCTTTGCATGCCATCTTTATTTGCTTTTTTAATTGATGGGGGGGTTTTTTTGTTCATTGCTAATAAAGTTGCGGTGTATTGTGAGTCCTCACATAGTCAGGTTCACACCGGCTGCAAGCAGGGCTGGAAGATTCTTCTTGTTTTATCGCTGACAGTAATGGCGAGCGATTATTTGGAGCTTTGACTTTCAGGGGTTTTCAATCTATTTCTGTGGGATCATAATGCATAATCAAATTATTCAGTGTGTTTGTTGACATAATATCATAAAATTTGCAATTTTTTTTTTATTTTTTTAAGTATCACGATCAAATTAACAGAAATATTTCACGATGTAAAGAGTCATTTTGTATTAACCCCCAATATTGGCATCCATAACCTAATCACAAGTGGGAAATGATAAATGTTTTGTTCAGAGCACAATTGGAAACAATCGATACAATCGTCCACCATCCACCCAAATTCAATTTTGCGAAGGCTACAATAAAGACAAAGCATTTTTCATTCAGCAAAATCATCTAGGATGTAAAACACCACCACACCGCGCCATCAGTCCCTCCAAAAATACTCACACCGCTGCGATTCGTCCCGGGAGATTCAAAGTTCTGTCTGTTTCTTTAGGGAGGCGTCAACACAACTGTGCGGCACGGAGGCATCTACGTCAAGGGGGTCACGCCCAAAGGTGCCGCCGAGCTGGATGGGAGGATACATAAAGGTAAAGCGAGATTTACTGAAGGGGGGGAAAAGTGCATTTGAAAAGAAGGCCGAAAAGGAACTGAATGTGTATCTGCACTCAGGCGATCGAGTGGTTGCGGTCAATGGGAAGAGTCTGGAGGGAGCCACTCATCAGCAAGCAGTGGAGATCCTCAGAGACACCGGCCAGGTGAGAGACAATGAGCTGTTTGTTGTAAACCAGCTGGTCAACGATGCATTTTCATAAAAAAAACAATTTATATCAAAGCGTTTCAAGATGCGATTCTCACATTTGAAGAGTTGCACATACATCAAGATTGTCACTCATGGTTTTTCAAACCATTCCTTCTCAAGACTGTGCACCTGCTGCTGGAGAAAGGCCATCTACCCGTGGACAGCGTCCACGCTCCCGTCACGCCTCAGAGGACGCCACCATCGCCCGCCAGCGACCCGCAGCGGAGCAAGAGCAAGGAGCAGCCGCACGAGGTCAAAGAGAAGCCAGAGTACAACTTCATTACTCCAGGTGAGAAACTATGTGCTGATGAGAGTTTTCTGGCAGTGTGTTTATCTGGGACCCATTTGAATGTGTCCATTAAACCCGTTAATAGTCTGCTTGTGTTTTGGATCAGTGTATTTTCCCTCTTAACTTGAGCGAGTTGCCTCCCAGAGGCTATTCAGGCTATTGTAATCGTCCACCGAGCGTACACTAATCATTGCACTCATTATTTGGGTCATATATTCAAAACGCTACAGAAAGACTCTATTTTATTTGGACCAACGTAAGTTGCTGCCAATAGTGTCATTTGAAGTAAATGGCCATGTGTCTACAAGCCATTAGCAGCACATTACTGCCTGTTAGGAGCTGTGTGTGGGTGGTCACGGTGTGTTTTGCTTCTGCAGAGTCAGACCTGCTTGTTTTCCTGCTCATTGATAGAAAGCCAGTGAGACAGGGGGACCATTTTTTACGTCAGGGTATTTTTCCAGCAGCCTCTTGGAATGTAGGGGGCCGCTGCTTTGATTGGGGCTTTTGTTTTGCACCAGATTCCTCATTCGACTTTGTGAATTTCACTCATTTGGCTAAAAAAGTTCATTTGGCTTATTCCAATGAAGGTGTGAGAAGTGTTTCATACAGGAGTCTGGTGGCCTGTGGAGGTAAAGTTTTGGCCCGTCGTGTGGTCCTTACACTCACACTCCTGTGCCCCCCTCCTTGAGGGCAAGGGTGGTTACCTGCATTCCCAAACACCATGGATCCCGACCAATGTGTGTGTCGCTGTCTCCACAGAGAACGTGTTCGACGTGTGCTTGCTGAAGAACACGTCTGGCCTGGGCTTCAGTTTCAGCCGGGAGGAGAACATCCCCGGCGAAGCTCCAAGCACCAGCATGGTGCGGGTCAAAAAGCTGTTCCCCGGCCAGCCGGCGGCGGAAAGTGGCCGCATCAATGTGGGCGACGTCATCTTGAGGGTCAATCAAACGCCCCTCAAAGGACTTTCACAGCATGTATGTGCTCAGGTTTCTTGGAGTTAGTCATTTTGGATGGAAGTCAAATAAGTTAGCGTCATATTCAATGTTGTCTTGTGACTCTCCTGTCTTCGATGTCCCACGCAGGAGGTCATATCGGCCTTACGAGGAACAGGACAGGAGGTGACTTTGCTGCTTTGTCGGCCCAAACCTGGCGTCCTTCCTGAGATGGACTCCTCAGTCTCGGTCAGTCAATGGGAAATGAAGTCTTTGTCCTTCCCCGCTGTTGGACAGCCTTGAGAAATGTGAGCTAAATGTAATTATATCCCCCCCACAGACACCCATGTCATCTCCCAGGAAGGAGCCAGTGACCCACGCAGAGCCCAGCCCCCTGAACGTCGGCCAGATCCCCTCTCCGCCTCAAAGCAGGAAGCCGGGACTCGTGGAGAACGCCCTGGAGAGGCTGTTGAGCAAAACGCCGGCCAGACACAACAGCTACAGCGACAGCACCGACGGGGATGAGGAGGTGGAGGAGGCCTTCAGCCCCAGCACCATGGAGCAGAGCAGGCAGACGTGGGAGCGCAGCCTGTACCAGACCCCCAGCAGCAGCCTGGGACTGGGACCCTACGACAGCAACGGGGAGCTGGACACGACCGTCCACTCGGCCTTCTACACCCCGAACATGTCGATGCCACGATCAGACATCAGCAGCCGGTACCTGATTGGATGATGAATTGAATCCTCTTTAGTGATGCGTTCAGTCTTTGATGGAGCATTTTCGTCTTTCTTCCCGGTAGGGATTTTTCTTCCCCCGTCTCCGCTGATCTGGAGTCGCCCAGTCTGCCATTGGGGCCGTCTGCTTATGCTCCGAGTCCCGATCCTCTGCCGCCTCCGCTGCCCCTCCCCCTAAACCTCGCAGTGTCTGGCAATGGACAGGAGGTGGAGGAATTTGGACCGGTAAGAACTGCGGAAGGAAGGAAACATGTAGAAGCCTAAAGAAGAGAAAAGTTCTATCAAAATGTGGGTCACGATTAACATGACGGAGATGCTTGCATGTCGGCAGGAAGTGGAGCTGAACGTGTCTTTGGTGAAGTCGGAGAAGGGCAGCTTGGGCTTCACCCTGACCAAAGGGAACGATCACGGCTGTTACATCCATGACATTGTTCAGGATCCAGCCAAAGGAGACGGACGCCTCCGACCCGGAGACCGAATGATCACGGTCGGAAATCCTCCAAAGTTCCTGTTTTTTAAACTTTTCGTGTCTTTTGGCTCACAAGTCAGAAGTTCAACGCCATCGCTTCAATCTCTTTCCTCTCCCAGGTGAACAACACGGATGTGAGTAACATGGGCCACACTGAGGTGGTCACTCTGGTTCGTGCTGCACCTCGTGTGGTTGACTTGGTGGTTGGCAGGGTCCTGGAGGCTCCCAAACCCCCCATAGAAGCCCACCTGCTGCCTGACATCTGGTTCAAAAACAACCAGGATCCGCTGGGTAAGAAATTACTGAAAGTTATTCGGATATTATGCCAGAAAATCATCAACTATGGTCATACGTTCATGTATCACTGCTCCTTCTGTCTGCAGGCTTGGTCCTTGGTGGTGGTAACGACAGCCCGTATGGGGTCTTATTTGTGAAAGACATCATTCAGGGTTCATCAGCCTCGAAGGAAGGAAGCCTGAAGCCACTTGACCTCATCCACTACATCAACGGCGCTCCCACCCAGGACCTGACTCTCAGCGAGAGCATCCGCCTGCTGGAGCTCTCGCTCGATGACCTCACACTGAAGGCGACCAGGTAAACGATCGTCTGCCACGTCGACCCTGCTCTGTGTTCAACTTCAGGATTTCAATTTTTTTGTCATTTCTTTTGTCTTGCAGGGACGGAAAGCCTGTTTTTCCTGGACAGAAAGCGGTCTCCTTTCTCAACAACAACAGTAGCCCAAAGATTTCATCCAGCGTGAATGGTGGGTTTCATTCCTTGTAAGCCATGCTGTGTATTCTAGGTTTCTTTAATCTTTCTTACAGTTATAATGCTTTCGTTTCAGGCTTTCTGAAAGGAGAAGAATCGAGGGATGTGGAGGGTCTTGTCGCACCTTTAGAGGTGAGTTAAAAGCATATTTTTTTCCTTTGCTTTGTTCTGTTCTGTACTGCTATCGTGCTACTATTGCTCACTGTGTTGCAAAATGTGCAGGAGGAGATCCTGCATCTGGATCTGGAGAAGCCGTCGTCGGGGGGCCTGGGCTTCTCTGTGATCGGGGGCGAGCGAGGAATCTTTGTTAAGTCCGTCACTCCAGGAGGCGTCGCGGAGGCCTCGGGACAGCTGCAAGTGGGCGACAGGTTGCTGAAGGTGAGCGCTGATGGGGTTGTTTGTGGAAAATATGTGAATTTGAAGGTTGTGAAACAGTCGGGGACCTTTGGGGGGAATTTGACCGCAATCATTTTTGATCTCGTAGGTGAACGATGAGTTGATGACAGGAGTGTCCCACACCAAAGCTGTCACCACCATCCGTAAAGCT
>JASSRZ010000083.1:9315278-9338525 GCA_032164315.1 Malacoctenus gilli | reverse complement strand
TTTTGATCTCGTAGGTGAACGATGAGTTGATGACAGGAGTGTCCCACACCAAAGCTGTCACCACCATCCGTAAAGCTAAAGGCCTGGTCCATCTCATAGTGTCCAGACCACCAGACCAAAACCCAAACACGTACCTCGCCTATCTGCCCATCAACTCTGACCAGTGCAACGGGAATGCTGGTGGGAGCGCAAACGGTAAAGCATCTTCACCCTCATCTTTTGTTTGAACTTTTCATACAAATGAAGCTGTCCGTTCATCGGTAGCTGTTGAAGCCTCATCGCTCATTTTTACTTCACTCTGACAGACATGAGTGAGGACAGCGGAGTGAGGACCAAGCTGTCTGCTCCACACGATAAGCCCAAGTCCGGCAGCGTCCCCGACATTCCACCAATAGGTAGAAATAACAGCCACCGTCTCAATGGAGCATCGTTTTAACGTCGGACACAACGATGTAACCTGTGATCTCGTTCCTTCAGACTATGACAACGGCCCGCTGGAGCAGCGAAGGGACACGGAGCAAAGCGCCGAGCTGTCTGAGGACACCGACTGTGACGGCTCTTCTCTACCCGAAGACTCTCCCGAGGTTCAAATCAAACCGAAGCGGCTGAAATATTTGATTAACGGATTCTTAGTTTATGGAGCTGAACCTCCTTTTTTTCTGTAGAGTTCCAGGAAAGTGGTGTGGCAGGAGGAGAGCGTCGACGATCCGGCGAGTGAAAAGTACGATGGGGCTCTTTGAAATCAAACACAGCTGGAAGGAATAAAAAGTTATTCAACTATCTGATCCCTCTCTTTTGTATCTGCAGTTATCTGCAGATGAGTGCCGGGCAGCAGGAGGAAGATGAGAACATGTGGGGAAGTGAGGAAGTGTTGATTGAAAACATGAGCACCAAGCCAAGAAACAGTGAGAACTTTTTTCAAATTTAGATATCCTCTCTGAAAATCGTGCACCGTTGCTGCCTGTTGATTGACGGGTTGAGATGAAAGCTTGATGCGACTCCACATTCACTCATCGATGTTATCTCAAACCAACGGAATTTTCCTGACTCGCTGTTTCTATTTTGTGTTCGCAGATGGACCGATCATCACAGAGGATGAGCTCACCTCGCTGCCTCTGGTCAGAGTGGTGCCCGACGGCCAGTACACAGGGCCCAAGCTCAACAGCGTGGTCCGCATGATGAGAGGACTCCTGGAGCAGAAAGTCCCACTGCAGGAGTTTGAAGTAAGCCCCTCCCCCCCTTAATGGTATGCATTTCATCATCGTCGTCATCGTCCACTCATCTGGTTTTTCTTCGCTGGAAGAATCTGCAGAACCTCCAGCCGCTGGATGACTGCTTAATCGGCCAGACGAAGGAGAATAAGAAGAAGAACCGCTACAAAAACATTGTTCCTTGTAAGAAAAGCTGATAAACCACCTGCTCCTGAAACATAGGCAATGTTTGATGTGATTGGTCCAAAGCTCCAGGCCTGAATATTGGATGATGTATTAATACGGCCTGTGTCTTGCAGTCGACACAACTCGAGTTGTGCTGGGCAAGGACGGCGGCTACATCAACGCCAACTTCATCAAAATGCCGGTGAAGGACGAGAGCTTCCTGTACATCGCCTGTCAGGGCCCCCTGCCCACCACCCTGGGGGACTTCTGGCAGATGGTCTGGGAGCAGAAGTCCAACGTGATTGCCATGATGACCCAGGAGGTCGAGGGGGGCAAAGTGAAGTGCCAGCGCTACTGGCCGGACACGCCCCGGACGGCCGAGATGGTGGACGACAGGTTGCAGATCACGCTCCTCAAAGACCAACACCTGGACAACTTCGTCATCCGGCTCATCGCGGTCAAAGATGTACAAGTGAGTCCGCACGAGTCGCGTCCTGCTGACGGGACCTCGATCTTTCGACCCGAGGTTGAGATTTGAGCTCTTGTGTCCGCAGACCAGTGAAGTCCAGCACGTCACCCACCTGAATTACACGGGGTGGCCCGACCATGGGACGCCCTCGCAGCCCGAGCAGCTGCTCACCTTCATCTCCTACATGCGCCACGTTCATCGGTCGGGGCCCATCATCACTCACTGCAGCGCGGGCATCGGTCGCTCGGGGACCCTCATCTGCATCGACGTGGTTCTGGGTCTCATCAGCAAAGATGCTGATGTGAGTAACCATCCAGATTGTTTCCTCATTTGAAGGAATCACATCATCTTGTCCTAACTGCGATCGTCTTCCTGCAGTTCGATATTTCAGACGTGGTCAGAAACATGCGACTCCAGCGACAGGGAATGGTCCAGACAGAGGTGATGACAGCGCCGTTGATTGTTTTTCTCCTCGACACCGCGTGCTCTCCTCACACGTCTCTCCTCTTCCTCTTTCGGCAGGACCAGTATATTTTCTGCTACCAAGTGATTCTCTACGTCCTCAGATGCCTTCAAGCGGAGGAAAACATCTCGGGATAGTAGGGGAAATAAAACCACGCAACGGCTGTCACGTCAAGGCCGGATGACTCACGGGAGCAATAAACGAGAGTTTGCAGAGGCAGATATTGCCAAATGACACGACACGTGTTTTTAATGCCTTTTATTCTTCGGTTCCTCGAGAGTAAATCTTTAAAGAAGTCTATATTTTTATGTTTGCTTTCCGAGGTCTTTTGCTCTGGCTGCTACCCTCTTTCAATGCATTCATGAGAACTGCTGATTGTATTTCTTATTGTCACCTACGAGAGAAAACTAATATTTTTTTTTTCAGAGTCCTGGATAAAATAATGAGATGAGCAATGATTTCATACGTTTTTTGTGGAACAATATTATGTATTTTGAAGCCTATTGTGATGCTGGAACATGCCTTGACAGAATACTATGTCAGTATTTGCTATGTAAATCTGTTATACAGTAAACTGCTCACTGCCTGAGGCAAATGATGAAATTAAAAGTGTACATATTCAACTCCTGAGAATTAAACTGGACACATTTTAAATACTGAAGTGTGGCAAACTCTCTTCTCTTAAAAAAAAAAAAAAAAAAAGCATCTTTTTGACTCTTTTCTTTCTCCCTTTGTTGAAATACGTCGCGTTTCCACAGACGTTTATTTGCGATTTTGAGGAAAATCACACAAGAATCAATTCTTTACATCATATTTTCATAATTCAAAAAGCTGTTTTTGAGTTTTCAAATTTATTCTCTAAAGCTGTCCAAGAACTCAAAACTTAAGTTGTTTAAGGGTGATAAAAATATAAACTGTACAAAAATGACCCTTGAGGCAAGACTGAAATTGTGAGAGTGTGTAATTATTGCAGTGATTTTACAATATCTGAGACATAAGTGCCTCAAACAGATGAATAAACTGTGTGTCCTCACACAGAAGCGTCTTGTCCACAATCTCCTGTCAGACCCTACATACTGTTTAGAGAATGCTGCATTTGAGTGCATGTTTACCGGCTGGGTATGTCAATACCGTGTCCGTCCTCACGCGAGTGAGTAAACACAAACGCCCCCTGCCATCTAAACGTACTGGCTTAATAATTATCTGCAGGCAATAACGAGCAGACTCTTTGTGTTACCATAGTTTTACCACAAGATGGCGCAAATCTGTAAAGTCTGAGGTTGGTGCAGGAGTTCTTCTCCTGAATTTTCTTCTTTTAAATATTTGCTGATATACTTTCCAGTTTGGTATCTTTTTTCTGTCGTCATGAGGATTGAAATTACAATGTTACGACTGTTTCTTAAAAAAAATTCTCATCATCTGTTTTGAAATTGATCCCCTGTAAAGGCAGAGGTCCCCGTTCAGTACAAATCAATTGCATGATTGTTCAAATACACATGAAGTATTATTCAGTTTTTCATTTGATTCATTGACTCTGCAGAGAAAAAGAAAACGGAACAATCAAAATAAAAGCCTCGAATTACTGTACCGGAAGTGACGCGATCTTACGCGTCAAAATTAAATGGCGTCGTACACATTGGCCACGCTTGCTTAGGAAAAACTGCGTTTTATTTCATATTTTGCGGTTTCGTAGGGCTTTCACGGAGTCAGCGGGGATCATGGCCGGACGACACAACAACAAACTACCGAACAATTTGCCGCAACTGCAAAATCTGATCAAAAGAGACCCGCAGTCGTACGTGGAGGAGGTAAGAGCTGCTAGCCGGGCTGCTAGCTGCTGGCTAGCCGGGGAACTGGTTTATGAACGCAGGATCACTGAGTACGACCACTACACATGACGAACCTACTTTATTGACAGTAGTTATACGTGAATTATAAATGTGTGACAACGTGACATTTGACGAATAGGCAGCTGAAACTCATCGACACCTCCTTGTTTATGCTCCTCCTGCCAGTTCCTGCAGCAGTACCGACACTACCAGTCTAATGTGCAGATCTTCAAGCTGCAGCCTGACAAGCCCAACAAGGAGATGGCAGAGCTGGTCATGTTCCTCGCCCAGGTATCAGAGAGGGAGGGGTGCATCCTGGAGCTGTTTTGGGGCAGCTGTGTGCTTCCTGTCCACTGAGGTCTGTCCTGTCCTCAGGTCAGCCACTGTTACACGGAGCAGCTGTCCACCTTCCCCCAGGAGCTGTCCGGCTTGCTGCTGAGCTACCACACGGTCCTGGAGTCGGACCTGCGCATGGTGAGGACGTCCCAGACTCGCATGGACTCTTGACTCGAGCCTGTCGGTCATCGCTTGACCTCCGATGTTTTCCTGTGCCGATGCTTGTCTGTGTCAGACCTTCTGCAAGGCGCTGATCCTTCTGAGGAACAAGGACTTGATCAACCCCTCGGGACTGCTGGAACTCTTCTTTGAGCTGCTGCGGTGTCATGACAAACTGCTCAGGAAGGTGTGTTTGCTTTCTATTTACCCGACAAACCCCAAAACAAACCCAACCCTTTTTAACTGTTTATTCCCAAGTTTTTGTTACAAACCCTCTTTTTTTGCAGACGCTGTACACGCACATTGTGGCCGATATCAAGAACATCAATGCAAAGCACAAAAACAACAAGGTCAACACAGTAAGTCAACACGTGGATGTTGTTTGGTTCTTTTGACTTCATCAATCGTGCGTGCTTGCAGCGAGACTGAGGCGTTGTGTGCTTGTCAGTCGTTGCAGAACTTCATGTACACCATGCTGAGGGACAGTAATCCAATCGCGGCCAAGATCTCGTTAGACGTGATGATCGAGTTGTACAAAAGGAACATCTGGTGGGTTTGAAATTGGATCAGCGGGAGCGCTCGCTGTCCTCACTTTGTCCCGACTGAACGCTCTTTGTCACCGCGACAGGAACGATGCCAAGACGGTGAACGTCATCACAACGGCGTGCTTTTCCAAGGTGACAAAGGTAAGTTTAAAGTGTCCCTCCGCCCATCCTGACACGGCGATTGAAGAGTTTCTCACCTGTGATGCTTGTCTGCTCAGATTCTTGTGGGAGGCCTTAAGTTCTTCCTGGGAAAAGACGAAGATGAGAAAAGCGATGGCGAATCCGAGTCTGAGGTGACTAACGTCTCTTTATAAACTACTTAGTGATTTGACCAGTTGAAAGAATTAAGACATATGAAGGCACAAAATTTTGTCTTCAAGCAGTTAAAGCAAATCTGTAAGTATATTTTGGGATTAATTGTATCTGATTAAACTGAATCTGTTCATCACAGAATGAAGGACCATCAGCACGAGATCTGATGGTGAGATTCTCCACTGGCAAGAAATCTACCAAAAACAAGAAAAAGCTGGAGAAAGCCATGAAAGTCCTCAAGGTGGAGCTGTGCTTTATTCATCCATTCACTGCACATCTACATTTATTCTCAGATAGTGTGGTTTTATTTTTAAATCCTTCTTTTTTTTAATGACAGAAACACAAGAAAAAGAAGAAAGGCGAAGTGTTCAATTTCTCTGCCATCCACCTGATCCACGACCCTCAAGGTGAACGCAGGGCGACGTGGCAGACACGCGACTGTAGGCGTGTGTGTTCCCAGAGCACTGAACTGTCAAACATGTCGCTTTCCAGATTTTTCCGAGAAGCTTTTGAAGCAGTTGGAGGACTCCAAGGAGCGCTTCGAGGTGAAGATCATGATGATGGACCTCATCTCCCGGCTGGTCGGGATCCACGAGGTTGGTGACTGATGCAGCTGGTGGCGATGCTGTGTGTGTACACATTTTATACCTACTTGAGTCCGTGTGGGGCGAGTGTGTTCTCAGTCGTCTCTTTCCTCTGCAGCTTTTTCTCTTCAACTTCTATCCCTTCATCCAGAGGTTCCTTCAGCCACACCAGAGAGGTAAAAAAAACCCACGAATAACTTCAGATTGTCTCCTGAAAACCAGACGTTTCTGACTACTTTCTGCTCGCAGAGGTGACGAAGATCCTCCTCTGTGCCGCTCAGGCCTCCCACCAACTCGTCCCCCCTGAGGTACCATCACAGACTGACACGGTAGATCCAGCACATTCAGACTTGTGGCGTGACACTGCTTCTACTCGTTCACCTCCGCAGATCATTGAACCGATGATCATGACCATCGCCAACAACTTTGTGACCGACAGAAACTCCGGGGAGGCCATGACTGTGGGGTGAGGATGTGACACACAGTCGCACTTTCGCTTCCAAAACTGATGTTGGAAGTAGAGACGACGCGAACCAGAGCTAACGTTAACATCTTTGTGTCTCAGTATCAATGCCATTAAGGAGGTGGCGGCTCGTTGTCCACTCGCCGTCAACGAGGACCTGCTGCAGGACCTGGCTCAGTACAAGATCCACAAAGACAAGAGTAAAGCAGTGTTTCTTGTTTTTGTCGGCGGTGTTTTTTTGTTATTGGGGTCTTTTTCGCTGCCTCACTGGAAAGCTGTGAGGTCACTCTCTCGGTTACTTGAGGACTTCATCTGCTCGTCTGTGTTTCAGATGTGATGATGTCTGCCAGAGGTTTGATCCAGCTGTTCAGGAGCCTCAATCCAAACATGCTGCTGAAGAAGGACAGAGTGAGTCTTTTGAGCTCAGATCTCAAAACAAAGTGTGAACATTGAGATCTGTAGATGATGCAAGCGAAGTTCATCCATCACTTTTGTTCTCACAAAGAAAAAAGTGATTTGCGGTCCTTAAAACATCTTTGTCATCGCCAACAACCTGTCGCACAGGGCCGACCCACGGAAGCATCCACAGAGGCGAAGATCAGAGAATACGGAGAGCTGGAGGCCAAAGACTACATCCCTGGAGCTGAAGTCCTGGAGGAGGAGGAGGAGGAGGAGGAAGACAAGGAGAAGGAGGAAGGGGAGGATGAAGGTCAGCTGCTGCTGGGTTATCAAACATCACTGAGCGTGTGTGCGAGGGCCACATTTTGATCACGTTGCTCTGCAGAGGGATGGGAGAGCGCCAGCATCAGCGACGATGACGAAGACGGAGATTGGGTGGATGTTCAGCACTCGTCTGACGAAGACACCCAAGAGATGGTGAGTGGAGGAGCAGGCGACACAAGCCTGTCAGCTCCGGGTGTTTTTTGGCTTCGCCACCAAAACTCCTCTGTGGTTCGTGTCAGGCGGACAAGCTTCAGAGTATTCCGCCCGAGGAGAGGAAAGCCAAGGCGGCGGCGGTCAGCGGCAGCCGGCTGCTCACCCAGGAAGACTTCAAGAAGATCCGTCTGGCCCAGATGGCCAAAGAGGTGAACGCTGCGCCGGGGAAAGGACAGAAGAGGAAAAAAGTGGATAGTGACGACGAGAATGAGAAGTGAGAACCCAACGCGATCGCATAAAAACAAGCCATCACGTCAATTTTCAAGATTAACTTATTTGTTGTTTACATTTGTGACGACTCAAAGCGTGAAATCGTCGACAATGGAAGTTTCTTTAATCATGTGTTTTACTTCAAATCTCTCAGAGGGGAGCTGCTGACCCTGAGAAACATCGAGAAGCTGCACAAGAAACCGAAAGCGGACAAGGAAACACGACTGGCAACAGCGATGGTAAAGTGTCGCACTGATGTTCATGACTCGAAAGCTCCACTGAGCCGTGTAGTTAAATCATCCCAGTTACATCACAGCAATAACAAAAGGCACTCTTTGTTTCATTCGGATCTGTTTGATTTTTAAGGCGGGACGAAGCGACCGGAAGGACTTCATGAAGAAGCGGACCAAGCTGAACCCGCACGCCAGCACCAGCAACAAGGAGAAGAGGAGGAAGAAGAACTTCATGATGATGAGACACAGTCAGAACGTCAGAACCAAAGGCAAACGCTCCTTCAGAGAGAAACAGGTAAACACTGCACTGACACAGCTGCACTACACTATAAATGATGCTTGTTTTGTTGACGATGGATGTTGGTTTGTAATTTTTTTGTGTTGTTTTTGAAATGCAGATTGCTCTGCGAGATGCACTCCTGAAGAAGAAGAAACAATACAAGTAGGCTGCGCAGAGGCCATGATGTATGTTTCCATGCGGACGGATGGTCGTCACGGACCCGAACTTTGACTGTGTCAAATTGATTTTGTATAATATCGACATGCTCCACATTTGTATTTTTATGCTGATCTTATGATTTCATAAAGCAACAACCTGAAAAAAGAGTATTTGTCCATTTCTGGTTTCTCCTGAGGTCAATAAAAGTGTTTGTACCATGACTGTGGTACAAACAAAATAACTTGATTCGAGGCGTTTCTTCAGACACAGTAACTATATCTGTCTTTTTATTAACATTAAACATGTCTGCAACTTTTTGAACTGGGAAAAAAAAAACAATCGTTAGAGAAAAAATATCATACCGGTGGACTTTCAAAACTGAAATGTATACTAAGCCATAATTAAACACTTTCCATCCAGTGCATCCTGTATGAAAGGCATATGATGGAAAGGAATAAAGGCAATTTGTTGTTTTTTTTAATCAACACAATCTTAGTTAAAGACACCACTTAAACTTCAGGGTTATTTTGTTTTGTTTTTTCTTTTTTACACGTAGTAACACCTTCTATTCAAAGACAAATCAATCTTTTTAATCAGTTCAAGCAGAACGCCTGACATTCCTCCGACTACCAGATAGCAGCATAGCGCTGCTCGCAGCACAGCGCTGCTCACAGCCTGCTGCGCAGAAGAAGAAGTTGATGACGCTAACCGGAAGCAGCCTGTACAATTCCACTGCATGAGGTTGGCGGGCTGAGAGATTTGTATGAGCATTGGCAACAATTGTTTAATTTTTTACCAGCGAAACGCTCATCACAAGGTCATAGCAAGCTGAGTGGAAGTAACGCGGAATGTTTTCAGTCTGATCAAAATCTAATCTTGTTTTATAATGCTTAATTTGACAGCAGCTAGCTAGCTTGTGCTAAATGATAGTTTTAAAACCAGTTAACCGGCGCTCGACAAACTTGCTCTCGCCTTCTTTTGCATCGCTGAAACACTAAAGTAGAGGCTCGCCTGGTCTCGATAACATACACCCTCCTTTAGTGGCCTTTATAAGGGTCGAATTAAGTTTGGACCGTTCGCGAGAGTTGAGCGGTCGTTTGCACGGAAGAATGCCGTCCGCAGCCGGACCCAGCAGTCCCGCCGCGGCCCTCGCTGAAGTCCTGGAGAACTCGTCCCGGCTCATCGACAGACACCTGCAGGATGACCGCTGCTTCCCCGACCTGTCAGAGCTGCTCAGCGTCCCCTCACACAGTAGGTCCCCGCGTGGAAGGAGCCCACGGTGGACACTGGCTGCCGTCATTGTGATGCTCTTTACTTAATATCACTTTGAGGATGAATAACAAGCCAGACTTTAAAGTTTCATCGAACTAAAAACTCAATTTTTACTGTAGAACTTGCTCAATTGAGACTTCAAACAAATCTTAAGTCTTTGTATTGTGGAATTGCCTGAAGATGTGAAGAAGGGGCATTATTGTTATTTTCACACGAAACCTGCACTGCAGGAACTAAGCATTTCTCTTACACTTGCACAAAGGAGATCTTTTCTTTTCACCTCCTGACAGACATGCCGTCCCTCTCTGGAGTGTCAGACATGGACTACCCCCTGCAGGGACCCGGCTTACTCAGTGTGCCGAACCTTCCGGAGCTCAGCGCCGTCCGCCGAGTCCCTCTGCCGCCCGAGCTGGTGGAGCAGTTCAGCCGTATCCGATTGGCCTCGTGTTCTAAACTGATTCATTCCTTTCAGCTGGATGTGGAACCTTCAGACAGACTGAAACGTGTTCTTCATTGTTTCCAAAACAGTTGTTAGTGTCTTCTTAACCACTTTGTAGATATGCAGTTTAACTGCATGATGGGAGTTTTTCCAGAGATCTCCCGAGCGTGGCTGACGATTGACAATGACATCTTCATGTGGAACTATGAAGACGGGTGTGTGTCTTGAACATATTTACCTACTTTCCTAATAAAATGCTCAATTACAATATAAATTTGTTGAACAGAGATGTGAAGGTGTTTACTTTTTTCTGTTATTTCCGTCTCACAGAGGTGATGTCGCTTATTTTGACGGCCTCATCGAAACTATTCTGGCAGTGGGCCTCGTCAAACCAAAGCCAGGTCTGTCCAAACCTCCTCTCAGCATTTTGTTTTTGTTTGGGATGTTTTTCTGTTACTTTTCTTCTAAATTCTTCCGCGTTGTGTTTTTGGTCCTCAGGGATTTTGCAGCCACACATTCACTACCTTTTAGTCCTCGCCACGTCTGTGGACGTGGTGATCCTCGGGCTCAGTTTCCCCAAGAGCCAAGCCGGTGAGTTCATTGCTCAGTAAACGCTCATGAGAAGAGATGAACACGCTGAATAATGCCAGTTTCACCCACAAAGAATGCTCCCGTTCTTAATAATTAGCTACATGTTTGCTGATCCAAAAGTGTCTCTGCGCCGCTTCATCTCTGGCGCGTTCCGCCAACAGGACTGAACGACAGCACGTCGGGCGGGATGCAGCTCCTCCCGGACCCCCTCTTCTCCATCCCCACAGACAACACCTACATCCTGTCCATCACCTCCACCGACCTGGGCCGCATCTTCATGGCGGGCAAAGATGGCTGCCTGTACGAGATCGCCTACCAGGCCGAGGCGGGCTGGCTGACGCAGCGCTGCCGGAAAATCAACCACTCCAAAAGCTCCCTGTCCTTCCTCATCCCCTCCGTGCTGCAGTTCTCCTTCTCTGAAGACGGTGAGGGGGGGGGTATTCCAGACGCCCATATGACATAAAACGTGTCCTTGATTTGCTCAAAAACCGTTCAACACGTCTTTGTTCCTCTGCTTCGTAGACCCCATCGTGCAGATTGCGATCGATAATTCAAGAAACACGCTTTTCACACGATCGGAGAAAGGTGTCCTGCAGGTGAGATCATTGTTTATGATGTTCTATTTCTTGTGGGGAGGAGAATGATTTGTTGACAGAATTCCGCGTTTCTCAGGTGTACGACCTGGGTGCTGATGGGCAAGGCATGAGTCGCGTAGCAACCATGTCGCAGAGCTCCATCGTTGCTGCTGCTGGAAACATCGCCAGGTTGGTTCAGCTCCGATGTACTTCGAGTTTTACTTCGACATGGATCACTTATGTGTGAAGTCCTTTTTTTTCTCATGACGTCTCTTCTGGTTTCAGGACGATCGATCGCTCGGTGTTCAAACCTATTGTCCAGATCTCGGTGATAAATAGATCCGAGTCCTCAGACTGCCACCTTCTTGCTGTCTCACATGCAGGTATCATTGCACACGAATAGGAACTGTTCAAACTGTAGATATGCTGAATATTTGCAAGTTAGGGTATAAAACTTTTACATATTCGCTGCAGTGTGAAGTAATTTAAAAACAAGTCCAAATGTCGTCAATGTTTTCCTTTTTTTTTTTCGATCAGAGTCACTCGAGAAATTGTCCCTTTGTTCTATATTCATGTGTTGTGTCTCTTCAGGCGTGCGTCTGTACTTCACCACCGCACCGTTTGCGCTTCAGCACCAGAAACACGTCGCAGTGCGGCCCAGCCTGCTGGCTCTGGTTCACGTCCGCCTGCCGCCGGGCTTCTCTGCCTCCTCCACGCTGCAGAAACCTTCAAAGGTCCATAAGGCCCTCCACAGCAAAGGTAGCACTCCAGAGGAGACGGCGAGCCATTCGACGTTGAACGAGCTCTCTGCTATAAAAGCGTGAGCCCAGATTTCCTCGTAATACGACGGGTTTTTTATGTTGCAGGTGTTCTGCTGATGGCTGCGTCTGAGACGGAGGACAGCGACATTCTGTGGTGCATCAATCACGATTCCTTCCCCTTCAAGAAACCACTGATGGAAACTCAGGTTAGCTCCCGATGAAATAGAGGAAAAAATGTAACTTTTATTGTTCATTTTGAGTCATCGCTACTTTTTTGCTGCTTTTTTAACCTAAAAGTTTGAAACCTTTGTAACAACATGACCTATGACGTGCCATGCTCCCTGTTTGTCGCGTTGTAGATGATGTCGAATGTTGACGGACACTCGTGGGCTCTGTGTGCCATCGATGAAGACAAGCCAGCCAAGATTTTCACTCCCCTGAACAAGGATCAGATCCCCGTCACCGACTCCCCCGTGGTGGTCCAGCAGCACAACGTCCCGCCGCAGAAGTTTGTCCTCCTCTCTGCCAAGGTCAGAACTGCGTTTCGCAGCTCATCATGTGGTGGCACACGCCAAAGTTTAATCTTGTTACGGTGCAACAGAAGATGCTCCTCATTTCCCTAAGTGTGGACTTTTGATTTCTCATCAGGGGAGCCACATCTTCCAGAAGCTGCGGCCGGTCGATCAGCTGCGTCACCTCCTGGTGAGCTGCGCCGGAGGAGAGAGCGAGGAGATCGAGCGCTTCTTCAAGCTGCACAGGGTAGAGCGCTCGACGCCGGCCGCGTAACGCTTCATAATCCCGTTATCGTTGGCGTGTAGCCTCAAATCTGCGCAGGACACGCACGCCCGGTTGCCGGGCTGGCTGTCACGAGCCACACGCTGCAGGCTGCGTGGCAAATTAAGAGCTTCGTTTGGGATTAAAAACAGACATCTCTCCCTCACACATATACTCTTATAATTTCGCATATATTTGAGTGATGACTCTGTCCTGTACAGGAGGAGCAGGCCTGTTCCACAGCATTAATCCTGGCTTGTTCCAGTGCTGCTTGCGACCGGGAGGTTTCTCAGTGGGCCACCAGAGCCTTCTTCAGGTCAAATAATGCCGTTCATATTTGCATATATATTGGCTCTCTTTTTCTTTCCCCCCTTCCCGCACTCAAGCTAAAGTTTTATTTCTGGCACTTTATTGTTTTGATCAGATACGGAGGTGAGGCCCAGATGAGATTTCCCGCTGCCATGGCGACTCCCAGCACTGTCGGACCAGTGATGAGCTCTCCAGCACCGGGTCAGCAAGCCAATACATCGATTTATGTTCAACTTTATACCGAAGAATTGCTTCGAATGCTGTAAAAGCAATCGTGTCGGCTTTTCATGTACTCGTCATTTACGAATGAAACGTGAAACAAATCGATGTGCTCTTCACCAATTCAGGAATTCTACCCCCACCTCTGGCGACACCCTTCGCACCAATGCAGTCCGGATCGGCCCCCATCACTCCCATGTCCGCCGGTCCCGAGGTGATCTTCTCAGGCAAACACAACGGCATCTGCATTTACTTTGCTCGCATTCTTGGGTGAGTGAATCTTGTTGTTTCCTGGGCAAAACTGAGTTTTTCTTCAGTCCATCGATCCCCTCGAACTCCAAATTGGCGCGTCGTTCTGTCACCACAGAAATATTTGGGATGGGACGCTCGCAGTTGAGAAGACAATGAGCATCGGAAACCAGACTGTCAGCATTGTAAGTATCGGTCTTTTTGTTGAAGATAACATAAAACGCAGCAGCTTTGGCGACGTGTTTATCGTGACAACCCATAAACGTGAGCTGTCCTGTGTCATCCCCGCAGCTGGAGAGCAGCGTCGCTGCGTCCTGTCTGGAGTCGGTTTTCCTGGAGCTCTGTGGTTTGCAGGAGTTTCTGGATAAGAACTCCCAGTTCAGTCCTTCTTCTCTCGGCGCTGCGAGGTGAGAACTTTGTTTCGTCAGCCTTTCTCCCCCACGACTTCTGAGTGAGAGGAACCTGTTCTGATTCATTATGCAACCTTCTTGTCTGCTGTACCCAAAAAACAACCGGTTCTGGTGCTCGTCTTGTATGCGTGCAATACTTTTGTCTTTACTTTTACTTTCACTCTGAGTTTTCCCTGCATGAACGAAGAATGACGCCCAAATCTTCATAACCTCTCGGGTGTATAACATCTGTTCTGCTCCATGTTAGCTTCAGCTCCCCTGCCAACCTGCAGCAAAGGCTGCTGGGATTCATGCGCCCTGATGGAGCCAACTCCCAGCAGGTTCAGCAGGAGCTCCAGAGAAAATATCACAGTGAGTTCGGAGAATCTACCTCCAACTTTCCAGAGTAGTTTGACAGCAATTAACACATTTCGTGATACACAAGGATGCGTTTTGTCTTTCTTATGCACTAAACTGCTACAATGTTTCCTCTCGTCTGTCCGTTGTTGCAGCCAAGGCGCAGGTCTACGAGAAAGTGTCGCTGCAAGGCATCCAGCAGCTGGTGCATCGCTCCTACCAGACTCTGGCCCTCTGGAAGCTCCTCTGCGATCATCAGTTCAGCCTCATTATGTCCGAGCTGCCAAAGGTACACGTGTGCACAGTGACAGTCCTGCATTAACAGATGCTCGCACAGGCCTGCAGCGCCACAAAAACCCCGAAGAGGACTGCACCACTCGGATGGTGTTAAAAGAACAACGCATAAATTCGAGAAATGGAGTAGATGAAGTGCGACTGCAAGCGATTGGAATCAGTAGTTACTTTAGCCGATTTAAACCAAGTTGTGCCCTCTCGGTTTCTGGTTAACGATGCTGGTTCGATCCAGTTCCGTCCCTTCCTGTTGCTCATGGAGCCCTTTGTGTTCGCAGGAGTTTCAGGAGCAGATGAAGGCGGCGAGCTTCAAGGATGTGGTGATCCGAGGCAAGGAGTTATCCGGAGCTCTCATCACAGGGCTGATTAACGTCTACATCAAAGATAACGCCTCCGTGGATGCCATCAGCAATCACCTGCGGGACATCTGTCCCCTGCTGTACAGCAGTGACGACAGCGTCTGCTCCAAGGTGCGCGCGCGATTGCTGGCTTCCCGCCGTTAAGTCGTATGTGTGCTTGAATTAATCACAGGGTGTCATGTTTTTGTTTAAATTGATGTCTCTGTATCTTGTTTCCACTTTTCCTTCTAATCTTCAAGATAAAATTTTGGCGTAACAAGTCCTTGCACTAAAAGCTTATTGATTGCGCCGCGACTGATTTATGTGTCTCCGTACTCCATCTGCTTTTGTTCGCCCACTCAGGCTAATGAGCTGCTGCAGAGCTGCAAGCAGATCCAGAACAAAACGGACAAAGAGCGAATGCTGCGAGAGTCCCTGCAGCTCTACCAGCAGATCAGCCAGCACACCGACCTGCCGCTCGTCTGCTCCCAGTACAGGCAAGGTAGGAGCCGCGCACGCCGCCCGCCGCCCGCCGCCTTTGTATGACGACGCGACGAAAATGTGAACTCGCCCTCATTTTTTTGTGACTCGTCAGTGCGCTTCTACGAGGGAGTCCTGGAGCTGTGCCTCACAGCGGCCGACAAGAAAGACCCCCAGAGACTCGGGCCGCACTTCTACAAGAACGGAGAGCCGGAGGAGGACCGAGTGGGACAGCAGGCGTTCCAGGAGAGGTATCTTCCGAGAGGACTCTCAAAGCAACGGGACCGTTTCCATTGAAGATGAGCCGCTCGTTGCATTTCTCACCATAATCCGTCTCTTCCCCTCAGACTGTCGTGTTACAAGTGCATCACAGACACCATGCAGGAGCTGGTGAACCAGAGCAAAGCCGCCCCCCAGTCCCCCAGCGTCCCGAAGCAGCCCGGCCCACCCGTCATGACCTCTGACCCCAACATGCTCAGCAACGAAGAAGCCACAGCCCACGTGAGTGAGAGGAGGCGACGGCTTGTTTCCGATTCTTGACACGGACTTCTGTGTGGGTTTTTGCATCGCTGATGGAAACGTGGTGCCACCCCACCCTTCCCCGTGTGTGTAGTGCGAGCAGATGCTCGGTCTGGCCCAGAGGTCCCAGGACGAGCTGTTTCACATCGCTCTGTACAACTGGCTGATCCAAGCTGATCTGACTGACAAGCTGCTGGAGGTAACACACGTCCATGTGGCCTCATCGTCAGTATTGAGGTTCAATGGGAGCAAACCCAAGGTTGCCAGGTTGGTAAAACACGCCGGGTGTATTTCTTTGTACGCGCAGGTTAATTCGCCGTACTTGGAGGAACATCTCATGCACATGATCAAGCAGGACCAGAGCAAAGTGCACAACATGGACCTATTGTGGCGTTATTACGAGAAGAATCGCAACTTTGGCAAAGCGGCTCACGTGCTGGCGCGTCTGGCCGACATGCACAGGTGTGTACGCGCAGGTGTGTTACGTTGCAGATGTTCCTGCCACACACACAACCAAAGGTGACCTGTACTTATTGCCTGTGACCCTGCAGCACCGAGATCTCCCTGAAGCAGCGTTTGGAGTACATCGCCCGAGCCATCCTCTCCGCAAAGAGCTCCTCCTGCATCACGGCTCAGGCGTCCGACGGGGAGTTCTTGCACGAGCTGGAGGAAAAGATGGAGGTTTGTACTTTGTTGTCTGGAAGAGGGGAAAATCCAGGTGGGATTTGGAGCTGGCGCTCAGCATCTTGTCTGTCTGCCCTCCCGTCAGCTTGTGCGCATCCAGGTACAGATCCAGGAAACCCTGAACAGGCAGTATTCCAATCATCCCTCAGTGAAGAACGTCATCTCTCAGCTGGACTCGGAGCTCATGGACATCACCAAGGTGAGAGAATGTTAATGTTGAGGGGATTATGGTGAGCAGCTGGAGGGCGCGCGTCCCTTCTCATCCTCTTTTCTTTCTCTTTGTGTGGTCTCTCTTTTTCAGCTCTACGGAGAGTTTGCGGACCACTTCAAACTGTCTGAGTGCAAGCTGGCTATAATCCACTGCGCAGGACACTCTGACCCCATCCTGGTCCACTCGCTGTGGCAGGAAATCTTGGAGAAAGGTGTGATGGGTCATAAACTCACCCGATCTTTTCTGCTTTTATGACACGACTGCTAAACGCATGTTTTTTGGCCTGTTTGTTTTCTCCAGAGCTGTCTGACTCGGTGGCCATGAGTCCCATCGACAGGATGAGGTCCCTCAATCTCAAGCTCGTTTCACTGGGGAAGATTTACGCTGGAACACCGAGATATTTCCCACTTGGTACGCTGTAATCACGTCCACTTTGAAGCTCGTTGAAAATTTTCCAGCCTGCTGTCGACAAATGTTGTGATCGCTCGTGTAATTAGTCGTCCCCTTTGCATCGTTTATGTCGGCGCGTCTCTGCGGTGCAGGTCTGCAGGGTCGTACGTGTGCGGAAGATGATTGCCTAATCGTCTCACCGTTACGGCCAGCGTGTTCAAACTTGACTCGCGGAGACGTTGATTGATTTCATTCGCATCACTGGCACTTTATTTTGAAGTGGTCGTGACGCTGGAGGTGCAGCGGTAACGAGCGCTGGCGTGTGCTGCGATTTGCAGAGTTCCTGGTGAAGTTTCTGGAGCAGGAGGTGTGCAGACTCAACTGGGACGTGGGCTTCGTCACGTCCACCATGCAGGAGATCGGCGTGCAGCTGCCGCGTCTCCTGGAGGTCTACGACCAACTCTTCAAAACCAGGGTAACCCCCCCCTCCAATTTCACATGTTTGTTGAATGCAGGTTTGATTCTATTTCAAGGTTTTTCACTCTTCTCCTTTTCGCCCCCTTCCTGCAGGACCCCTGCTGGGTGCGGCTGAGGAAGCCTCTGCATCTGGTCGAGTGCATCCACGTGCTCCTCTCGGGATACGTGGACGACCCCAGCAGAGTGCCGACATACGACAGGTAGCTGTTGGCCTGCGGGAGGCGCTGTAATGATTTGTGGTTTAACGCTGATCAGCCTTTATACATTGTGACTTTCCCAATCGACACAGCGAAGGAGAAATCTTCCCCAAATACAGATGGTGTTTCAACAGATGTATGTGGCAGTTTAAGGCTTCAATCTGCAGCAATTTGAAATCCCAGTCTGATCTCCATCACTCATTCAGGCGGTTTCTGCAGTGCAATGCTTTTGGGCTGTTTCCAGGCAACAGATAATATCTGTCAATCACTTGAGTGCAGCATCCACCAGCAGGCCAATTCACCATGTAGTCAAACCTAAAATCTCATCCTTTAGTCCAGCTAATGTTGTGATGAGAATCTCAGATAAAGGTGGTGATTTCCACACGTCAGACAGTGAAGACAAAACAGTGGATGTTTTTGGCTTCTTTCCTCAATCGGAGAAGCTCCCTTTAACCGAGTCTCCTTTCGCAGGCGCCGGTTCACTAACGTGTGTCTGGACAACATCTGCGGCTACCTGGTGGAGCTGCAGTCTCTGAGCCCCAACTCGGCCCTCCAGCACACCATCGGCAACTTCAAGTCGCTGCAGGCCAAGCTGGAGAAGCTGCATTGATGCTCCGGCGACTCGCGCAGCGGCGGGCGGCTGTCCGTCAGCGGCAGCCTCAAAGTGCCATTATCAGCAACAAAAACCTACAAAGTGTGTGTGTGTGTGTTTCCCCTCGGATGATTTTTCTCCAGAATCGCTTTGGCCTGTCGTGTGCCGAAATGCCGAAGGACTGAGGACGCCGATTTTATAACTTATTTGATACGATTTTGTTAGTCTCCGCATTTTCGCAGATATCGTTTTAGAAAGAAAGTCGGATGCTCGCATCGTGTGCAAAGTCCGAAAAGAGGACAAAAACATTGAGCTACATGTGTTTATAAGATAACATCGGATGTGGATTTTACATTTCAGGATGCAAATAAATTGATTTGTAATATTTCCAAATAAGTGCTATGAGGACAAACAGTGTCCTCACAGGGGGCTAATTTCTCTTTAGTCTAAACGGATGTTTTGTAAGTATGTACAGATCTTTACCAGATTTTGTTTTCTCTGCCAAAAGTTGATCCAAACCTCCAAAATTCATGTGTGGTAAAGATGGTCAACATGTCATCTTCCTGAAACGTCTCAATTCAGCAGTGCCTGTGTGTGTGTGAGTGAGTTTATGTGTGTGTGCACGCAATTCAAGGTGCTGAACAGAAGAACTGACGCCTGCATGAAAACCAACCTGTTTTGTAAATAAATAAAACGTTCCTTCAATTTTGTGTCAGAAGGTTGTTTTTTTTTTTAAAGGAACGTCATTGTTGCGTGTGAAACAGCCGCAGCGTTGTTTTTTTTTCTATTCGCTGCTTCGTGTGAAATGGCTTAATTATCAAGAGAAGGGAGCGTTAAATTGCTGTGGCTTGAAGATGCAACACTGTTTATGTAATTACCTTTAAATTAAAGCAGCACTCGGTGCTCCTCGGCGTCATCAGCAACAAGGCAGCAATCGCCCGAAGGCTTCCAATTAGCGTCGCGCTCTCGTGCACAATTATGTTTTCATTTTTTCGCCTCGTGGAAAAAAAAAATCCCCCTCGACTGGCTGCTGTGTTGATTTTTTTTTTGTCAATGCCGCGGTGATTCACCAGATTAGCATAATTTCAAATAAAAGTTAACTACGTAACGTTCAGCCAGGGTGAAACGCCAGCTGATTACTCAATCAGTGGAAACAATCCAGCCTGGATTTTGTTTTTCCCTCCTAAACTACGAGATATTTTACATCATCCGGTTTTATTTGGACGTTTTGGACTTGTCGTCACCCAAACATCTGGTTTTCTGGAGTTACAAGTTCATCACATATTGTTAAAGTAATGTGGAGAATGGTTTTCAGATTTCCGAGGACTGAAGAAAGTCAGAAAAGTCAAGTCAATTTGTCCATATGCTGACGATTCCTATTTGTTAGCTTCATAAACAAATTCTCTGTGCCTCATTTTCAGCTGTAGATTGTGTTGTTGCAGCTGAACACTTCAAACGAACTGTTCCACCGTTCAGCCCATAAAAAAAGATAAATGACCGATCGATGAAATAAGAGGGGAAAAGAAGAAACCTGTTGTGTTTTTATTCTTCAAGGTTTCCTGTCAAAAAAACAATGTAATCAATGTCTTACCTGTGACAATGATGCTTCCAGATAAAAAGAACGGCTCAATACAGACCTGAACAGCCTGAGGAAATCAGGCAGCTGGCACCAAATTGCTTCATCAATAAGCTGTCATAGCCGGGTTCTCAGTCGCACTGAGATGCAGGCGGAAGAGCTTCTCACAAATGTTTCTGTGGCGACTCTGTTTTCTGCAGCACTGCCGAAATAAAGCTTTGTAGAAAGATCACATCTCAAGCTGTGTGTGGGAAGTTTTTTGACTGAAGCGAAGTAGATTTCTACTCTCGGGCTTTGAGGATGACAATAAAACGCGAAGATTGCAGCAATTGCAGGTGATGACCAGGTGTGTTTTAGATTTAGCCGCAGTGGCAGCAGAGTGTTGACAAGGAGACAATGGAACAGTTTGGACAGAGGAACACATTTATCTGAGTGGATATGAGCAAAGACAGAGAGCAGATGTCTGCAGCTTGGTTAATATGTGAGGATCCGCTCAGCTGGAAGGAAGGAAAGGATTCGACGCGCCGCACAGAGTTCCTATCGTTTGCACGAGCAGGTCAGTTTCTTGATTCCGTGCAGGAAGATGTAGGGGATGATGCAGGTGTAGGAGGCTGCCAGGTAGCTGGCCACCTCCACCACGATGGACGACGTGTGGATGCTGTTGGTGATGCGCAGCAGCAGGTGCGTCAGCCAGCAGATCAGGACCACGGTGGCCACCGCCACCACGCTCTTGGCCGCCCTCACCTGGGAGCTTGAGTTGGGACCCGGTTTGGGCGCCGGCTGGCTGGGTTTCGGCTGAGCTTCGGCTCTGGACGCTGGCTCCCTGCCGGGTGCAGACGGGTTGTTGCCGGGACTTGATAGTTCTCCGTTTTGAACCAGAGTAGCAGGATTCCCCGCGTAAATGTTGGACTGAGATGCAGAGTCTCTGAGATCGTTTGAGCTGCCTGGAACAGAAGCGGCGCCGGCGGGTTTGTCGTCGCTACTCTTTGCACTCTTGCTCTCCTCTTTGATCGCCCCCTTGGCTTGATCAGAGTTGTGACCCTGGATGCGTCGCTGGTTCTGGACCAGCGTGATGACGATCTGGATGCTGGCGAACACGATCCCGGCGAGCGGCAAAGCGTTCGCCAAGGTCAGGTACGAGACGTCATAGGCCTGCCTGGCGAAGGCGCTGGGGAAGACGTCCAGGCAGTCGTCCTCGCTCTCGTTCCCTCCCTCCACCGTGACGAAGAAGAAGTGGGGGATGCTGAAGACGGTGGCCACTGTCCAGCTCCCCGCCAGGAGGCAGCCCACCAGGCGCAGACTGTCCAGCTGCACGGGCGCCCCGCCGCGCTTCAGTGAGCCCACCAACTTCTGGTGCCAGAAGGCGCTGATGAAGAAGGTGGTGAAGATGCTGCTGGTCTCCGAGAGGTCGGCGCAGAAGCGGAACACCCCGCAGAAGGCCTCCCCCAAGAACCAGCGGCCGGCAAAGTCGGCCATGGTGTCCGGCAGGTCCACCAGGTAGTTGGTGATGAGGTTGGACACGGCCAGGTTGATGAAGAGGACTTCGTTGGTGCGGATGCTGGATTTGTGCCGGGGCAGCGAGCAGATGGCCAGCCAGTTGTTTCCCACGATGCCCGTGATGAACATCAGCGCCCTGATGATGGACTCGACCAGCTCCTCCACATCCATGGCTGCATCGGCTGAAGGAAGGATGGAGTGAACACACTCCGGATGTTTCTGTATTTAGTATTTATATGGAAGGACGTGAAGCCCGAGCCAATCAGAGCACAGAGTTCACACTGCAACTTTCCATTTCGTTACCCCCATGGAGCCGTCATCATGTGGCCCCAGTGAGATAAAGGAGCATTCTTCTCATTATGATCCAACCAGGCAGCTTCGCCTCACTGATAGATTTGACACCCACTTCTGGACCCCGGACCCCAGTTTGGGGGATCACTGCCAAGAATAACAATCTATTTGTAGTAAAACTATAGTACAGCTGGGAGGTTTGTTCACTATTTATTTTGTATTGTTTTAAATTATCATTTTTTTCAGTTTTTTGCCAATAAAGAAACTTCTTTAAACAATGTTAAACTTATCTCAGCTTGATTCAAATGCCTTGATTTCAAATTGTAGCTTCATTGACATTATTTTGTTTCACACGACTCAAAGAGACTCATGTTTTATTCAAAGGAAAAGAGGAACAAAGACAGCCCCCCCCCTTGTATAAAACAAGATATGATGAAAAAAATAACTTCAATTAAAACAGTATTTAAAATAAAGGAAAAACTTGAAAACAGTAAATGAAAAACTGGGAAACAAGATAATAATGTAATAAAATCACAAGCATCAAGGCTAAAGGTTGTTCCATTTGAAATTTAAAAAATACCACACTGTTAGTCTTTATTAACTTGTGTTGAAGTGTCTGACATCAGTAACATTATGGTTGTTTCACATCCTTCTCGTACTTGACTGTTCTCCTGCAACATCCTGTGATTGAGAGTCCGATCTCTGAGCGCCGCTCATGATGCTGTCAGGAGGGGGAGGGAGGCGGCGGGGTCTCAGTCAGTGCCGGGTCGTGGTGCCACACGTCATTCATGAGTAAAAGCACCACCTTTGGGACAGACGGGAGGCGGCATCTGTGCTGCTGCTGATGCCGCTGCCGCTGCCGATGCTGCTGCTGGCTGCCGGGACAGACGGGATGCAGGAGTGAGAGAGCGGCGGTGCTCCGGCTTCTTTTCTTCTTCTTCTTCTTCTTCTTCTTCGCCTCCTCCTCCTCTTCCTCCTCCGCCGACTATGTTTTTGGCTTCTCTCGCGTGTCCGTCCGACAAACACTCCCCGGGCGTGTGTTTGCCGTGACGCGCCTCCGATGACTGAGGAGAGGACAGGATGCCCGCCAGCGGCGTCGACTCGCTGAAGCCCAGCGCCTTCATCCCGGTGTGCACGGCCGCCTGCCTCCTCATCGGCTCCACCTCCCTCTTTTTCGTCTTCACGTAAGTCCGGACAGAGACCTGTCACATGCACCTTTAACGTGCACGCATCCGCTTTATCCTTTCATTCATTCGTGCATTTATTCATTCAAAGAGCTGGATCTCTGCAAAAAAATGTCACACTGAATCTTCCTCTCCTGCATCTTTAAATTTAAACAGTTGTGTTGCCATGTTTGATCTTCCAAAGTTACTTTTTTTCATGCCATCCTTCCTGGGGGGGGGGGGGGGGGGGGG
>JASSRZ010000083.1:9270292-9298322 GCA_032164315.1 Malacoctenus gilli | reverse complement strand
GGCTGGATGGCTGGATGGATGGATGGGCGCCCTTGTTTTTCAGCTTCAGATCCTCAGGTTTGAGGAGGAATAAACAAAAATATTCAAATAAAAGAATAAAAAGGCAATTTTTGAAGGTCTCTTTTTCTTTCTTTTAGAAATTCCGTTTCAGGTTTGCACCAAATATTCCTAATATTGTTGTTTTTTTTCCCACATCTGTACTGTAAATTTGGTTTTATGACGATAATTTATAAAACAACATCACACTGTTGCAGCATGATGAAACATTATGAGACCTAATGCAGGTATTTTCTCTCTGTGGGGGCTTCTGGGTTGTGGAGAGGGGAGTGGGAGGAACGAGAAGAGCTCGAGCACTTATTTCCACACTAAATGGACCTTTTACCGCATGTTAGTAACTCGTTTATGGTGAATTGTTGTGCTTGCTGCGAGCTCGTTGGAACCTCTGCTGTTTCCATTTTTGCCATTCTTTGAATTCAAAGACGAGGAGCTTGAGCGTCGTCTTTTATGTATGATCCATAATCTAGGTTCCTTCGGAGGGTGAGGCCCTTCATCTCTTCTTCTTACAACTTTCTGTCCTGATGTGTATCTTCTGAATGATCCTGCAGGCCACGTCGGGATGTAGAAGTCAGCAGTGATGTGTCAGAAGAGGCTGTGCAGAGGCGTTATCTCTAGAAAACGATGACCTGCAGACAATGAAACAATATTAAAGCTGAAGGAAATACAGCTTGATGAATGCACAGAGATCCGTGATGTAGGGACGAGAGCAGGGGGGGTGGTAGGGGTGGGGGGGTGGGGTTCTCCTAAATCAATAGGACAGACAGCTGATAGAGAGCACTGGTCTGTGGATGATAGCGGGCCATTTTTTACTGAGATTACTGCTGTCTCGATGCAAGTGGTCTGCTGGAAAATTGGACGATGTCCTAGTTTGTTTCTTGAGAAAAAGGTGAAGAAAGGAAGAAAAAAAGGGACTTTATCCCGAGCTCCTCCTCAGCTAAGTGGAGCAGCGGCGCGTCGGTTCAGCTGCGAGTAATTTGTAGTTTTATGGCGACACCCCCCCCCCCCACCTCAATAAAAAAAATCCCCTGAAAAATGCTGCATTTACCAAACCTGCATGCAGGAGCCCCCCCCCCTGGTTTGCATCTTTATTTAAAAGAAATGACAATGGATGGAGTGGGTGTATTGTGAGGCAGATTCGGTGGGCAGGCAGTGATGGGTGGTGGGAGCAGATTGAATTTGTCTGGTTCACTTTTTGTTGAAGCACGGAAGCGTGTCTCTCTGCCCAGTGCTGCATGCAGCGTTTATGCACCTTCCACAGACCCCCCCCCCCACACACACACACACTGTCCTTCCCTTGTTCCTTGTTATGCTGCACATGGGTGACATAGGACCGAACTAGTGCAGGCTGCTCTGTGCTCCAGCTGCATCAAAGCCCACAGGGAACGTTCTGTGTGTGTGCCTGCGCGTGCATGTGCGTGTGCGCCCGTGTGCACTCTGCCTGTGCACCAGTGCTGCCAGAAATTATGGGGAGAGCGGAGGGATTGCGGGGCACTGCACTTACCTAAGCCATTCACAGGCTCAGCATCACACAGTTGATTCAGCACCTTCCTAATAGCGCACACATTAACTGCAGCACATATCAGAGGAGGAGTGCAGTGATGAGAGAACGCCTGGTGTTGGGTCTTGCAGTGTGCGTGTGTGTGCATGTGTGTGCGGGTGTGTGTGTGTGTGTGTGAGAGACAACGTCTGTGTTGAACAAATGTGTGCATGGTGCGTCTAGTGTGTGTTTGTGTGAGAAAGAGAAATAGAGGCAGAGAGAGAGAGAGAGAGAGAGAGAGAGAGAGAGAGAGAGAGAGAGAGGGGGAGAAAGGGAGAGCCAGAGAGAGGGAGTGAGGGAGAGAACGAGCAGACGTGTGTTAGTGAGAGCTGGGAGGAAGGATGGCTGCTCATGTTTGAACTGCCTCAGATGCTCAGAGGGAGAGTCAAGGCAAAGATTCAGCCAAGCCCGGGAAGCTCACGTCTCGCTGGGAGACGCATCCCGTTCATCATCCGTGGGGGAGCAGCAAAGATTTGGCAATGCCTGCCGAAGTGAAAGAGGTAAGTGTGTGCTGGAATGGCTCTATTTTGCTGTGTACCCTCCCTCTTTTTTCTGCTGCACATCAGGGTTGCTTTATTTTTTTAATTTCTCCTCCCCTCCTGCAGAGAACTGTAAGCTATGCACAGCTTTGCATTCTGCCTCTGTCATGATGAATGAAGGAGGCATCATTCGCCTCACCTCCTTACCTCTCACTGCTGGTCGGTGCGGTCTTCTTGCGTGTGCGTGGAGGGGCATGGTGCTAACATCTTCATCAAGTATGTGTGTGTGTGTGTGTGTGTGTGCGCACAGGGACGTGCATGCGTACAAAACGCAGAGGTTATCTCTAAAAGGGAGTTAATCTTTGATTGCATTGTGAGGGGAGGTTGTCCCTCTGGGGGAGAAGGGGGGGGGGGTGGAGAAGGGGGAGGGGGGGGGCGGTAATGCTGCACACACTCCAGCAAGTGCATGATGTATCAGTGAGACATTAAATTTGACCATGCAGCATTTAACTGTTTGAGGATCAGAGAGGAATTGGGAGGGAAAAAGGCGGCAACTTGGAGGATAAAGGTGGCGATTTGCCACCGTTGTGCGTCGGACTCGCTCTGAACCACAGATGGTTTCGTTCGGGTTTATCAGGATGTGTTTGCAAAAAGATCTCCGTGTTTCTGAGGGGGGGAAATAAAAACCAAAACAGGGCGAGCAGCAAAAAAGTGCTTCCTCTGCCATTTTCTACGCTGTGCAATCTGCTGCAGCATATTGTGTAAATGTGTGCTTACCAACAGCAGCAGCTCTGATTCAACAGATAGTAAAGGGCAAGATGAGTTGTGACAAAGTTGTGACTAATGTCTTGTGACATCAGTGCGCTGATGTCATGTTTTATTACCCCGTAGAAGCCGCTCTCTTTCAGTGCCGCCGCTTGATCAAGACGAGCTGCTCGTTCTGGCTAATTCGCGCTCAAGTTTGCTCACTCCAGAACCACTTTGCCACCTCGGATCTGGCCGCTTCCCGGGGATTGCTCCTCCTCCTCCTTCTCTTCCTCCTCTTCCTCCTCCTCCTCCTCCTCCCGAGCCGTCCTCCCCTTCGCGGCGACAGCGCCTGTGACAAGTTTGAGTCACGGCTCGTGCCTGCCGTGCCCTTGAGCCGGACGCCCGAAATCTGGGCTCGCTCAGCATTAGATCAGACGCTCGTGCCTCCCAAAAATAATACGCCGGCTGCAGCTGGCCTTGATGCTGAGGGCTTGATGGGAACGGGATGCTAATCGTGTCATTTTGTCTGCTGCACCACTGCACCGCGCGTCTCACGTGCCATACGTTCGCTGCTCCTTCGTGGTGGTCTTTCTTTTTTTTTTGTTTTCCCTTCGTAAAGCTAAGTCACTTCCAGAATCATCATCTTGACCTATTTGGCTCTGTGAGCACACTTTGTTAGTGATGGTGCAGTGAGTTATTTAAATGAGCTTTGACTCACAGTGGCCCCGGCCTTCCCTGGAGCTCGAATCAGACGGGGGACGGCACGCAGCCCCCCCCCCAACATTCTCTGTCCAGCCTATTATTGTCCTCCAAATCCTTAATCAAGCCGTCTGCAGAGCACAGTAGTGCCCCCGTCCGTCTTCTGGCTGAGCGTTCATTTAGCGCTGCCTCACAAAATCCAATCAGCCCCCACCCTCACCCCCCCCCCCACCCACCCTTCCAGAGGTGTTCAAGCCAGGATGATCCCCCTGCTGCCAATGTCTCCCGGGTGACCCTTTCATCTCCTCTTCCTTCTGACACATTTTGCACATGGTTATGAGAGGCTCTTGTGTTTGGTCGGGTGTTGGAAAAGTGAATCGAGCCCCTCTCTTCAGCTCTGTCCCTCACCCCCCCCGCCCCTCCCCCCCCCCCTCTCTCTCCACATTCAGTCAGCTCCCCACTGCAGCCTGATTTAATGCAGCCGAGTTTAGTTCTGGGCACTTGTTCGGTTTAGTGCCGCAGCCTTGGAGAGAAAAGAGTTTGGGGAGATTTAACAGTTTATTTGCTTTCCGTCGGAGCGTGTCATATAGCATACTGGATCTGTGATATTGAGTGATACATTCCGGTGGTGGTGGGGGGGGTGGATTTTATGCATTTGTGTCAGCAGGTGGACACGCTGCGGAAGGAGTCAAACGTCTCGTGAGCGATGCTGTGGTTTCATCTCCTTTGTCGCTGGAACTTTTCACAGATGTCTGAAAATCCTCCGTTCGCCTCGCTGTTTGTCCCACTTATTAGTGGGACGCGGCGTATTAGAGCGGCACTCTGAGACTGAGATGTGTATCAGTTAATTAGTTATTTCTCGAGATCAATAAGGCACTGAATCAAATGTTTTGCGGACGCGCTGAAATGAACGCGAAGTTTGCTGGAAAGTCAGCAAAAAAACCCAAAAAAACCCACTGTGTTTACAGTCAAAATCACTGCCTGCAGTTCTTATTAAGCCCGAGCTGCTGAATAATTAATCCACTCAGTTTAATGAAAACCATTTTGCTCAAGAAAAAGAGGAGATTTAATTACGGCCATAAACAAGAGCAAACTACAGAAATATCAACACGTCGTACCAAAGCGGCGACTCGAGAGGCCGAAGTGGGAAATCAGACATTACCGGATAGTAAGCGTGGAAACGACAACAACTGTCTGATGAATGTTCAATCTACTCAAGATGTCAACTGGCCAACGCAGGATAATCACACACAATAGGACACACAATAGTTTAATTTCTGCCCAGAATATCCTGAAGTTTAGAACCATTGTAATAAATACTTTACAAGTCAGAAATGGGAAATAACAACCGGAACGGCTAAATCTTTATCATCGCTACCAGAGAGCCAAATTGTGGCCAAACTCCAGATGAATGAATCCACTGGACGATGACTACTTGAACAAAACTTCACACCTGATGTTTAACTCACTTTTCGGTCCTGCTTGGTGGTTCTTGGGTTGAAACGCGACTCTCGAATTCTCCCACTTTCAGCAGGAGAAGATGTCGAAATGAAGTTGCATTTGTGATTCCTGTTGAGTTTACAGCGGCTTGTCTCTCATCTCTGGTATGCATCATGTATGTGTTTGCCTTGAAAGCTGACCTACTAGACTGTTCTTGAGATGCTTGGCGTGGATATTGAATCTTTTTAGGGCAAATTTTCGTCACTCAGAAATGGAACATGTGTCCTCATTAAGTTTTACAGTTCTAGATTTGTCGGGGATGTTTTATGTGGTTCACTTGATCTTTGAAGTCCGTTCAGTCACACATCTGGTTTATATTTGTCCACCAAGTTTGAACAAGTATCACTGAAGTTGGGCGACGGCTTTATCAGCTCGAAAACAAGACGTCTGGCGTGACGACAATCGTCTTCAATTTAGGCAGGAGTCGAGGCGAGGAAGCCGCGCGTCGACAATCAGGGCGCAAATGAACGAAAGTGTGTCTCGGCGCACATGTAAATATAGAAAAAGCAACGGAGGAAATTGGAAAAAATTCAAATACATCCAGACTAATTTACACTTATGATATAGCAGCCTCATTGGGAATGAATACATCTCGCCTCCTTAATCAGCCCACATGGATGTAACATCACGTTAACTCTTCGTCGGCTTAATGTTCAGCTTCGACGGGGTGCCTATTTGTCTTATTTTTGAAACATGATTTCGGCAAATTAGATTAGTTTACCAAAAAACGTCTTTCGTGTGGATCACAGTATTTTGTCTGTCTGCACGAACCTGACCGTTCCCGTCCCAAATTATACAAACGATATGATAATGGAGCGGAGTTGAGAGGAGCCGTCAGCACCGTCTCCGCTCCGAAGCCAACATTAAGCACAGTTCCCTTATCACGCGCAGACAGACTTAATGACATGGTGGGCCGTCGCCGGGCTGAATGACTCTGATGTCAAGTTTACATGCGTTTTAGGGGAGAAAACAGTGAGGAGACATCAAGGATTTTAGGAGTAGTTACGGCTGTAAATCCACTTCGTGCATGAGCAGGGGCGCATCCACCGCTGGTAGAGGACAATGAAGGATTCCTACGAATCCTCTATCCAAAAATTAATAATGACTTTTTAGCAACAAAAGCAAGGAGCATAAACTTTAAAGAGGGAGTGGGAGAGAGGGGGGAGTCTTCATTGCCCCCCCCCCCCATCTAGCCCTCAAAGAACACTCCACCCCTGAACCTCAGTTTTACTCTGGCATGGATCGGTTCCTTTTATTCTTCACAGTATCGAGGCATGCGAACAGCTCGGAAAATTCCAGCAACTTGATAAAGCTTCTCACGGGCTAATTGACATAATTTGATCGAATAAAGATTTGTTCCAGTGATTCTTTGCTTGACCCCGGCGGGCTAATCAGAAGAAATTAGCTAAGTTTGCAGAAAAAAAGAGAAAAAAAACCAAGCGAACCTCGACAAGCCTTGTTTGTTCTTGCGCGCAATTTCAAAATTGCCTTCGGGGGCCATGTTCATCTGTTGAAAGCATAATATGCAAGTATAAGCAACATGGGAGGCAGGCGGTGCTCATACCGCTCGAATGGATGCACTCGGTCTCCTAGAAACAGATGCGGTTTGGTGCGTGAAGGCAGCAAAGGTCCTTGTGATGATGCTGGTGGGAAAAGATGCAAAGGTATTTGAAGCCACAGAAGGACGAGCCTCGCCAGAGCAAAGGAACGGCTGTACCTCCAGAATCTGACAGGTCTCACGTTTTTTCTTTTCGAGGAATTTATCCGTGAAACTGCGAAAATTCACAAACTTGTGCTTTTCCTTCTTCCCTTCTTTTCTTCCAAAACATTTTTTTCAATACCACGTTCCTGCCATAATTCCTTCTCAATTTAGTTGTAACAACAACAAAATTAAACTGTCAGTTTAATCGATAATCCTCCAAAATAACGGATCACTGCACCAAGCATCAGGCCCGGTAACGTCCCATCGTGTGGCTGCTGTCTTTCAACACAAACTGCAGATACGCCGCACGGATACAAGCAGGCGTATCACACAACACCAGGCGAACTCGAAGTTGTTCAGAAGAAAGAAAGAAAGCTCAAGGACAAATAAGTCAAGGTAACGGAGTCGCTCCTGCAAAGCTCTGACCTTAATCAAGCAGAAAATTTTTCCGAGCGGAGCAGAAAAACCGCGTGCGCGGAGGCCTTCGTACCAAGTTACAGCCGCTCTGCCAACAGGAATGAGTCACGACGACAGAAACTTATTGTGAGACAGCAGAACTGAATCAGTGTGAACTGTATGTAGACTGATCCACTGGGGTTACGATGAAAGCGGGCTGAAATCAATAATTCATTCATCGTAATAATTTCCAGGGAATCGGATTCAAGCGTAAACGTGCGGATGCGCGTTGAGGACGTCGCTGAGGCTCTACTGCTGCTGATGAGTGCGTCTCCTGCTTCTCTGTTTGTTAGGAGCAGAGCTCGGAGGGGCCTCCTCCTCCACTCTCTTTGTCCCAGGAGGCCAAGGAGGCGGCGCAGGACAACCAGTCGGCCAATGACGAGCTGGACACGCCCACGTCCATCGCCTCGGTGATGACGTCCACCAATGAGAGCTCCACGGAGACCGACACCCCGCTGCAGACGGACACTGAGGTCCCAAACTTCACCATCACACATGGCCACATTTAGTGACTCACAACAGCGTAATCGAGAGATAATTTAACCAACTAGCGCTAACCAAACAACTCAAATACTACAGTAGCATGTTTATTTAACTCAATTGAAATATGAATGTTTATTTTTGGGTGACAAGAAATGAAAAATAGGCAAATTACTGATTGGAAATTCAAGTAAGATCTTACATCTTCCTTAAACCTTCAAAGTTAAATCTTTTTAAAGTTATTAAAGGCAATTCTACTCTTTCCTTTTTATCACCTCTTTCCAAATAATCCTCCTGTAAATGGTATTTCTCACCTTCACGACTCCCCTTATCTTTTTTTTCCCTTTCTTTTACTTGAGGAAATTCTGATATGAGTTGGGTCTCTGGAGATTTCAGAGGGAAACTTTAATGAAGCCGTTAAAGTCGAAGCAGCCAAACTGCCCTCCACAGTTCCCTTCTGCCTTTTCGTATTTGGCCTGCATATTTTTCCGGCTTGAAAAGCCGTCCGTGAGCGCGGCGATGAAACAGTTAAAATCAAAATCAATTTACAGCAGACAATTAAATTTCCCACAATTTACTGTGCTTCCAAACAGTGGCTGGACCTCACTTTGTTTCATCTGACTCCAATCTAAACTCATTTTCCACTAAGGGGGATTCATTATTCTTTGGCAGGAAGGAAGAATTCATTATTTACTGGAGCCTCACAAAGCCAGTGATGTGCTGAGATGATGATGATTGATCATCACTATAAGAAATTGGACGGGTTGTAGAATTTAAACACAATGATAAATGCACACTGCAGGTAACACCGACAAGTTTGGCCTATTTTTAGCGACGAAAGACCAAACACTTCCTGCTCAGACTGTAAACAACCCAATTTGGTGGCATTTGAAGGCAGAGAATTAACCTGCAGACCTTTAAACAAGTGGCAAGCAAAAAAAAACAAACAAAAACCACAGTTTGATGAGACTTTTCTGAGGAGATAACAGTGGCCCATCAATCCTTGTAGGAATCCAAGGTGGTTGAGCAGGAGGTCGAGGCGACCCCGAGCGAGACCCCCGAGGCCTTGGAGACGCCGCAGGAGAACCTCCAGACGCCGGAACCGCCCGATCTCACGTCGACCCCCGTGATTCAGGACAAATCCTCCCCCGAACAGCAACCTGCCCCGGGAGCCGGCGCTGAGCCCCGCGAGCCCGTCACACCCACCACCACGACCACCACAACCACAGCCGCCCCGCCGCCTCTGCCCGTGCAGCAGCCCGGGGACCCCCAACCCGCCAACCCAGACAGCCAGAGCAGCAGGGTCTACGCCCTCCCCGACGCCTACAGAGGGATGGGGGGCGACCTGTGCGCGGGATACGGGAGCCTGTCCCGCCTCTCCCTCCACGGCTACTGGCCCCCCAAAAACTTCCAGGCGGGCGCTCACTACACGCTACCCTTCCTCAGAGACAGCTTTGCTGCCCCGGGCCTTGGCAGCCAGACAGAAGATGACGGCCTCACCGAACGAGGAGAAAACAACCCCCTGGACATGAAGTCGGACCACCCAGCTGCCGGTTACGCAACACTGGGGGGAATCCACCAGTTTAGACCAATTACAACCATGGAGCTCCTCCGGGAGCCTTCGAGAACCAGGTAAGGGGGGGGGGTGATACATGAGATTAAATGTTACTGATCCCACAGGACAAACTCTGAAAAATTGCTCTCACAGATCTGGAAGCTTTCCATGGTGCTGAGAGAGAGGGTCAAACACAGATCAGTGCTGGTGGGTGAATTCAGAATAGAAAGGAGGGTAACAAGTGAGATTTTTGGGATGCTTTGCCACTCAAACACTGCAAAAAAAGCGAAAAAGTACTCGACATCCTGGAGTGGTCCGGATTACATCATGGAGCTCAAATAGAGAGATGGGCAATCACATAAAGTCCTGCAGGACGATCACAAATGACTGTTACATTTTGACTCGGGGCACACCCTAAAAACAGTTACATAACTAGAACATGCAAACTTCACAACCCAGGAATCAAACTACGTTCCTTGTCTGCTAACCACCACAGCACCGTGTAGCCCAGTCTGACCCAACGCCATACTAATACGATCCCTGACAGCAACCATGCATGCCTGTTTCTAGTTTGATCCCTGTCTCCCCGCTCTTTCAGTAGTGCCCTTGAGCCAGACTCCAAGAAGTCGCTCTCGGTTGAGGACGAGTGTCTTTGCATCTCCATCCCCACTTGTGTGGGAGTGAGCGAGTAAATGAGAGCGAGAGTGTAAAGCGGCGAGAGACCACCAAGGTGAAATCACGCTACACAAATATGCTCCATTTTGCCGCAACCATATAAGGAGTCCTATTAACAAAGGTGCTGAGAAAACCACTTAAAAACAGATTGACCTTGTACATTCAAAGCAGATTTACAGTACAAGTGTTTACTTGGCGCGGCGTGACAAAAGGAACACGGTGTTGCCACAGACTTTTCAGTCTACGTGATCCACAAAAGAGAGAATAACTCAATATTAACACATTGACCCCAGTAGCAGTCTTTAGTCGTTGAAGAGCCAGAAATGAAAATACATATTTTCAAATGCAGAAAAAACCCCATATTGGAATACATTGAATCTAATTCTTTCAAGTTGCCTGAAGTTGCCTGAAGTTGCCTTCAGGGTTGCAAGAACAATAAGCTACAGTGAGCGTTTGGTGCACCTCACTGCCATGGCAACATTATCCAAATCAAGTGTTTATCATAAAGGACCCGCAATGACAAGGGAGATATAAGAAAAGTGTATAGCCGCGCAGGCATCCGGAGGTCGACTCAATCCGGCTCCTGCGAGTCCGCCCGCATAATAGAAAGACAGATGGACAGCCGTTAAGCAGCAGCTGGTATCAATCAGGAATGGCAGCCTGCTGCAAAGTTGATAAATAAGGAGGTTTCACCTGTTATTGCCTGCCAGACGCTTTTCCTTCGCACATACGAAGAGAAAGAGAGAGAGAGCGAGAGAGCAAGGGGAGTGTTTACGAAGGGCACAATGCTGGTGAATCCACCGGCGGCCCGCCTATTAAACCCAGACAACCGATGAAAGCCGTTCCAATTCAAGTTGGTGATTATTATAGGGAGAGTTTGGCCTGCTGGGAAATATACTTATTCAGTATTTTTGTGAAGGAGCACAAGGAGACCGATATTGCTTTCCATACGTGTTGGGGATCTAACTTTGTGCAGGAAAATAGCTGCTTCTCTCCGAATGTTAATTCGCACGAAGATTGTTGCGAACGCGCTGAAAGCGGCACCAACAAGTCGGCTACGTGCTTGTTGTTTCCCGTCTCTTCAGGAGCGGCTACGACGACGCCTTCATGGCCCAACTGGAGGGGAACCTGAACCCTTTCTTCCAGGCCATGTGCCGAGCGCAGACCCTGCAGCTGCCCCACAAGCGCAGCAGCATGGTCAGCCTCGACAGCATCCGGCGGGACCCGCGCTGGAGGGACCCCAACCTGCACGAGGTGATCGCCATGCTCAGCCACCCGATGGACCCGGTCAAGTCCAACGCCGCCGCCTATCTGCAGCACCTCTGCTACGAGAACGACCGGATCAAGCAGGAGGTCCGCCAGCTGAACGGGGTGCCCATCTTGGTGGAGCTCCTGGACCACCCCAAAGCCGAAGTGCACCGGAAGGCCTGCGGCGCCCTGCGCAACATTTCCTTCGGCAAGGACCACAACAACAAGATGGCCATCAAGAGCTGTGATGGCATCCAGTCTTTGGTGAGACTGCTGAGGAAGACCAGCAGCATGGAGGTCAAAGAGTTGGTCACAGGTAGAGCAAACGCGTGCGATGTCGGCGCGACAACCCGCAGCCTTTCAAGTTCCTCCCGTTGCTCACCCTTAATTATGATCTTCCCCGCAGGCACTCTGTGGAACCTTTCATCACACGAGCCGCTAAAGATGACGGTTATCAACCAGGGACTTCAAACACTGACTGATGAAATCATCATCCCACACTCAGGCTGGAGGAGGGACTCGACGGACACCTCCAAACTGCAGAGCGCCGAGTGGACCACCGTGTTTAAGAACACCTCCGGATGTTTGAGGTGAGTCTGGCCGCCGCCGTTTTCAAAGCAAAAGCCAGAGGTCAGCGAGACGCCAATGGTGTATGTTGTTGTTGTTGTTGTTGCTGTTGTCGGCGCCGGTTTGCTAACAAGGTCTGTTTCTGCAGGAACGTGAGCTCAGACGGAGCGGAGGCTCGGCAGAGACTGAGGGACTGTGAGGGCTTGGTGGACGCGCTCCTTCACGCTCTCCAGTCGGCTGTTATCAACAAGGATACGGACAATAAGGTTCCACAAGTCACCACAATCAATTTATTGTTGAAAAATTAGCACAAGATGTATCTGAATTTTCCAGGGAGACTGGATGACTCAGATTGTCTTTCAGTATGAAAAAACTTTTCCCCCCCAGAGAAAGAAGCAAAGAGTCTTTGATGGATATCTTTCCGTTGTTCTCCATTTAGTCGGTGGAGAATTGTGTCTGCATCCTTCGAAACCTCTCCTATCACGTTCACAAAGAAATACCAGGTGCGGAGCGGCTTCAGGAGCCCCACGCTAATCATCTGATGAGATCAGTGGGCCATCAGAAGAAGAAGAACGAGCCCGACTGTTTCCCTGGAAAGAGACCCAAAGGTTGGTGGGATTTCATTAAACGCCATGTCGTTCGAGATTTTCGTGCTGATTTTCTTTCGCTGTGGCGGCACAGACCTGCATGTATGTGGTCTCTCTCTCAATAGATGGCTTTACTAGTCAGAAATAAACCTCTCATTCACTTTATACAAAGAATACATGAAAAAAGTTCTTTTAGCTATAAGGATTTTTAAAATCAGTTAAATTGTTGAGTTTTGCTCATTAAATATTGGACCTCAATTCACTGTGTTTGGAACGGTGGTTGAAACTGTCTCAGCCTTGACCAGAGACATTGTACTTATTGTGCTGAGAGGTATTTTCACCAGCGCGAGTCTACTTTATCAAACAGTAGTTTCTCTTAACTTGCCTCCCTGTGCTTCATCTCTCCTGACTTGTTTCTCTTCGTGCCTTCCTAATTCACTTTTGTTTGTCTTTTACTTTAGCGACATGTTCGAACGCTTCCTCCGACAACACGCGTCATCAAATTTCAGGCTGCACTCAAAGGCACTCAGCAGCTCCCATCCAGCTTTTCCGGACGTGCACAATCCCTATCCAAATAATCCTGTTTGCGCGTGTTGTCACTCACGCTAGTATTGTTTGCTGATCATTTGCAAATTGCTCGCAGAACAAAAGTACAAAGTGTTTGCCTGCGTATGCGATTCAACACACGTTATTAAGCATCTTGGCCCTAAGTGTTTGATTCCTTTTTCATCTCCGCAATCGACGCTGCATACGTTGCTCCCCAGGTCCCAGTGACACTTTATAAGCGAATAATCTCCCGGCGTCTCTGTGAACCGACCATTTTCACGTGCTGCTGGCATGTCCGCGCTTCAAGCAATCAGATCTCACATTCTTTTGCCTTTTGGGAGCCCGAATTTTTCATATGCCTGCACTTGAAGAAACAGATGACAGATATTGCCCTGCTGGAGGTTTTTCGAAGCCGAAAAGACAAGCTTATGCTTTTGTTGCATCATTTGTGAGATTTTGGCCCCTTGCAGCTCTCGGAACAACACACAGATATGAGGAAATAAAGAAGCCTAACTGGTGATTACCGTGGCGACTGCAGCCAGTGTTTGTTGCTGGAGGTGGCCCGTGAGAGACGAACATAACAAACAGTTTAAAGTTTGATGGCTTTGAGCCCAGCGAAAATTGAAGAATCCTTCTTCGAGTCACTCGTTCAGCGGCTCGATCTGCTGCCCGCTGTCTCGCCACACGGAGGAGCCCTGCGTTTTCTGCGGCCACGTCCGTTTTTGTGCAGCATAATCAAATCTGTGAATGATGTTCTCTCTCCTCTTTCCCCTTCAAACGAATTTTCGTCAGACGAGTGGTTCAACCAAGGTCAGTCGGCTCGTTCCTCTTTATTGCCAGCAATACTGTGACTCGACGCCTTCGATGATTTTTGCCCCTTTTTTGTCCGTGTGTGTTTAAACCTGGTGTTTGTGTTTGTGTGCATGTGTGTGTCTGTAAATGTACAGGTTGGAAAAAGGGCTTTATGGACAGAAAATACAGTACATTGGATTTACCAAAACGTACAGAACTAATGAAAGGTATCTGCTCGAAAAGTAAAGCGTCTGCTTCTCTTCTCTTTTGATTTTCATAAAGTTCTGGCAAATTCTGCAGTATGACTCACTGTGACATTTGTAAAAAAAAAAAAAAAGAAAGTAGACTTTGCTGCAGGCTTATTGTTTAATAGATGAAAGGTAAATACGTGATGAGGAGCCTCCATCATGGCTCCCCCTTCTGTGTGGTATTTGCTGTATAAGCATGACATTGGCGTAGCCTGAAAGGGAATTCATTAAAATGCAGAGCCACACGCCGGCACCTGCGCCACTTGTGGAGGCTTTCATTACTAAAACAAAATGGCCCATCAACGGGAAGGCTGATAAAATTTCACCCGGCGGGCGTCCAGGGGAGGAACATTTCCTCTGGGCACTCGCTGCAGCTCGAGAACACAACCTGACCCCGACACCCCGCCACCCCCCACCCCCCGTTTGCATATTTTCTATTATAGAACGATCTTTGCTTATTGTGGGTACTCGCGCTGGCTCCTGGCTATGCGTCAAGTCAAAAACGGAGGAGTTACGAGGGAAAAACATCTCACAATAGGCGCGCAGAAGCGTATGCGCGAATCCGTCTGCCATTAGAACAGAGATCAGAGCTTCTCCCTCCCACGCTGCAGCCAGTGAATGCAAATCAGAGAGACAAGCATGTTCCAGTTCAGGGTCAGCTCCGCAACACTTGTCAGTGGACCAGCAGCCTCCGCTGGCGGCTTTTTGAAATAACTCTGCAGTAGCCAGCAGCAGTTGTAGGTTTGTTTGGGGCTTTTTTCTCCCCATTCACTTTAAATAAATGAATCTGTATCCAGGATGCTGCTACTATCCAACCAACCTACTGACCAAAACTAAACTTAAAGGGGGGAATTCTGTCACAAGGACGCAAACAAAGTGAGGAGCCTGACGGCCAATCAGGGTTGTTTTGTGAGGCTTTTTTTTCATAGCTGCTCACGATTCTCTGCCTTTCTGTTCAAGGCTTGGAGCTGCTGTACCAGCCAGAGGTGGTGAGGCTTTACCTCTCGCTGCTCACCTGCAGCCACAACCACAACACCCTGGAGGCAGCTGCAGGAGCGCTGCAGAACCTGGCCGCGGGACAGTGGGCTGTAAGTACATGCAACACTTCCCAGTTTTGTTTGGTTTGTGTTCCTTCCTTGTGATTCCAGAGTGCGCAACACAATATGAATTAATCATGCTTAAAAATAGTTTTTTATTTGAATGAACAGTCAAACGACAACCTCACCCACATGATCCTGGAAAGGACTTCAGGAGAGAGAGCTGGGTTTGTCGATGAGTCACACAAAGGCAGATTTTCTTTAGGCGGAGCATAACCTCATAGTTTTCCCTGCGAATCGGCAGTGGTGGGCACAGGGAACCAGAAAGATGGCCGATTGGTTACGGTCCTGCACGAAAATCGCAGGATCCTTTCATTCCAGTGCCAGCTCGCTTTCCTGCCTCCGGGTTGGAAAGCGCTGCGCCGTGCTGGCGTGGTCCACTTACAAAATTCACCTTTTTCTCCTAAATTCACACCTTAATTAGGTCAAACATGTTGAGGAGGGGGGAGAAAAAGTGATTTTCTTTGCAGAGACTTCAAATGTTTTATGGGTTTTTTTCTGCTTCTGCTTGTAGTGGTCCAGCTACATTCGGGCGACAGTGAGAAAAGAGAAAGGTCTGCCTGTTCTTGTCGAGCTGCTGCGCTCTGATGTGGACAAAGTGGTGCGAGCTGTGGCTATTGCTCTCCGCAACCTGGCCATGGACAAAAGGAATAAAGACTTAATAGGTGCAGGCTTGTAACCTTCACCTATGTGCTTCTACATCTTCACCACACACACACACACACACACTCGCTCTAACTTTAGCTGTGCTCTCTCTGTGTGTTGTTACAGGGAGCTACGCTCTGAGGGACCTCGTCAGTAATCTGCCATGCGGACAGCAGCACCCGGCGAAGAATCTTGAGGGCGATACGGTGGTGTCTATTTTGAACACGATTCACGAGATTATCACCGATAACCCGGAGAACGCCCGCGTGCTCATCCAAGGTCACGCCGTGCAAAAGCTGGTGGCAATCAATAAATCGAGGTACATCGTCGCCCGTCGATGTTCAGTGACTTTCACACGTAAATCTGATCACGTTTACGGCAGTTTCGTTTGAAAAAAAAAAATCGATATGAAAGTGAGGCTGTATTATTTCATCAAATTTCTCAAAGGTACAGAAAATGAAGCAGCTATTATAAGATTGTTTACTGCAGTCGCCCATCGGTTTTGGTCTTCTGACACAGCCTCAGTGCAACATCCCGTGATATTATGAGCATCATCACTCGGGGGCACTCAGAAATGGATTTGAATCATTTCGACAGTATTGTCTCAGAGCTGTCCTCGTCTGTTTACCGCGCCGTCCAATGATTTGTTCCTCAGCCAATCAGCACGGGAGACCAAAGCGGCGTCCCATGTGCTTCAGACAATTTGGGCCTACAAGGACCAGAGAAACACGCTGATCAAGGCGGGCTGGACCAAGAGCCACTTCAAGGTAAATTCCATCATCCCAAACGTTTCGGAAGTCAAACAGACGATGGAGCCTCTTTTCCAATGAATTTTCCAGTCAGGAATAGTCACGGTTTAAATGAAGGAAGCAGAGTAAACACTAACTGTGAGATCAGAAATATAGGGACAGATCTGGGAGGTGATATTTGGTTTCAATTTGAACTCAGGAAATTGTGGTTTTCGGTTGCCGGTCACTGAGCAGTGCAGCGCAGGACAGCCTCCATGTGAGGTGTAATATGGATCAATAACTCTCACCGCGTACGGTCCGCCGTCGCAGCCAAAAACGCAAGGAGGAACCGACTGTCATCCGAATCCAAAGCCAGCGTGATGTCCGTTGATGTGATTAGCCCACCCAGAGTGGACCCGCGTGTCATCCTGCAGCATAAAGTTCCCCCTTTCTCTCTCCCAAAGCCTACATCCAGTGGAGCCACTAAAAAATCCAAGAGTGGGAAGCAAGGCAGTGACGACATCACCTTGCCGCTCATGGACAAGAACCAAGGTCAGAGAGTCAGTGTGCGCATTCTTTCCGCAAAATGTTATTAACCCATCATCTAAATGAGAGACGTGTCCTCCAGCGCGGGGGGACCAGAGACGAGGTTTCTTGTCATGTCAGGGACAAAGAAAAACGGGTGCTCTCATTCCCCGGACCGTATTCTGCCCAAACATCGCCTTAAACCAGCGATGTGCTGCCAAGGTTATCAGTGCGCAGACTTGGCTTATTAGCCTGAGCAGTCTCTCCCAGAGGCGGGCCGGGCTCACGCATCACCAGTCACATTTGATTTGGACGTTATTTCAAAAGGGCACCCGTTTGTTGCTTTTTGTGTGTGTGTCGCCCCCCCCCCCGCGCCGACAGCGACCTCTAGCTTCCCACTGGAACAGGGAGTCTCTCTGAAGGCTGCCGTATGACACATGAACGCTGTGCAGACGCCCTCAAAGAATTATTACACTGCATGGGCCAGTTTCCCTCTGGAGTGTTTCACTAAGAGGGTGAAAAGATTCACACCCCTACTTTGTTCGAGGGTGAATATAATATAAATGGCTTTTGATTTTCTTTTTAATTTATGGAGCGCTTTATTATGCCAAGAAATGAAATTATTCAAGTGTAACAACACTAATCTGCAATAAAGCAGTAGTTTCATACCTGGGGAATTACACATTTCAAAGAATACCAAAATAAGACCCCATAATATCAAACTCTGCAGATCAAAGAGAAATGACTTTTATTTTGAAAGCTCCTGCTTTTTTGTTGGTAATTTTTACCACTGTCGGGCTTCACTGTGATTTCCAGCATTGAAATTCAGAGCTGGGGTCCAAACCCTTTTTTAAGTCGATTTGGAGGGGGGCAGAGAGGAAAGAAAAGCAGCCAGTCTCACTGCAGCACAGAGTAGAACATGCAGAAATTCGGCCAGCCGACTGGTTCCCGGTAAAGTGTCCCGAATCAATTCTGTTTTGCGTGACAGTAATGAGATAAAGTGGCCCAATGGACAAAACAGAGCAACTTACACATGCTGAGCTGTCCTGGTGGACAATCAAAGGACACAGAGACGGATTTACAGAACAACTGAGTCATGCATGTCAATAGAAAAGTGGGGTGAACAGCTGTGTATTTTCAGTCCAGCTTCTTCCCAATTTTTGAGCGATTTGAACAAAAAACAGTTGAATGACCAAAGTGTCTCTCAGATCCACAATCACAGTGTCTCTGTGTGGGCTTTCTGTGGCATCATCAGCATTTCCACTATGGAAACTTACGGCACGCTTGACGATAAGATCACAGGTAAAGTCATCAGCCTCACTCGGCTGCCATTAGTGATAAAGCAACTTATCGCAACGCTGAGCGACGGCAGTTTCCCCTGTCAGCTGAATCCCATCCGCTCCTTTTATTCCCTTTGTGCGTTTGTCACCTCGCCGCGTCTTCCCCTGTCTTCAGTGAAATGATGATGGTTTTCCTCTGCAGATGTATATTCTAGTTTAGAGCCAAATGACAGAGTTGGGGATGGAAAGCCGCCCGTTGTGGAAAGGGACGCTCTCCAGGTAATCTGTCCTCTTAATGTCCCTCCTGCCTCTAGAGCATTCTCCATATCTTAAGGACTGCATGGCAGCGTTTTGAATTTACGGTGTAAGTAGCCGCGCGACTGTTCGCCGTAGCCGACTTCTTTACCTCTTTTTGCTCTGAGGGATTAGCTTGAGAGACTTGTGTTTTGGAGGCTTTTTCTTGCTTATGTTTCTTATGCAAATGGACTGAACGCTGGCTCTTTGCATATTCCTTGAACCAGGCGATAAGTGAGAGAAAGCACTTCATCAGAGCTGGCAGGCCCGCTGTGGGCCTCATGGATAACAAACCGCCGCCGCTGGACTCCTGGGTGTAAACACAACAACACCGCCAGTCCACGCCAGCGCGGCCCTGCAGACACACTTTCCACTGGACGCGCGCCACCTGATCAATCTTGTACAAACGAATACATTCAGTTCCGAACTATTTCCTCCCTTTACAGGAAATACTGTGCCAAACATTTACATGTATTTATTACACATGGTGACTTTGAGATAGATTCGACAGATTTATCAATTAGGTGGAAACAAAATTAACGACGGAGTGAGTGTGTGTGACATATGAAATATGCAAACTGTGAATCATGACTCCAAAGAATATATGACATGTACAGTTTGAATTTTGCTCCTTATCTACAGAATAAATCTAGTTTGTGGACCTACGGAGGCCTGGAGGGACAATTTGGAGGTTTCTGGGTGAATCCTGATATCCTGAAAACAAACAAAAAAAAATCCAATACTGTTTCTGTTCCGTGTTTTGAGACACTTTAGGATAAGCACTGTCACTGACCTAAGCGGGCAAAATGAACTGCAGCGTCAGTTTGCTGTCCTTCCATTAGACTAGTCTGTGCGGGGTCCTTAGACAACCTCTGTATGAGTCTCTATTCCATTTGTTTTTCGAGATCGGCAAAATGGGATTGTAAATGTGTAACAAAGGACTGTTAATATTCCAAATGAAGGCATTTATATTGTAATGTTTATTGTAATACCCATGTTATTAATTCAAAAAAAGTTATTTATGTGTATTAGCTAATACCAGTAAGTGATCCTACATTCAATACAACTCTGCTTTGCAGTGGTCCTTTTTGCATTGCGATGTTGAATGAAAATGGAAATAAATGACGTGCATAATTTCGCAAATGGGTCACATTTCTTTTTTGGGGGGACTGAGCTAAACTCCCTTATATTTGTTGAGTGTGTAGGGGAAAAAACACAAGTCGTAGGAGCTGAAATGATGTTATTACACCGTATGTGTGTGACAGGCTGCCACAGATTTAAGATGAGGTGAGCTAAGTGATTCCGGTGAATAATGGTTACTGACCTAAAGATTTCCTCTCTCTTGTGACTCATGTTGAGCTTTAAAACTGCAGCCGTTTCATTAGCTTGAGGATTTATTGTGAAGCTCGAATCCAACAGGTGGTTTGAATTGAAACCATATGAGAAGAATCACATTTAGAGTGAAGAATATGCAATCCTGTCCAGAATGAGCTCGTAAATGTGCCGAAAATGAGGCTAGACTGGCCTCTTGTGGAGAAACCGAAAAGAAATTCCTGACTAATACTCTGACTGTTAATTGATTAATCACATTAGACACAAAAATACTACACGCAACATTTCCATGTTTGATCTGATCTCCATCAAAGGAAGTGTCTTTTATCTAAATTAATATTCTAACATTATCTGCTGTTTAAGAGATCCCAGAATGAAATTGCAGATCATGAACCAAATGTAACGCTAGATTAAATCAAATAACCAAATGTGCTATTTGTGACCAAATTAAAAGCCTAAAACAAAAGGGGGGAAATTCTAAACAGACGTTATAGGACAGTTTCAAGTCCCCGGCGTGGAGAGAGAGGGTGGGTGGGTGGGGGGGCAGAGCGGGGCCTTCGTGACATCTCCAAACATGTCAGCACAGCACATTGGACAGCACAGCCCTGCCCTCAGAACCAAAGCACAGGATCAACAAGGGCAAAGCTGTTTTCTCTTTGGCCCCAAAGGCAACCTGTTGTCCTTTAACAAAGGAGAGTCCCCCCCCCAGGAAGGTCAGAGCGTCCGCAGGTGTCCGCCTGGATCCTCATCTCCCCTCTCGCGCCCGCTCCTCGGATTTCAACCTTTCCTGCACTCGGCCATGACCGCGGCAGTCTTTTCCCGCCTCGGGTTCTTCAACTCTCTGAACGTCCTGCTCCTGGTGTTGACTGGTCTATGCTCGAGCAGCCCCATCAAGCCCCCGGAGACCCACCGCAGGCCGGCGGCAGCGGCATCAGCAGCGCTCGGGAGAGACGTGGGGGACAGTCCGCTGCTCGATGCGCAGGACTTTCTGAGCCACCTTCTGTCCACGCTGAACCTCACCAAGCTGAGGCCCCAGGCCAGGCCCCTCGCCGGCCAGAACCAGCCGCCCGAGTACATGCTGGAGCTCTACAACCGATTCGCCAGCGACCGTACTGCCGTGCCATCAGCCAACATCGTGCGCAGCTACAAGAATGAAGGTACGAAGCTTTAATTGTTCAGAGTTTGACAAACTCACGCATTGCTTCGATTAATGAACTACCTCAAAGGTGGGAGAGTTCTACAAAAGGACCCGAGTGAAAGTTTTGCTCATTTTTGTGATGACTGCTGTAAATCCCGTGAAGTTTGCTTCAATATTGACTGTTAAAAACGCCACAACTTGTTCTGAGACACACTTTTGGCTTTCCAATTTCAGACTGGTCCCCCTACAGAACAAGCTCTGGGGGCACGAGGATCCATCCCCTCCTGTTCAATATTTCCGTGCCCCACCACGAGCGCGTCACTTTCGCCGAGCTTCGCCTTTTCACGCTGGTCCGGAAAGCCCAGAGACCTCACGCCGGCTCCAACTGCAAGGTGACGGTGTACAAAGTCCATGAGGGTGTTGTTTGGACTAAAGAGGTGGGGAAAGAGGGGAGAAGGAGGGATAAAGCGGAGGTGGTGGAGATGAAGGATTTGGAGGAACTGGTGACAAAGCATATCCATGCCAAAGATAAAAGCTGGGTGTCATTTGACCTGACTCATGCGGTCGCACTCTGGAGGAAGTCGGGCTGCACGACTCACAGGCTGGAGGTTCACGTCGCGAGCGTGGGGCCCGAGGAGGAGGAGGGGGGCCAGAGTTTGGTCGACATCGACATCGACAAGAGCGCCGACGGAATACGCGACGCGGCCGTGATCGTTTTCTCGGACCATCCGAGCCGAGACGACAAACGGGACAAGCAGGAGCTCGAGCAGATGATCGAACACGAGAATGACCTTTATGAAAACACGGGTGGCAGCCAGGAGCCTCCGTGGGGCCACGTTAATCACAACGCCGCCCGTGTAAACCAGGGCGAACTACACAAACAGTCCCTCGCGCAGCTGCAGTCCAACCTTATCTACGACACACCTCCTCGAATCCGTCGCAATGTTAAGAGCGAGTCATGCAAGAGGACGCCTCTCTTTGTGGATTTTAAAGACATTGGCTGGGATACGTGGATCATCCAGCCGCTCGGCTACGAGGCCTACGAATGCAACGGCGTGTGCAACCCACCCATGACCTCCGAAGTCTCGCCCACCAAACATGCCATCGTGCAGACACTGCTGAGCGTCAAGAGTCCTGAGAGAGCATCGCGTGCCTGCTGTGTGCCCACTAAGTTGGAGCCGATTTCGCTCCTGTATCACGACAATGGGGTGATCACGTTCAACCACAAGTACGAGGGGATGGTGGTGGCCGAGTGCGGCTGCAGATAGTAGTGGAGGAGGAAGAGACTGTGCGAGGATGGAGCCAAGAAATGACCTATCTTTCTATCTTTCTATCTTTCTATCTATCTATCTATCTATCTATCTATCTATCTATCTATCTATCTATCTAGTTATCTGATGCAGTTCTGTGTGAAAACACACGTCTGGACTTAGTTGTAAATTAGAGGTGGACACATGATGTAAATGTGCAGCTGTATAAAGGCAGATGAATACTTATTTTAATATGATAGAATCTATGCTGCAAATCACTCCGGAAAGTCCGTCAGAATATATATTTTAACTACAGTACTTGTCGTTTTTGGGGGGGATCTTAACTCTCTCTCCTTTATGTAATCTCTCAGCAGCAACTGACTGGACACATGAGCCACAACGAAATATGGCAGCGTTGCGGTTACGAGTTTAGCTGAAGTGGCGCCCACGTCATTCGGGAGAGCGAGCCGGGATGCCAAATCCTGCAGCTCACACACGAGCATTATCTTCAGGAATAATTTAGAGGATGTGTTAAGATGTAAAATCAGTTCAAATATGCTGAAAAGTGGCTTTTATTTCAATGCCAGTGCTGGAGGAGTCCATGCTGAATAGCTCTGGTTGCATTGAAACTACACTCTTGGCTTTTTGGAACACAAAAAGCGCTCGTTTGTTGTTGAACAAATGTTTTTGCCTTAATGCTTTTTAAGAAAAAAGAAAAAAAACGCACATGCTGCAGATTTGCAAACTGTATAATTTGTTTCCGTTCCCTGTGGCATCTTGGAGCCACTGAGGTGATTCAAAGACTGTGACGTTTATTTATTTCTTCTTCTTCTCCTTTTTGCTTGCCAACCTGGCAGAAAAAAAACATGTTTTTTGATGGCTTCTGACCAGGAAGAGGATTTGCACGCGGTCTCGGAGCTCTTCGGGGCACCTTGTGTGAAAAATGTAATGTCTCTCACCCGACCGCTGCTGTCAATAGCTGTGAAAGCTTTTTCTCTCTACGAGCCGTTCACATCTCGCTTTGGGCTCCCACAGCAGCATCGGAAAAAATTCAGCATTTCAATGGAATAATTTCGCTGGCAACCCTGCGTCTCCTGGACACCATGTGTCATTGTGTGTGTGGGGTGGGGGTAATAGCCGGGCTCCCATCGAACAGGCCTAATCCCCGTCCCCTCCGGCGTCACATGCCTGACGGGCCTCTCTCTGTCTGCTTGCATGCTGCGGTGATAAAGAGGTGTCAGAGCCTGGAGTCTTGTAGACCATCACTCAGGATGAGACGCCACTCCAAGTGGCAGCATTTCGGAGGTGGTGTCAGATTCCTGGTCTCCAGCGCCAACATGTTCTATTGACAACGCTGCCACCGGGTCGCCTGGTGCCCTCGCAACCCCCACCCCCACCCCCGTCCGCTCCTCTGACACTGGCATGCTCTCGCTCGGCCTTATCAAGGCCGGGACAACGGTACGGATGGAAAAAAAAAATAAAAATACGCGTCACATTGTCACCCCAGCCTCTGCTGTTAACAGTCGGAAGTAGATAACAATAATGGAATAACACTGTGGAACCTTATAACTTAATACGCACTCAGCACAGAGATTTACACAGATGAGGTGTGCAGGGGAAGGATCGTACTGGCTGGCTGTGAACAGAATAATTTACAGTTGTAGAACATATTTAAAGCTGGAATAAAAGCGCAAAACTTAGAAAATGTTTCTCGCCTCTAATTTCCTTTTGAATATCTGGCTGTTTTTTGCTGATAAACATGTATGTACTGTATGTTTTCCCCTTTACCTTGATGACCACTTTATGCATCTTACCTCACTTACATTTGTTGCATAAGTTGAAATAACTCTCTACAGAGGAGGGAAGATCTCAACACGTGACTCCAAACCTTTTTAAAAAAAAGTATTTTTGTTATTAATTTCATTTCCTTTGGTTCGCTCATTGCTTTGTCATAACACATGTGGGTGTTTTCTTCTCAATCATCAACAAATTGAGTGACACAACGGTTTTAGTGTGCTTTAATTTAGGAAAGTGTGGTGAATCTCATTTGGGGACAGGAGTCGGGAGGTTTCACATCGGAAAGTTGGTTCTTTTGCTGTAACGTCACACTAAGCAAGAACCACGAGAGGGAGACTTATTATAGCTGTTTGAGATGATCAAACTACAAATGCTGTAATTAGATCTTCTGATTAAAACTGCGGCTGTGAACCGTGGCAGGGTGGGTCACGCTCGAGAAGACAGAAGAAACACTCATTACGGACAACAGGCAGGTTGTGACAAGTTAATGTTTCCACCAGTGATTGACAATCAGTGTGTTTGTTTACTGAAGCAAGATGGATCTAAAAACTTCTATATATGTGTGTATTTATTACAACCAGAAGTCACATCTCAACCGTTCCGGGTGTGAACAGAACTGACTCAGCTTACGGTCTTCATTATAAAGAAACATTCACGTTTTGCACCAATGACCTGTAATATTTACAAGCTGACCTGCTCAAGACCTGTTTGCTGCTACATCGCTTCCCCAGGAGTCGTCATTAGTTCAAAGATGAGTGTCTGTCAAGAACGGTAAACTTCCTATTTACAAGTCTTCAACCAGATAAATTAAGTACCAATTAGCCAGCAATGGGAAGTACAGTCAATGAATTAACACAACACTGTAAAGCACTACATTTGTCAGCAAGGTGCGAGGAACTGACGATGATGATGATGATTATTATTATTATTATTATTATTTTTATTATTACTATTATTATGTAATAGGTGATTAAAAAGTTGCCCTGAGTGATAGTTACACCATACGTTCATTGCTGGCATACAAATAAACAGTTGTGGAGCTGCTGTCTCTCTTCTTAGCATTTGTCGTAGAGTGTCTGTGATACAGATTCTTACTTACCTTGAAAATAATGTCACCATGGTTGCACTTCCTCTCAGTTTTTTTCTCAGTTCTGTCTGCCTTCTGAAAACTGCTTCCACTTTATTCAGCACCACTTGCGGTCCAGCTGCAAATAGGTGCACGTTTTTTGAGGCAGTTGAACAAGAGAAAATTCAAAATAATGCACGCACTATTTTTGTCTGGCTATTAATTTGGTCTTGTTTTGTTGTTATCCTTAAAATAAACAAAAGATGCTGGAATAGTTTTGGTTTCCCAGCAGATAACATTGTCATAACTCCTTTTCATCGATGGTGTCCCAAATCTGATTAGGCTTGATCACCCCCCCCCCTCCTAGTGATAAAAAAAGGCTTCAATGCTGACTGAAATTCAGATTATTTGCTTGATGCTATTATCGGTTAAATCAGAGCTCATTTTTAATAATTGCAGATTAAATCGAATGAGAGAAATCCGGTCAATAATTTGAGGATTACTGGAGCAGCTGCTACTGTTGCGGAAGCCCCTCATCCTCAAAGGATCCCGGGAGTAAATTGTGGGAATTTAGGTATCGTTTGGTGGGAAAGCCGATTTGAATGGTGATATTTGAGTATAAGCGGACTTACAGCGGCAGTGTTTGCGATTCTCCTCTAATTACGGTAAACAAACTGCACTGCAGCGCCACGCCTGTTACCTTCCCCGCCCGCATGCGCAGTGGCGTCGTGGTGGGTGGAGGAGAATTTTTTGTTTATTTTCGTGGCCAGCTAGCGAGTGAGCGCGCCGCCGTTAGCTCGCGTGTTTTGGTGTGCGAAATCCGACCGAGACGACGCTCAAAAGTGCGACCGGCTCGTACGATGCTGTAACGATCGCTGGGGCCGTGCATCTGGAGCCGTCCGAGGAGCTTTAGCCGGTGAGCTAGCGTGCAGTCGAGGACCGTCTGTTAGCGTGTGTGCTAGCAAAAATAACAAACGCAAGCTCGTTAATGGTGGATAGCGTGTCGGCGCTCCGGGAGAGAAAAAAACAGCCACCCACCGATCACCTTCTGCCGGCGGGAATACCTCCACAGAGCGGCTAAATCACTGTAAGTCTGCAAATATGCTCCGGTTTGATTTAAATCAGCGACGGACGAACGAATTCTTCGGGCTGCTTGCTCACAGTCCCTCAACCCAGTGAGGGCAAACGCCATTAGAGCCACTCCACATTAGCCGTGCAGTCGTTATCTAAGCCTATTTCCATGCCCGCACTTCATTTACTAAATACTTGATGAATCGGTTCCAGCGCACCATCGAAAACAATACCTGGGCAGCATGTTTGAGGCCTGGCTGAGCCGCCTGCTGCTGGAGTGTCGCGTTTGAATCTGCGCTCCGAGTGATGATTAGCTACGGCAAATTACCCCGCGGAGTTAACGATAGTTGCGGCTCTCGGTGCGAAGAATGCGCGTTAAATGTCGCACGCACGTGCCCTTTCGTCCGACTTGAATGTGCACATTTAACGACAAAATAAGTTCACCTTTATTGAGGCGTAATTACTTTTTAATCACATAGAAGCTTCGCGTTCTTCCAGGCGTGAATGTGATGCTTTCCCTTTTCCCCATTCGATCTAATGACTTGTGATACGTTATTAAGCACTAATGCTTTAAAAAGTTACAGAGCGTTGCTAAAATGGTATTTTCTGTGTCTAGTTCTCTCAGGAGAAGCCAATAATACCGATCGATAAGTTAGCCTCGCGATCGATTATTGGTCATGCGACTGCAACGACTACGCAAGAACTAATCATAAAAAAGAGATAAGTTGCAGCAAGAATTTTAGATTTTAAAAGTCAATAAATAGATATGACAAGAGATTTGGATAATTGTGTTACAATGCTGGGGAAAAAAATAGATTTTAAGAGCCGCCAATCAGTGAGAACTATTGACAAGTTTGTTTGTCAGAAGTAGACCCAAAACCATACGTGGTGAATGAAGAAGTTGAGTAGAAAACAGAAGTTCTGACAGAAAAGGTCTTAACTAACAACATCCACAACTGGAGATCGCCACCGTGCGACCTCTATCCAGTAAGGGGTGTGCGAAGCTACTGGCTGGAAGACAAAAACTAATTGCCATGCTCAGAGAGAGAGAAGAGGTCCCTCCGCAGCCTCGACTCGAAGGTGTTATGTTGTGATAATCACTTCTCTTCCGACACCCTCAAAATATGTCGTGCTGTCAGACAGATTGAGTTTTACCCGGCGGTGCGTTGATGTAACGCGGCGTGATGGTTTCCGGTGGATGCACTCGTCTGAACTTTCAGGTCCTGCCGTTTTCAGGTTGCCAAACGTGGGCACCGCCGGATCAGACCCTAATTGCACCTTGTCACTTCTCCCCCCGGTGACGCCGCAGAGGAGTCAGCCAGGAAAGCCTCCCCGAGCCCGGAGCCCAAGGAGCAAAGATGTCAATCACCAACACTCCCACGAGCAACGACGCCTGCCTGAGCATCGTGCACAGCCTCATGTGCCACCGGCAGGGAGGGGAGAGCGAAAGCTTCGCCAAGCGGGCCATCGAGAGTCTGGTCAAGAAGCTGAAGGAGAAGAAAGACGAGCTGGACTCCCTCATCACGGCCATCACCACCAACGGAGCTCATCCCAGCAAGTGTGTGACCATACAGCGGACGCTGGATGGCCGCCTCCAGGTACGGCGGCAGATTTAAGCCCGCGGGTGTCAGGTTTGCAGGGTTTGCCGGAGACGCTTCCTGATTCGACGAGCCTGTGCGTTGCAGGTGGCGGGACGGAAAGGGTTTCCGCACGTCGTCTATGCCAGGCTGTGGAGGTGGCCGGATCTACACAAGAACGAGCTGAAACACGTCAAATATTGCCAGTATGCCTTTGACCTGAAATGCGATAACGTTTGTGTCAACCCGTACCACTACGAGAGGGTGGTCTCTCCTGGGATCGGTGAGTGCAACCCACAGATGTTTCACTTGATCGCACATGAGTGTAGACTTCAACTCCTTTAGATGATTATTG
>JASSRZ010000083.1:9222746-9245415 GCA_032164315.1 Malacoctenus gilli | reverse complement strand
CACACACACACACACACACACACACACACACACACACACACACACACACACACACACACACACACACGCCACACACAAGATCGCTGCATGAAATTCTGCTTCTGAAGCAGCTTTTGAAGTGTTTTCCTTTTTCTGTGGTGCAAAAGTGAATGTGGCAAAAGAAGAGAAGTTACAGAAACTGTAAAGCGATTTTTCGTGTTATCTGGTGGCAGAAACCTTCATAGACGCTGGCACGGTGGAACGCAGAAATCCACCTTTTGATCCATGCACGGGAGCCCTCGTAGCACGTTACTAAATCCAAACAATCAGTTATGCGTATGAACATTACAGTGAAACGGTGCGGCTGTCTTGTTACTATAGTTACAAAGTCATGGTTCTAAGAAAAACCTCAATAAATGATCTCTTGCATACATTGCTTTGATTGCAGTGTTGAACATTGTGCAAAATGTCATCCGAGACTGGTCGGCGTATTTACTACAAATTATACACAAGCGGTATAAAAACATGTGACATAAACATTAAAAAATAAAAGCAGGCGCAGTCATTACTATATATCTTTTATGGGGGCAGAAGCCAGGACATTGTTACGGATATAGTACATTTAGAGAAAAATCAGCCCTCACTCTTCCTCCAACCTGTCAAACAGCTTCAGAAATAACATCCTGAAGGAAGCTGCTGTAAAGCGGCGACGCCATATGGATGCCTGTTAGTTCATTGGTCTGAATGGAACAGAGACACAATATAGTGCAAAGAAGAGTTGCCTCGTGTACGGAGGGGCATCATCCCTCTCTGTGCAGGCAGGGGACCTGGCAAGACCACTGCCTTTAGCACTGAAGAAATCCATCATCTCCTTGAATGAGGACACCAAATCCTGCACGCACGTGCACAGACAGAGAAAACGCAGACATGATTATGAAGGCAGTAATTTACTTTTTGATCATGATCATATTATTGTTGTTTTCAAATACTCTCAAAAGCTATTTGTGAGGTGGTCAACCCACAGAGATTATTGATGGCTGCAGAGAGGCTCTGTCACCCAAGGCGTCCTCACGCGTTGGAAAGATAACATCAGTCTTTGCCTTGAAAGCCTTCCGGTATATATTATTGTGAGTAAATCTTCTCTTTCTTCTTACACATGCGTGACATTCCTAATTAATGACTGTCTGTGTTCTCCTTTAATGATGCGCTTCAGTCGAAAAGCAGCGCAACTTCCTCAAATATTGTGCTTTCCTCAAACACCTTGTCAACATCGCTGTGGCTGTCATGTCCAGAGGGAAAACAGGTGATATCTATTAAAAGGTACACAGAGTGGAGCTGCCTGAATCTGTCTAACTAGGAAAATCACCAGCCACCTGCTACACATCACAAAGGTATATACTGCGAGATTAATGTGCATGTGAGAAAATCTGTTCAAACAGATTGTCAAACCGCCCACACACTCCTTAATAGACTTCTCATACGTGGAGAAAAAGGGAAAAAAAAAAAGTCTTGTGTTTTTCCAGAGGTACCACCCCCTTTTGGCACACATGTGCTTACATCTGTGGGGAAGAGACAAACGCTACGGATGCTGTCATTAGACACTCTCGAGTACCTGGGTTGTGATTTGCCAAATCGGGAGGCTGGCTGGGCTGTTTCAGATCACAGTTGTTCTGCAGCAGCGTCCCAATGGGGGGCTGCGAGAGGCAGGTGGAGGAGAGAGGCGCAGGCTGGTCTCTGGGGAAGAGCTGGTGAGGGGAAGGATCAACAAACCTGAAATGTTTCAAGTGAGAGTAAACACTCCGCTCATGGATTTCAGGATGGTCAGCAGAGCTTCATATTGTAGTGATCCTGATGACTGAAACTTTCCTTCTTTGTTGCAGTAAATTTTCAAATATTTGTTGCAGCAACCAAGCAGATATACATGTCCATGGCTTTCTACAACAATGCCGATTTCCACATGGGTAATGTTTTACTTCTCCGCGTGTAGCCAAAACTCAACGCATGCATAAAAGAGCACTTCGCCATGAAACACACAGTCTCTATGCAGAGCATTCTGTTTATTCTGGATCCCTTAATTAAATATGATTCCATATCGCATAACATTCTGCCTCCTCATAAGTGTTGGAAGGAATGAACAGGGCTTTTGTGTGACACATGATCCAGAAATGATCCAGCAAGTGTTGTTGTTCCATACGCGGACACTTGGGAACACATCATCGTTCACACAAGTTTCGCTTGATTAAAATGGGGCTGCGTGGTGGCAAGATGTGTAAGACCCACAGCGACGAGGTCCAGGGTTTGTGCGTAGCGGGGCCTTTCTTATCGTTGTTTGCAGCCCCCCCCCCCCCCCCCTGCAGTTTTCTCCCCCAGTTTAAAAACATAAAGACCAGGTGAATATGTGCTAATGTGGTCGTTAATCTCTTAGTGGCCATGGCAGCTGACTCCTGTTTTTGGATTCGGTTTGCTAGTCTACCTGCCAATAACGACAATATCAACCCAGCCAAACTTTGCCAACAACGGAAAGAAAAAGCTGCGAAGAGAAGAGAAGATTTAACATTTGATTTAACATCCAAAAAGTAATTACAGCAAACGCTCTTCTCCCACTCGGCCTCAAATGGTATCCCCTCAAATTTTCTACGATTCACTTATTGAATTCCTCGGCCGCTGTTGTCGGTGGCTATAGCATCCATTAATGGCAGCGGCGGAGACCAATGAGGCAAGGCGAGGTCTGCTTTCACACGCGGATTGTCTGCTCAGAGTCCCGCCGCGAATGCTTCAGCCTACTGCTGATAGGAGAACAATCAAAGCCAGTGAGGAGCCACGAGCATCTGACTGCTCAGAACCAAAGAAATCCTTTATCACGAGCTTTGAAGTGTATAGATGAAGGGATGCCTTCCTGCGAGCTGACGAGGGAAATGTGTTGCTGGCCTTTCCCAACCAAAAAAAGAAAAAAAATCCCTCTTCTTCTCAGCCATGGCATCCACCCACGCACACACACACATGCCAAATAAACAAAAAAAAACAAACAACAATAACCCTGTGAAAAAAGAAAAAAAACACCCCACAAGTCTTTTACGGGGCTGAAAAATGGTGTTTTCTCTTAAACTGATTATCCTAATTATAAGCTTATAGTCTTGAATCCATGACAACCGATGTTTAAATTGCTTGTTTCGGTTAATCAAAGACGGGAAAAGAAAAAAAAAAGATTTGGGTTTTTTTCTTCCTTTTTTTGAAGCATTTGAATAAGCTCGGGCTGAAAAACGCGCGCCGTGTCGATGGGAATACGAAATGAAAAAGAGGATAGCGGTCGGTTTACTGAGTGAAGCTTTGAACTAAATTCCTCCGAAGAGAAAAAAAACCAGAAAAAAATTCTTCATAAAGAAATGAAAGATTCATGTTGTTGACAGACTGCATTTCCTAACAAAAGGTTGTAGTTGGATTTACAGCCCGGGATGGAGAAGAGTGCTGGAAATGAAGTTGTTGTTTTTTTTTCCCCAAGCTTTAGATATTAACTCCACCAACGCAGCGCAACACAGTGATGAGAAAAAAAACAACTAAAATCCCCAGTACCTGTAATTATCCTGTACGGAGAACAACAGAGCCAGGTGAGGATTACTGCAGGAGTCTGGTCCCTGTGGAGCAGCTGGGGAACACGGAGGACAGACACTTCAGGGCCGTCCGCCTCGCCTTCATCCATCTACCACATGAGCCTGTTTGCGCGGGGGGAGATAGCCCCCCCCCACCGCTATAAAACACACTGAGGCAAGGAGCCGGCGCGCGGGCATACCGGCGTACGGCTCGTGGGAGGCACCGGGGGATGGGTTCAGGCCGCTGTCCAGCCTCGCCAGAGGGGAGAGGCCCGGCTGCAGAGGGTGGATGGTCAAACAGTCCGTCAGCGTGTCCTGAGGCGCCTCGGCGGCGGACTTCATCTGCAAGGATAGGAACAGTGAGAGACTCGGGCAGTATTCCAGCGCAACGTTCATTCATTCATTATCCCAATATCGTATTTTTAGCATATCTGTAATACTTCAACATGCCGCTGCTCTGTCTTTATTTTTACACACTGGTTACGCAACGTACATATTCAGGAAATATGGAGTTTTAGAAGAGTGTGCCGCGAACATATTCGGAGTTTCACACATCAGATTCTATAATCACGCCTCCTTTGACACTTCGCCTTGAGCACTTATTGGTTCTAAACGCTTTGTCTAATTACCGGTATTCAGCGCTACATCAGATGTTTCTTGAAAAGCTGAACGAAAAAGTAGAATAAAATCAACTCTTAAACAGATGCGAAGCAACCAGAGGCCGTTTCTTTTCAATAAGAATCTGCCCTGCAGACTTCTTTGTCTTCCACTTCCCTCATTGTGACATTTCTGACACTACTTCTGAATATAGACAGGATATTTGCAAGGCAGCTCTGCTGCTTATACTTCCAACTCCAACCTGTTGACTACAACCTCTAATGTCCGCTTCTCCTGCGGGTTGTACTGCGGTCAGCTGCTGGGGACTTATCAAATACAACAACCAAGCTGCCTTTGTTCATTGAATTGCAACCATCAAAAGAAAACGTAATAAAATCCGTTCACATTGAGGGGAAGCCAACATAAGGCCTCCTCGTTGGGAAAGGAGACAGAAAAAGGTGTTGCGGCCACACCGCCGTGTCTCTCACCTCCCACGTTTTGCTACTAAAGAAGCAGTGATGCACAGGATGCTTAAATAAGTAAGTTTTGTCAAATATACATATTTGAGTCAACCCTCCCTACGACACCCGTGAGCCACAACTTCACAATGCTGATGTGAGTTGCTGCACCCGAAGAAACAGGCTGTTATATAAAGCAGAGGGAGGAATATAACACCTTCATAATAACTCACCAAATCCTAATTCCGTTTGTCGTTTGAGTTTTAGAAAAAAAAGTGAAGCACGCGAGAGACTTTGTGAAATGTCACTTTATTTAGCAACAGCCCACCTCCGTCTCCTGTATCTATGGTGATACAAACCTCGGAGCTAAAGAGCAGCTCTCAGACACGTTCAGAAAAAAAAAAAGCCCCGCCCAAACTGCAACACTGCCGCGCGCTCTGCAATGGAATGACCCCCAAGCGTGAAACGGAAGCGGCGAAAACTTGACCGAAGTTTGCCGCAAAAACATAATTGTCAGTGTTGACATAAGTGCGCGTTAGAACAGAAGCCCCACACTGTGACAATTTCATCATCTCACCGCATGGAAAATTGCACGCAAGTCATCAAAAGTTCAAAATAGCTGGTGCTGCTCTGTCCACACGTCTTTGAGGAACAAACAAATCACAACAGTGTAGCTGTCAGCTAATTAGCAACGGAGTGAAAGCACGGCGGAATGACACGCGTGACACGATGTCGAAGGACTTGAGGCCATTTTCTTTCGAGCAAAGGTGCGACGAGTCAGAGAGTTTTTCACGACCGCTAATTCTGACTGACGAGTGGAGTGGAAGGGAGCAAATCGGGAGTTACCAGCCGGTTGTTCGAAAAGATTTTGCTCCGTAGTAATTTGGGTTATTGGTGGCGTTATTTTGTGTAAGCCACTGTTGCTGTTAACCCCTTGATATCATCCTCTTTAATTTCATTTAATAATTTAATTTGATGCATTGATTTTTTTAAATTTCATTAAATTCAATCAGCAGAAATGAAAAAAAAACTGACTTTAAAATATTATTTTTTGTTCCTCTTTAAAACTACTTCAAGCTGAGTGAAGCTCTATATAATTTCAAGAAGTATATATGTATAATATTACAACTATAGGTAATCATATTTCGTGGTATCAAATGGCTGAGCTGCATGTTGAAGGATTACGTGCACTTTTGTGTGTATCAGTAATCTGCACGAGTGTCTTCTGCATGTGTTGGATGTTACACACTCTCTACCATCAGTGATGTATTGTCTCAGAGCCAAACAAGCTGTTAAAACTGTCATTTATGTTGCACTTGCCTTTTTCCGAAGCTGTCGTTCTTTACTGGTATGAGACTTCATATGTTTCCTTAAGGAGCTTGGATCAGTGTAACGCTTGGCGCAGCCGGGCACCTGGCACGCATATGGCTTCTGCGCAAACAACGGGCACACAGACACATACGAGGGGGTTGGGGGGGGTGGGGGGTTCAGGCGCTCGCATTGAAAGCATTGAAACAGCCTCTGTTGATGCTGCGTGTGGTGGAGCTGGGCTGCCACTCACCGTGTCCAGGTGTGTGCGCTGGTGCTTGGCCCGGTCGCTGGAGTTGCTGAAGGCCTTGTGGCAACCCGGGTGCTGACACAGGTAGGGCTTCTCCCCCGTGTGGCTGCGCAGGTGGATCTTCAGGTTTTCAAGGCGTGAGAAGGCCTTCTTGCAGCCTTCGAACTGCGGGAGTAAATAACCACAGCGAGAGGAGATTGCAGCTGGATACCGCCAGGACTTAGCAGCATTTCAAGTACGTGCATTCAAAAGCGGCCTCATTCAACTGAAGTCCATTATGTCGCTTTTTTTTCTCTTTTTTTTTGGCTGTTGCCTTCATCGCAAAATACAAAAACCAACCAACCAACCTTGATATTCTACACACAGCATAGATTTGCAGAATGTTGGACTGACAACTGACAAAAAGCAGCTGACCTCAGAGTGTGTGAGGAAGGAGAGAAAGGTAACAAAAGAGGGTCTTTGAAAGGAAAGTATTACTGTCAGTTAGTTCAGCTGACGATGCACTGACTTCTAACTCTTCACTCATAGAGTCACTGTTGACCAGAAAAAAATAAAGCTTCAGATCAGCAAAACCTTGAGCTGTACGAACGTTCGGAGGAGAGACGAGCGCTTGCAACAAATGATAAGCTCATTTGGAAGTTGTTCAGGAAGAAGTGCTTGAATAGTATTTGTGTTTACAGGTTTGTATATTTCGACATGATGCCAACATCAATGTAAATTCTCCCTTATAGATACTGAAAAGGCCTTTTCGATAGCGGGAACTGCACAGGCTTTTTGTACCCATCAAACATTGCGTACTTTTGTTGCATCAGCTTAAGGCCCACACAAAATACTTGATCAAAGTGAAAACAGAGTAAATTTGGTTTGAAAATGTTACTGAAAAAAGTCACATAAAATTGCTCATTTTCATAACGTTTCTGTCACTTTTTAGGTAATTGAATCTGTGGCCACCAGCAGGGGTCAGTGTTCATACGCACATGGCTGTATTGTTGTTTTGTGTTTTCTGTGGCCTGACTTTCATCACCTTGACAGCAGCTGGTGGCTCCCATTTACCGAGTAAATGTATTAAAAAAACAACAAACACTTACAACGGATTCACCTTATTGACCATACGATCCAGACTGTAAATTACTGATTACATCCTCTGTGACACACTTTCACACAAGGTCTTGCGCGAGCTCTCGACAGGCTCGTCTGTGGAAATTGCGACGCTGCAGTAACACCATAAGAGGTCTTTTCTGCAGTATCATGCGACCGCGGTGACTTCACCACTGAAATATGTGAATCATCAAGCTGTTCTTGGGTAATGCCAGGACCTTGCCCTCCCTATTCCTGCTCTCATGGGGGGGCTGGAATGTTCTCACTAACCTAATGGACAGAACACACCGAGCATGTCGGATGTTGTTATTTTTCTTTCAAGACTGGATTCCTCACATTCTGATACCACTCGGTCATCACTAAAAAGCCAAATTAAGTGAGGGTTTTTTTGGCTGATTACGAGAAATACGGCTTCATTCTCATTCTGCTTCCTTATGACGCAGCTATTTCCTGTCAACAAGTTATCAGACACAACTGATACTCAACTGTAACTTATCTTGAAAAAACAAACACTGTATTGTATCTATCAACCATTTAAAGCAGAGAATATATGAGATAAGTGACTTTCTGGGGTGTAACAGCCAAGGCGTTGATGGTGGAGGACCGGCAAGCCAGTCAACCGTTCGCTTTTCGGACCTCCAGACAACCGCCGCCCTGCACTCTCGTTCCACAAAACAACCAGGGGATTAGACTTGTTGGAGGGCCAGGCGGTAACGTAACATCGGAGCAAGCTCCACCAATGAAAGATAGCGGTTCAAAAAAGCTGGGGCGGCACAGTGAAGGCTTTCCTCAATCAAATCCCAAAGAACAAACTGAGAATACAATACAAAGACTGAATCACACAATATGGGAGTGATCCTCCCATTACCTGGTAAATGCAACATTGTAGCGAGGTTTAAAAGGGGGGAAAAATAGACCTTATCTAAAAATAGGCTGAAGAAAAGAATCAACAGATTCCTCAATTAGAGTGCCGCGAGGAAAGCAGCACAGACAGAGATTAATAGTCTCCCCGAATCAAGCGGACAAGGCAGGCCAGAAGCAGCATGCAGCTAAAAACTGTGCCAGGACTATCCAGAGGTAGTAACTGTGTAACTCTCTCTCTCTCTCTCTCTCCTCTCTGTCTCTCTCTTTCTCGCACTCCCTCTCTCTGTCTGCCTCACCAAGCGCTCATAAAGCACCGAGGGCTTTTTCGGTTTTGTCACAGGGGATGTTTGAGCTGAAAAGAAAGCAGTATGGCTCCTCGGTGTAGATGAGTGTTACAGCCAGCTTCTGACAGGAGCTGGCAGGTACTCAGACCCCGGCCTCAACAATGACAGCTGCGGCCGCTGCCAGCAGACTCTGTCCAGTGCCCAGTCTCCACTCCGAGGTCAATTCACTCTGGACTGCTTTCGCTCCCCAATTCAGCGCAGATATTTTCCAGCCTCTTCTTGCTCTTTTAGTTTCACTTTATTTCTCTGCACTGTATAGAGATTTTTTCTCCCCCCTCTGGCTCCAAAGATTTATGCTCTGGAGATGTTTAGTTAGTTTGAGAGTGAGAGTTTTACGTCCTTGAATAAAAAAATTGGAAGGACTGAAGAAAAACCCCTGAATAAAAATCAGTTACATTCACGTGTTTGGAACAATAAGCTAAAAGGGAAAGAATGTTTTTTCAGAAAACTATGGACATCATCAAAAACTGCTTGTGCTTGTATTTCCTTTGATTAAAAGAGGCACCAGATAATACTCATTTGTTTACAAAAGCAGAATGAGGGACGGAGCCAGTAACCATATAATACTGGATATGCTGGTGCAGCGGTGTTGCTTCCTGATGCCAAAAAACCGAGCGAGTTCCCGCCGAACCATTGTGAAGATGGCTCCGACAATGTCGTCGAACCTGAAACTGCGTTCTTTAATCGTGGGCTCGAGTTACAGGCTACTGTGGCGAGGAAACGTCAGGGATCAAGGAAAAGTTAGGGAGTGATCTACAGTCTGCTCGGAAACCAATGAGCATTTGGTGCAAAAGAAGGAAGAGCAGGCGGAATAAATCTGCCGAAAAATGAACAACTCCTCACTGCTTTTACTCGTCAGCTCCACCGTTTGTGCTGATCAGAAAGAATATTTAAACAGTCCAAACATCAAAATAACTTGTTTCCGTCTCGCTGCAGCCACGCACCTGCTGTTTTTGGCTGAACTACACTTGTAAAATAATATACACTTAAATCACAGGGACACTTGCAGCCAGGAAGGTCGTGGAGGATGGATGAACAACCTGCTGGCCATTAAACAGCTCTACATGATGAGCAGCGCAAGTCCGGGCCTGCCCTTTATATGTTCACTGTGTAACAAGAGCTGCTTCATTGTTCTGCTGCTGCCTGCAACAATTCATACATCATGTGCGGGGACCTTTTAACTCACCAATCACTTAACGAGCAACACAGGAGCACAAGTTGCTGTTTTTTTGCTTCCACAGCTTTCTTGTATATTGAAAAACATATCATTAAGTATTGTGTCAAATCCAATCTGTCCCTCACCTTTTTTTTAACCTTCTCGCTCAAGTAATCAAACGATCAGAATCAAGCAACATTTAATTTTTCAAAGGCAAAAAAAAAAAAAAAAAAATGGCTGAACTTTTGGCACAATGTTCTGTATTGACCAGGGAGAGAAAAGAAAATCCACGCTGACTGAAAACACCTCATTAAAATCTCAGAGAGATAACACTAATGTGCGAACTTTTTTTTTTTTTTACCCTACAATTACTGTAGCATAAACTCAAGTGCCACTTTTGTTTCAGCTCTTTTTTTTGGCACCGGGTTGCGACCGTGATTTATTCATTATTGAATGATTACACGGAACTTGGACCCATCCAGCCAACGCTGGTCCCATGGCAACAGAGGTAGCTTCTGCTAATAAGTGAGTATTTTGGAGCGAAAGGTCGGGAGCAGGTATGCGAGGCTGTTAATAATCGACTCGTTGAAAGCGGTGACATGAACCGTGTTTTGGCCGTCGGTTTGTTAATTACTCATCGAAGTCTTGGAGTATTTTTGCAGCGGGAGTGAGGAGGAGACAATAAAGGCGACGCTTTTCGTCTGGTGAGGAGCTGGCTCACTGCTTGGGTCTGAAATCTAAGAAAAAGGATTGGATCCAAATCAAAAGAATTGTGTATGTCATTTATCTTTCCTTTTTTATTTCAACTTACCCAAAATTTTTCGGAGTTGGACTGAATTTCTGTGCTGAAGAAAGTTCGAAAGAACTCCTCGATTCGCATCTCTTCCCTCATTATCTCAAAGAACAAGAGAAGCTCACAATTTATCGATAAATCAGCTCTGTGGATGAAGTCCAAACGGAGGGGAGAGCAGCAGACGACGGGGCATCACCTTCCCAGAACGACGGCCAAGTTTGTCAATCGACGGCCTGGCAAAGTGCGGCGGCTGACTGGCCCGGCGGCTTCCAGAGGCCCGCAGTGCCACGCCAGCTCTAAAGTGCGAGCCCCTCCTTTGTGTTAATTTAATAACTCTATAATTGAGTTAACTCCCATGTCAATTATCACAGAGCTCCGCTAATTACCGCGTGGCTCGGGTTGAGAGAAAAGAGAGGCCGTATTCCTGATCTAAAGCTTGGCCATCGACGCCGAGCACATGAAGGCATTCACTCTGAAAAGACCTCCCTTTTTTTCCCCCAAGCAGCTTGAGGTTTGAAAGCCTTTAACTAGACACAACGGCTTTGAATGAAACACTCAGCATTGAACTCGGTGAGCTCTGACGACCATCAGCTCGCTCACGAATGGCTGGGAAAAAAAAATAGCGATTGAGAGATGGGTTTGCCTGCCATCGGCACGTTGTCAGTCAGGGATATAGAACATTAGGTCTAACTAACATCTACAAAGCAGAGAGATGAATGACGGAAGCGCAGCATTGAAATCGTGACTAAATCTTGAGTGCTGGAAAATCAGCGCGGTGAAAAGAGACATGGCTACAAGGTGTACCGAACACTTGTTGGGTTTCTCGCCGGAATGGATCCTCATGTGGATGAGAAGCTTGTAGCGGGCGTTGAAGGGCTTGTAGTTGCGCGGGCAGCCCGCCCAGTAGCAGGTGAAATCCTCGGCCTTGCGCTGGTCCACGTGGGACTTCTCTATGTGCCTCACCAGCGCCTCCTTTTGGTCGCACACCACACTGCAGTCCAGCCACCTGCAGCAGTGGCCGCCGTAGTCCTCCAGCTCTCCTTCTTCTTCCTCCAGCATCGGGATTTGGGGGAGAAAGCTGAGCCCGTGTCTGGGAGGAACCATGGGAACTTGGAAGAAAGGGTCCTCAGGAGCTGGTCTCGGTTTGCTGTGGTGCCGGGATAGGTGGAGGTGCTGGTGCGAGTGGTAGGGCGGCGGCGGTCCCTGTGGAGCGGCAGCTTCTTGGACGGGAGTCAGCAGAGCTGGCTCCAACTGCAGCGGTGGCGGCATATTGTGGGTGGCTTGGCTGCAGCTGTCTGGGGTCTTTTCCAGCACCCCTCCCTCATCTGGTAGGCACTGCTGCTCCACCACCATGTTCGCCATCTGGCTCTCCAGGCCCCCACCCTCCTCGAGCATCTGCATACGTCCGCACTCTGACAGCGGGGCCAGAGCCTGGGAAGAGCCCTGCGCGCCGTAGGGATGGATCTGAGGAATGCAGCGGCCTCGCACGCCCAGGAAGTGTCCGTAGCTCTCCACCTGCACGGGGGAAAGTGCGGGGTGGGACGCTGGCGAGCTGCGGGGGCCGTTGATGTACGCCACCAGCGATGTCGGAGAGGTGCGTATGATGGAGTTGAAGTCGATCCCCATCACGTCGGACAGAGGGGACATGGAGAGGGCTCTCTTCTTGGCGCGCGACTGTCTCGGGCTCCCGGCCTCGCCCGAGAAGAGATACGAGGGCAGCGAGGCGGACGTGCTCGTGCCGCCCGACGTGTTGGTGCCCGACATGGCCGTCCCAGGGGACAGGCTGAGTCGCTCGCCGCCCTCGCTGGCCTGCACGGAGCACTGAGGTGGTCCCAGGGGAGGGAGCACCCGGTAACCATATGGCCAGTCGTGTCTGCCACTAAATACTGACTGGGTCTCAAACAGGCTGAGGGTGGTCGACGCCAATGACTCTCTGGACAGTAAGGACCTGGAAAAAAGCACATTTGTTTGATCCTCCCACTTTTGTGACATCCTCACCACATCACAGCGCAGTTGTGGCTCACCTGGCATCAGTCTGAGGGAAGGACGCGCCGTGAAAGTGCGACTGCGACGGCGGGTGAGGCGCCGTTGGAGCTGCGCTGTATGCTGGGGCTCTCCCGGCAGCTGTGGTGTTACCGGTCAAGTTGGCAGCGGCTGACTGACCAAACACATCCAGCCGAGCACAATCTGAGGAGCACAAGTCCAGATTCTTCAGACGAGAGTTCGAATAAACCTTCTCCGCGTTCTGGAGCTCATTAGCATAACTCTGGGGAAGAGGGGGGGGGGGGGCACCCACCACGAACACAATTCAAATGCAACACCTCTCTTCTCCTTGAACCGAAGCCTTACGGAGCAGATTGTGGAATTTTCCCTCACCTACCTCAACGGGCCAGAGATTTTCTCTGCTCTGTTAATCACTAATGAGCTTTTCACCTCCTTCCACTTTTGCCGAGGAGAATTTTTTTTTTTCCTGGACAAACTTAACGCTCGCTAAATTATCGATACATTAGAGGAGCAAGGGCTGGCAAGCCGACAGAGAGGTTGTGAAGGGCAGACTGGGGAATAAATGAGGGATGAAGACGTGCATAGTCAATTACTGGAGGTGTCCCGCTGACGTCTCAGTTAGAGCGGAGACGGGCTGAGCTTTGGGATGTGCGCTCCTGCTCTCACGAGTGTGCTGAGTGAAAAGATGAGCAGCTGTTGTCCTGACAGGTTTTAAGGCTCTTGTACACAGATTTCTTTTCTGAGGCCAAATGGATTAATATTCATTTGATTACAGTAAAATTGTGCAGTCACTGTAAGCTCTCGCAGCCTTTTATCAAGCGGCTTTTATAACTAAAACACCAGCAGCTCTGTTTTTCTATTTTTCCTGGTATTTTTCTTTTTTCTTCCCAAAAAAATTTCCTGAAAATTATCAATGGTCTGGGACGGACGTGGGCAGCTGGTGGTCTCCGTGGCCCACCAGGCCCCCTCGGAAATTCAACACATCATCGATTTCACGCGTTGTCGGAGGAATGAAGTTGTTCACACCAAATCTGACGCCGATATATAGTCAGAAATTAGGGAGTCCAACCCGAAATGGATCAACTGGTCCGATTTTTCTCTGTGTCCTTGTGAAGCCACACACTCAGTCACAGTTTGGCCCCGTGACATTTCCGAGACCCTCGCTATCAGAAGAGTCGCCTGTCAAGGAGCTGTCCTCAAATCCAGTCAGTAGAGTGAGGAATATGAAAGGTTAGCACGCTTGTGTATTTTTTTTTTGTTTTGACCTTCCGTGACATTTGTTTTTACCTTTGAAGCTGCTGTTGGACGGGGACGGATTTGTCTGGTTGGGATTCGTCCCCGCCGCGTTGTGAAGACGGTGAGCAGGCGGCTGCTGGCGCGGCGGCCCGCTTGGCACAGCCAGAGGTTTCCCGTTGGTTAGCACCTGTCTGCGGAGGCTCAGGGACGGCAGGACCACGCTGCTGCCGCTGCCGCCCTGGTTCTGAGGGGCCACGGGGTAGACCGCGTCTCTCCTCAGTTTCTCCATCCTCCCAGGGGACGGACCCAGGCCGGTCCGATGGGGGGACGTCAGGGGCATCCTGATGGCTTGCGGCTGGCGCTCCCGGATCATGCTCAGCGACGGGGACGCGCTGCAGGGGGACACCAGGAGCTGGCAACCTTTGCCGCTCATGATGGAGGCAGATCGTCCCAAAATGTTATGCTGGACACTGATTCAGCAGCTTTGTAGAGTTAGAGCGAAACCGGTGGTCCGAGGGTCGTTCCTGAAGATGATCCAAACACATGGAGGGTCACAGGAGAAGTATATGAACTCACACAATGCATGAAAACACCCTGCAAATTGTAAATTAACAACAGCAAGTGTACTTTAACCCTCAAATCAGGTGAAAACCAGTCAACCATTCAACTGGTGAAGTTTTTACAAAGTACTGGGAAAATGTTACAGAGTGTGCTGGAAATATTAGTTGAATATAGAAATTCAAGAGAAATATATTGAAATTAAAAATGATGCTTATGATTTATGTATGTTCACAGTATAACCCTGCAAAAACCTACTAAGATTAAAAGGTATAGAGAAGCTTTTGCACTCTTTACAAACTTTGTGCAAGACGTAGAAAGTTTGAAAAAGTCTATGAAGCAATAAAAAATCAAGTGCGTTCAAACAGGCAAAACATGACCTTTGCAGTCGGCGCGATAACTCACCCGCTGTCGCCGCCCGCTCTCTTCCTCCAGCGGCCCGTCAGGAAGCGGGGGACTCCCGCGCTCGTCGGAGCCCGGACGAGCGGCGTGGAGACGCGCCGTTGACCCGCTGCGGTGCTGCTCCCTCCGGTGACGCAGCCAGACAGACCTCCGAGGAGCCTCCGTGTGTTTTGCAGCGCGGCGCTCGGCACGCTGCTGTTTCCAGGAACTTCTGCGCCCCCCCCCCCTTCACACTTTTACCGTTCACACAGCGACGTCATTTCACACCGAGCGCACCATCCAAGTTACTGATTGCGCCTATTTTTTTTTTTTAAATAGTTTTTTTTTTTTGGCGCGCCTCGTTTCTTACTTTTTAACTTAATGCTGGTGAAAGCCCGCCCTCAGAAGCATAGCAACAGACAATGATGGCAGCATTTTTGATGGCAGTATTTTTCTCCCAAATAATGATTATACATATTGAGGAAAAAACTACTTTTGATACCAATGAATTGATAATTTCTTTTTGCATAATCATCTAAAACTTGAGCTTAGTTTAGTTTAGTTTTGCTTCAACTAAAGAAAATCATAAATGGACAGTAAACACAAAAATCAGGGACATGTGTCTGTCTGTCTGTCTGTCTGTCTGTCTGTCTGTTTAGATTTATTTGTATATTGGAAAGTTGAACCTGTTGTGCCGGATTCAATTTCCCTCCTGTTGCATCTGCATCAACTTTACAGATCCCTCCAAGCCAGCTTGTTGAAATCAGCCAGTGGATCCTCTACCTGCTCTGACTTCATCCCCCATCTTCCCCCCTCCCTCCTCCTCCTCCTCCTCCTCCCTCTCCCTCTCTCTCCCTCTTCTCCTTCTCCAACCTTTTACATCAGTTCAGGCTCCATTGTTAAGCCCCCTTTTCTGCAGCCTGTTTGCTCTGTGGATCCTGCTCCAGGATGTCATGGAAACAGGCCTGTTTATGGAAAGAGGGATGGTAACAGTTTTTTTTTTTTTTGGGGGGGGGGGGGCGGCATCAAACAGAAAGATTGATTCCTCCCTCACTTTCTATAATGATAATCGTCCAAATTTGACACGCAGCTTAAAAAAAGACTTCAGTGTCATAGATTGTGACACTGCTGTTGAAAATAAGGTGATCTGCTTTAATTCAGTTTAACTGACTGTTTATTAGCAAAATATAACATTAAGCCTGGTACCAGTAAAACCTGGTATATCCTAGTTGTTAATGTTGATGGACTGTATTCTGATACCAGTGAAACATCACGAAATTTATATAATTAAAAAAGGAACCGGCATGCAAAAGTACATCATATTGTCCTGTTCCATGCACAGCCAGAAGAGGGCAGTATTTGTGCACTAATGATGTGGTTGCAACGCGCTACCTTTTTTTGTCAAAGGCACGCCAACAGAAACAAAGTGCTCACTAAAGGACAACGAAGGGTACTTATGAAGGTCACAAAGATAAGACTGCTGCTTGTTTACATAATCATATCAAATAACATCTTCCAGTCATCTTGTTTGCCTCCAACTGGGAATTCAGCTCCTCTCTCCTCAAATTACTGAGTCACTCCTTTTCACTAACCGCAGTGTGACAGCGTGGCAGAAAAAACAACAGACATATGCTGATTCTTTTCAACGCTGAAACTCGTCAACTTATCATTGTGGTGGAGGCCTCCAGTTTTCATACGCTGTCACTGAAACATTTACATTTTACAGCCACCACTGCTGAAGTGAAACAACATGTCATGCTCTCAGAAGTTTCTCGAAGGGGGTAGTTGGAAGAGAAAGGAGCAGGGGGGTTAAACGCGATTGGCACACGAGTGGAGAGAGAAAGGAGAAAGGCTCCGGGTGGACCGGAGGAGATTTAAGCGTTGACCGTTTGTGAAGAGCTCGATTTGCAGCAGCATTAATGCACTAATAGACTCTCCGCCACTTATGGAACCCATTTCCAACCTCCTCCTCTTGATGACGGCATCAGCACTCCTGCAAAGGAGCGGAGCAGCCGTTCTCAGTGTCAGAGTGAGAAACCGCGGGTGATTTCTCTTGAAGTTATATTACAATAGTCACTTAAGGTAATGCACACCCTGCTGGACCCGTGATTAATTAATCTACTTTTGATTTGCTAATGACAGTTGGAGTCAAATACAAGGTTAGTGAAGGCTGAGTCAATCCTTTTAACTGCAGTGGTGGGAAGTACAGTCGTGAATGCGGGACGTGTCAATTTATTGGTCTCATCCCTCATGATAACGGCGACTATTAGCCCGCAGCACCTCGCGTTAGTTACTCCAAGGATATAAATGGACAGATATACTGGCGTGGCGCGCGCACCCGCATCTCAGCTTGCATTAAAAGTTTTCCATAAACATTAGAATCACTCATGTTGTTTTGCGGCCAATATGGCTAAATAATGTTGTGCGAAAGGTCTGCACTAAAAGGGCTATAAATAGTGTGCTCTTGGAGATGCGGCAGCGTCCACTGTGGAGTATGAAGAGAGAGCCCCCGTCCAATCCATCTCCCCCACCCCCCCACCCCCACCGCCCCCTCCCCCCTCCTCCTTCTCCTCTGTCAGTACCAACACCCAGATGAAGACGAGTGTGAGAGAGATGGGTTTGCAAGCGTCCTCCATCTCCATCCATCAGTCCCGGCTGACTCCTCTAATAATCTTTAAAGAGAACTGATGACTGATGAAATAAAAGAGAGGACAGCAGGGAGCACCGGCATCCATGTCTTCTCCACACAGGATCCCCCCCCCGCCCCAACACCTCCTCCTACCCCCCTCCCCGACGCAGTCTCTTTCCCCGCTGTGTTTGGGAGCGGGATGACTACTAATAAAAGATTGCTGACACAACAAGCCCCCACGTTTGGAACCGCTGTAAGGCCACGGGCTTGTTTTTAATTTGAGCGCCGCACATTCAGGGTGAAGCCTGAGGGCTGCGGGTGCTGTAAGCTCCCTCTCTCCTTTTTGGATATTATTAACGCCGCGGCGCCAGAGCCGCGGCGGAAGATGATGAGGCCTGCGCACGGGAGCGCCATCACCGGACTCTCTCGGACTCGGCCCAATCAACAGAAACATTTCCCAGGACTTCAATAAACACCAAGAGTGGAGGGAGGAAGGAGGGAGGGGGGGATTAAAAAAGACTGGACGTGGATCAAACGTGAAGAGGAGTTCAATTTGAGCGACTGAAATCCAATTAGATCTGTTACCCAACCATAACATGATGTAACTCGGTGACAAAGCCTGACGCTTTCCTTTCTACTCGTGGAGCGTTTTTCTGCGCCAGGTCCTGGAGCCTCTTCATGCGGCCGCGTCAGGATTCAGTGTCAACTTGTCAAATTGGCTGTAATAAGACGGGCGACTTCTGATTTGACATTAATTAAGGAGCCAGATGTACTGCATCATACACTTGAACTGAACTCTGCAGCACAACAGCCTCGCGATATTGTCAAGTAGACTGTGAGGATATCTTGGTTGAACTTGGTGGGGGCTAAATCTCCCTTTTAAGAGACATTTTTTAAGTTTTTACTCAAAAATATCTTTACAATGGCCTTTTTATTTGACCCTCTAGACTGAAGCATCGTTTGATGAGCAGACTGACACCTCAGTAGTTCAGCACCAAAGCATCTATAAGCCTGTATCCTACTTTCTATAATGTACTTCGGGTCGGAAGTTCCCACGCTGTCTCTGCGGATGTGACGTCAAGCACGTTCGCGTTGAATGGGTCCAGCGGGTCCAGTGTAGCAAACAGTCAAAGTGCTATATCGAATATGGATTTTGTGGATACTCGGAAGCGACCATCCAGCTCACCTCAGACATCAATGGCAATTCCACGTACGGGGAAGAAAGTAAAAAAAAACATGTCGAGTGCCATTAAAAAATCAAAGCTTGAGAGTGACGGGCGCCGGGCAAAAACAAGGGTCAACATCGGATACCCATTTGAGTCTTTGAGGGAGCTCAGAACCGGGTTGGGAATAAAAAGGGACCGTGAAATGGCTTTCTTTCTACTGAAAAGGTAAGAAAAGATAACACCGACCATTGGAAATGGCCTTGTGTTGTTCTCAATTCGCAATTGCCGGTTGTATGTCTATGAGTACATTCTTTTAGGATTAGCGATAGCATGCTGGCCTAAACCGAAAGCATTTACGTTGCAAAGTGATCATGGGTGCGTTCATAAATTGTCACGTTTGTGACAATTTTCTTACCTCTGTGAGTATCTCATCTTCGTAGGGATTTATTTCTGTTCTGAAGTGTGCTTGCATGAGCGCGCGCTCCGAGAACGAGCAGAAAAGTACTGCAGTTCTGCGTTTTGACCACAGGTGGCAGTATTATTAGAAAACTCCGTTTAGCCTCTTTGAGAGTCTCATTTGATCTTAATGCACCAGAAAATAAAAACTTTACTTGAGTTTTAGGATGAAGATGAAGAATGAAAATTTTGACAGTCAAAGCCGTTTTTCAACCCGGTTCATGATCTACATGAAAACTATGTCGTATGGGGAGTACATGCCAAATATTTGGAAGTACTCCAAATGTATTTTGAGAATGGACATGAACATATAAACCAAGCATTTTTCATTATTGCATTTTTGAAATACATTTAAATGCATTAATTGAGCTGAATTCGAGTACATGGTTACAATTTGCTCCTTGGGCCGGTTTGGATCATCTAGGTTGTCCTTTTTTCAATACGTGAGCCTTATGTTTCACACCCCTGGCTTGATCCAACCACAGCTGGCTGTTTCTGCATCATTATGGTGCAATGTAACGACATGTTTGCAGGTGTGCGTGCGTGTGTGTGCGTGCATGCCTGTAGACTTGCTTGGAACTCCTTGGTATGTGTGGGCTGATGGGGTCTGTCAGGCCGTGTAAGACAACCTACAAGGTCCAGACATAGAAGGATGTGTCATTAGACCCCTGCTTGCAGCCCCCTGGTCAGATCCTCCCAACATCTGTCTTCATTAAAAAGGTTGCTCTCCGAGCAGATGGTCATTAACAGCACCCCCACTTTTGTCTCAGCACCCACAATGCACTTGGACACTACCTAGAGGACACCCAGCTTCGCCGCAGGAACCTCGCGAAAAAACTGCACCGACGAGGGGAAAAAAAGTGGGTCCGCCTGGTGACGACTGCTCGGGGACTTTCGCGATCCTCCTCTTGAAAAAAGAGTTAGAGAGCTGGTTATTGCAGTAACATGTTCAATATGTCAGAGCCCAAGTTGGAAGTGGTCAGAGAACACAGCAACGCACACACACTGCCTTACAGGCAAGAAAATATTTTCCACTTCTGTTTCCTCTCTCAGTTTACCATCTTCATGCCTCTACTTAGTGAGAGCCACAGGCCAGAGAAAAATGCATTTCAGTGTCTGTCTGTCGGCTCCGGCATTTGTCCGGTTCTCATTTACAGTTTCCTCAGGATGTCTTTAAAAGTTCCTCATATGCAGCCCATACAATAACAGGCATTCAAGGAAGAACTGCTTGCGTTTCGATTGTTGAAAGGTGGAAGTCACGGTGGTCTCAAGAACGAGGAGTGTCAAGGGAATTTATTCAAATGTGGCTCGTGATTCCAACATCTTACAGGGACGGACAGTCAGGGATCGGCTGCTGAAGTTCAGAGCCGCTTTATGATCTCACTTGTATCCCAGGTGTACGATCAAAATCTACCAAGAAATACTTTGAGAGTATTTCTTCCTCTTTTGTTACAACTCTGGCTTCCACTCTCGAATAATCCCCCCCAGACTCTGTGAGCAAAAGCAAACTCACTTTTGATTCAGGAAACCTCTCGTTTAAACACTTTATTTGATCTCATTCAAAGTTTAGAATGAAAAACACCCTTTTAAAGGAGGATGCATCTAAAAAAACAAATAAGCCCCCTTTGGGAGCTGTAAACACAAAGGTCTTGGTGAATAACAGCAAACGACCTAATTAATGGCACTTAATGTTCAACAGCGTCACTCCTTCTGTGACAGACAGCTGCTGGTTCGGGGGGGAACGCCTACCTCGGGGGCAGTATTTTTCGTACCAATCTACTGTGAAAGGAGGGCACAGATTTGATTTTGAGCTTGTCACTGCTGATTTGTGGAGCTGTAACTCCCGCTCCCAACATGAGTAATGTAAATGTTATCTCCATTTCAGTCAAGACGGGCCCCACCGCAAGTATCTCCCGTGGCAGCCGCCATGGATCCCAATTACCGCGGTAATCACTCCCTGGCTGAGAGCGCGGGGCTTCACTCGGGCTAAAGTATTATCCATCTTCATCATATTCATTATCAGGCAGCAGACGCAGGTGTCCTGACCTCCCACTGCTCCACGCCATTAGTGACAGATCGACGGAGGGACCGGGGCGTCCTTTTGCCCCATGCGGGGATTGGGGGGGGGGGTGGGGTGAAGAACTTTAAAAAAAAGTCGCAATCGAAATGAGGTGTTGGGAAACATGCATATGTTTGTTTGACGGAGTGTCGTCTTTCCTGTCAGAGCTGCGGCGTGTACATCTACGGTACGATCGCGGTCAGATGTCACACGGTGGCAGGGGGGGTGGGGGGGACTCACAGCACATCATTTGTTCACTCCTGATTATCCTCTGCTGTCTCTCTAACAAGGAGGGTCAGTGTGACAGGCACGGAGGATCTTTGTTCCAGACAACGGCGGGACGGAAAGGTGACGGGGAGCAGCGGCAGATTGTAGCGGCGTGTTTGTCACCCGTCCGTCCACCTTGCACCTCCACACACAAAACACCAGGGTGGAGGGGGGGGGGCAATCTGCCGCCTGCACATCGCAGACTGAGTTGCAAAAATGTGCAATGTGCCGATTGTTGTAGGTGCTGTGAGGTAAACTGGAATAAATCACCTCATTAGCCTGCTCTCTAATGGGTTATTATTGTAGCGCTGGCCTGACACTGTGCGCTCAGGAGGTTTCAAAATTCAAAAAAAAGTGCTTTTGGGTGGGATCGCTTTCCTATCCTCTGGCACCTGGTCGAGGTCATTCTATTAGGTGGATTGATTTACATATAAATTGAACATGCGGGTATTACCCACCTCCTTAAAACTCATCTGTTTCACCACTGTATCCCATTATCGGCCTTGCATACTCCAACAAGCATTTAATCTCGTCTTTCATATTGTCTTATGTTTCATTATGTTTCAAGTGTTATTTATTAAAATTCATTTAGCTAATAACGCCCACACGCGCGCACTGCCCCTCTCCCCACCGCGCACCTATTCTCATGCGTTCTGAGCGTCTGTATCCCGAGGTAAAAATGGGAAATGTTGAAAATTCACTGGAATATGAAAAGCAATCATATTTTCTGTATCAGTAAGCAGGTCTGCAGTAGCTGGGGGGGTCATTCTCGCTCTCCGCTGTTGCTTGGGGAGGCGTTTTGCAAGATCCCCCAAGGCTCACCTAGTTAATTAAGTTTTCCACCATTAGAACAATGCAACTTGGGATGTCGCCGCTCCACAAAGCGGTGCCTCCTCCACCACCAGCGTGGGGTTTGACGGATGTGACTCTGAAGCCGTGCTTGCCAACTGGGGGTCCGCGACCCTGCTCAGAGGGGTTTGCCAGAGGCCTGAATCTTTGCTGGCTGTCAGGTCATCAGGTAGAGAATCCTGCTTCTTCCAGACCCTAAAAAGTCTGCTTTTATTTTGGAGACTTTTTATGTTGAGGAGTGTGTGTCAAAACAATACTTGCAGATTCTCAGAGATGTGTTGCAGAAAATTAAGCGCTGCTCTTGAAGGACAGCTGTGTGAAGTACACACGAGTACTTGATGACAAACAGTAATATCTCTCATTGTTCGTTGGGTGGAGGTGGTGCACTGATCTGTGTTTTTTTTTCTTACATTAGAAATTCATGTTCAAGTTAAACAAAAACTGCATGAAAAAGAAAGAAAAGAAAAGAAACTTTGCTGAACACACACACTTGAGTTGTCTCAGTTATTCGGGGTTTGAATGTTATGAAGAGGTGGAAGAGAAGTCGCGAATACAGAAACGTGTGTGTGTGTGTGTGTGTGTGTGTGTGTGTGTGTGTGTGTGTGTGTGTGTGTGTGTGTGTGTGTGTGT
>JASSRZ010000083.1:9193350-9206417 GCA_032164315.1 Malacoctenus gilli | reverse complement strand
TGTTTGGTCTTTTTAGTTGTTTTGGTACTTCTCTCTCTCTCTCTCTCTCTCTCTCTCTCTCTCTCTCTCTCTCTCTCTCTCTCTCTCTCTTGCTCTCTCTTGCTCTCTCTCTCTGGAGTGAGAGCCGACAGAAGCCTGAGCTTGCAGGCAGTGAAACGTACTCACAAAGCAAATCAGAGCAATCTTCAGAGTCACAGGGGAAGTGTGTGTTCCATACAGAGCTGTCAAAGAAATGATCACACATGAGCACACACATTTACTTTTTTATTGGCAAAATAAATAGAAGATGTTAAATCATTTTTTACATACGCAAGCACGCGCGGCTGCACGCAGTCACACCGGCACGAGTGTGCAGCCACCCGTACACGGCTGCCCGCGCACACACACACACACACACGCGCGCAGGTATTCAGGGGCGTTGCATTAAAGCAGAGACCCATCTGGTAGCTCGTGCAAGTGTAGCACTCAGTGGACCCTGATTTCATTATCTCAGCGTGTTCTCCGTGACCCGGAGAAAAGTGACATCTGATTTACCTCAAGATCAATTTGTATGTAAATCAGTGAGAAACTGGAGGGCAACGGAGGGGTGGCATAACAAAAGCTGTTTTCAAGTCTGCGCGCAGGTCTGCGAGTTCGCTTTGACGCAGCCGTCCCCACCGAGACACTAATAGCGCTCATTTAAGTAATAGGACCCCCTCGGTCTCTAAAGACCACCTTGCACGCGCCATACTGTCGCGTTACATTCAGGACCAGCATGTCGGGGCACAAATTTGTGTAATTTGCCATTTACCGCTTACATAACGGAACCTCGACGGACTCACGTGCTTGAAGGTGAGCTCACTTTGCAAGGACTCGGCGTGTCAGTGCGTTGCCAAACGCAACTGCGTTGTCTCCCCAAGAATATCGGGGCTGTCCCATAAAAATGGATGGATTCATGGAAAGGTCACATGGTAATCACGCCGGTGTCCTGCCAGACGGTTGTTGCACTCGTGTAACTGCGAGCCAGACTTTGTCTCGGGCTGAAGCCCCCCACCCCACCCCCCCAGAGTGACTGTAAAATATTACAGCCATATGGAGGGAACACGTTTTATCTTAGGATGATGAATGCCCCCCCTGCCTCACAGACATTTCGCTCAATTTCCTCCTCTTTGATTCGAGACTCAGGCAGCCTCCGCTGAACTTTAATGGATCACATCAGAAGTGTCAGGTATTGCCCGGAGGCTCCCGCTCCTCACCGCCACCTGCAGAAAGAGCCGCATTAACGTATACTCTCATTACGGCTCCACGCCGATTTTAACCCTATTTCATAACGTTTTGACACCGCGGTTGGTTTTCGCTCCGGTACATATTTCTCCTCTGAATTCTCTTTATCGCCCGCTCTTCCGACAAGTCTCTCACGGGAAGCCACAGGTCGAGTTGTAAATGGTTTCGATTGCCTAACGAGTTGGACCAGATCCTTGCAGATATGACAGGAAAAGGGAGCAGAATCAGCCACGGGAGAACCAACCTGCTGCACATTAAGGAACGGAAGGAGTTTGAAGTGACACAATGTCTGCTCAAACCATTTAAAAAACCCCCTGCTGAGTTCTGCCATTGGGAACGAAATCACAGCAAATTGGTCCATATGAAGTATCAGATTAATATGATTTTGTCATGCAATTATGTAGAGTTTAAATTGGATTTCAGTCAGAACAAAGAAGTTCAAGCAGATGAAACAGTTGCTACAAACTAATGACAAGGATAAAAATAAACAAGTTCTTTAAAATGTCCTTTCTGTTAAGAGAAACACATCACGAGCATCAGATTTACCATTTGAGAGAAAAAGAAAACACTCGAGTCCTTAAAATAGTTGCGTGTCCTCAGCATAAGAGTGGTGCGTTGCTTCAGGTGGAGCAAGAGAGAACAAGGACTGAAATACAGCTGAAATTGACAAAAATCTCAGCAAGTTCCATCCCAGTTTGTACCCAGGACCTTCATCTGTGAGTCCATCGCGCAAGCCCCATTCTCCATCACGCAGCTCATCTCAGATCGGATCTGTGTTTATTAGACTTTTACACGTGGACACACTTACACACGAGTGCACGGCTTCCGACTGTCATATCACAAAAATGAGCGTAGATCTGTCCCATCAAAATTGCATCTATAAATTACGCAGACGGTTGTTTCATTTTATCCGCCGAGAGAGGCGGCCAATCAGAGTCGGCCAATCCCGGGGACACAATCATATAAAAGCTCTCTCCATTATTAAACGAGTAGATCATTTGGTGTCGACGGTGACAGTTCACGCGACGACGGCGGCATCACTTACAAAACACCTTTAATTTAGCTGTTGATGCACTGCTGACGGAACATTATGACTTTATTGTAATGGACCCCGGTTTGCTTGAGGAACAAAGCTGTCGGCGTTCCAAGGGGAAAGGACCAGTCAGTCAGAGTTTTAGTTAATCATTCATCTGATAATCCCACCGTTGGACTTCTGGCTGTGGTATGGAGGGAACTTGCAGGAGTGCTGTAAATCAGGAGGAATGAGCTATTAAGGGGGAAACAGTGAAGGCTGGCTGATTCTGTCTTCCGATATATGACTACGATCATCTCTGAACTTTATGATGCACTGCTGCTTCATCTCACTGCCTCCTGCAGCATGCGTCGGGTTTCGGCGTCTGACTGTGACCTCAAAACACCCGTTTTTCAGGTCATAAATGACGCTGCCCCCCCCCCTTTCCCTCGCCACCATTGTATTAGGCTGTTCTATAGAGCCTTACCGAACACAGGCATGGCGGAGCGTGTCCTTCTCAGGCCATTTAACTCCTCAGGTACCACTCACTCCCCTCGCCCCAGGGGGTCCACGGCAGGACTGCGGCCGCACGCCCCCCCCACCCCCAGCTGAAAGCAGCAAAGACCACAGACACAAAGGACGGGTTTGAAAGCTGATGATGACCCATTTCACTTTATCTCGCCCATAAATTACTCCATTAACGTTGCCATAACAGCTCCAGTGGAGAGGGGAGGGGGAGGAGGGGGGGGGGCAGGTCAGCATCTGCTTCTCTGGCCTGACGGAGCACAGAGGTTTTGGACCATCACGCAGGAGGGCAGCGAGTCCAGCCAGCCACGGACTCAGGCCTCAGGTTATTATGTGCTTTCCGGCTGAGGGGAGGCGGGACCGAAGGGCTGGAGACAGTTTGTTTGGAAGGAGGTTTCCTGATGAGAAATAAACAGACAGTTTTGGTCCAAAAAGAGACAGGAGGGAGGCTTTGTTTACCTGGCGTCAAAAATCACACAAGGAGCAAGAAAGGAGCACAATGAAAAAGGACGAAAATCAATTAAAAAAATACAAATAAATGAATAAATAACGACAGAAAAAAACAAAAGAAGTCAACCCATGATTGAATAAATTATTCAAAAAATTTCTGAACAAATTACGTATTATACAAAATAACAATCTGAGGAGTTGTACATAATTTATAACATCCAAAATGAAATGTAAAAGTTGCCAATTAAGATTTTTAAAATGTAATCACATTTACTTTATACCAAGTAAATACTTTTTTTTTTTTTGGTTTGTTTGTTTATACAAATGATTGTTGTTCAATGATTGGCGTGTCATAACAATGAAATCAATTAAAACACAAACTTGTCCTGTGAAAGGTTTAAAACTCAGGGTAATGATGTGACGATCAATTAAACCCTCGACCCATCTCTTTGCTTGTATTATCATAATTAACTCAAGAGGGAACTTCATCATTGCTCAAACCTGCAGGATCTTTTGTTTCCATCCAAAATTCCAATTATATTGTGAACAAACTCAATTCCCGGATGGTAAAACCACAAGACGACAGTGGGGTGAAGTATGAAAACAAAGCAGGAAACATTTCCATACATTTTCTTTCTCCTAAACGCACCAAAGAATTAATCTCTCGAGCAGTTTGACAAGTGACCCTGTGGGGGGGTTGCTAATGTTATGGCAAGGGACCTGTTTTAAGTAGCCCACATCTTGGCTCCCCCCCTCCCCTCTCCAAACTGAGTGATCTAATTATTGCATGTTAAATAGGCATCTGGTAAATGGTGCATATAATGATGCGCTTCCACAGAATTAAGTGCCTGCCTGCCCCGCTGCTGGGCTTATGCACAAATTGGCCTTCTTCTGCCGTCTCCTCCTTCTCCCCGCTGCAATCCTTCATCGGAGTTCTGGGGGTTAAACCTCTCGCAGAGACGTGCCTCAGGTTCCTCCTGGATTGATGACGGCTGACCGAGAGAAGTTTTCAGGTCCGCAACTCATGTCACTCGGAGGGGGAAACTCTGCAACCGACGGCAGCACCAATCAGACGACGGCGTTCTCTCTTTCTTCCGTTCTTCGGCAGGACGAAGCGTCTGTTTAGTGCATCATGAGGCTAAATCAGTACCTATGTTCCAAACATTTTCAGCGCATGTTGACTGACATTTGAGAAGATCATCCTTTGTTTCCCCCGCGCCGCAGTACGCCGAGACTCGCTACGAGAGCCGCTCGCGTCGTCTTCCCCTCCTCCTCCTCCTCCTCCTTCAGGCTCTGTAAATATCAGCAGCCAGCATCATCTGCTCTATTTCTGCAAAGCCTTGCCAATGTTGCTGACATTTATCTATATCTGCCGCCAGAGAATAACCTTTCCTGAGTTATGAGAAGCTGTCCAGACCTGCCTGTTTAAATGTCGTAACACCCGAGTTCATCATCGGAACTCCTGGGAGCCGGGCGGAACGGGCTCGAGCTGTGATCCACATGTAAATAAACGAAGGGGGGAACCCTCACAGCCGACAGTGCAAACACAGGATCGGGCTTTTACTGCCTAATAGATCGACCGGGCGCCATGTTATCGTCGTTAAAGATCACTGGACCAAGTCGGCGAGTGATTTCAAACAGATTCTCACGCCATATTCCGGCAATTTTGATTTCAAACAAATGGTGCATGGCTGTTTGAGCTCCTATTACTAAATCAGTGGGTGGCAAGTGAAGGGACCTGCTTTTGTCCTTTTTGATTTTGATTCATTGTGCACCCCCTCTGCCTTCAGGGGGTGCTATTTTACTCACCAGTGCAAATGAAAGCCCTTAATGTCCCTCTCCATATGGTACCGACAGCCATCCTTTCATCCATCTTTCGGGCTGCGGGGAGCAGGAGCCCATCCACGCTGATTCCGGGCAGGAAGTCGGCTGCACCCCGGACGAGAGCCTGGAATCGAACCCGAGCCGTGAGTGTGCCAAACGCTCCACCAGCATACTCGAGGAATAAAAAAACAACTATTTTCCAAAGTGACAGATCACAATGGGTTAATGCTGAGAAAGGTTTTGTACAGGAAGAAAAAAGAGAATTAATGACGTGCAGTCAAGTAATATTGCCGGATATTATATTCATGGTGATTAAATACACAAGAGTCGCAAACATCGTGAGACATAAACCAAGAAATTAAATGTATTTCTATAGGAGTTTAATGCAAATCAGCCACTCCGTGCGCCTACAGCTGTGTGCAATGGCAGATGGGCAATGAAACTCCCCATAAAACACTAAGCATACTATAAACGTTTCACAGTTGTGTTGCTTAACCCCAACTATGTGTAGTTCATAACTTGGTGGTCACGTTTCTCACCGAAACCGTCCAGAGGAATCGTCTCTGTTCCGGCCATGAGAAGCAATAAAAAAGCAGCTCCGCTCGGTAATTTAATATCTCAGAGAATCCCGCACGTATCAAACTATTTCTCATAAAAACAGGGGGGCGGAGCTTAGGTGACGGCAAAGCTTTCCCAGCTATCATTGGTTCTCATGTGCTGTCAATCATTGTCAGTGTTACTATTCATTATTGTTAGAAATCAGTGCAAATGTATCACCAATGAATCAATCCTTGGTTCATCTCCTCTATGTCCTCACCCCAAACACACTCTGCTTCCCTGCTACCTCTAAAATCTCTGGAAGCGCCTCAGCATGAACATACACTCCTGTGTGTATGTAACAGAAACAACAAAAACGTGACATCTTTCGCAGTCAACGGCTTAATTCATGAGCAGAAGCTCGAATCGGTGTCAGTTTTTGAACAAAGGCAAAAGCGGGGTGACCAAGCCTGAGTCATGTGGTGTTTGTCCTCCGCCTGTGCCATGTCTGGCCCGCTTGGCGAGCCCACGGGCGACTGGGAAGCCGGTGAAGGCCGAGGCGCGGCAGACTGGAGCTGTACACTCCAGTGCCTCTGCATGCTGCGGACAGCTGACGCACGCTGGTATTAAGGCGGACCCGTCAACGGTCCAGAGTTGCGGAGAGACGCAGCCGTTCCAAGAACCTGCCTGTCCCCGCTCCATGTCTCACCTGTCTCCCATATCCGCAGCCAAGTCTCCTGGCAGTAGCTCCCCACGCGCGCACGCTTAAGCGCACAAAGACAAAAGGACGCACACCTTCGAAACATGCGCGGGGAGGGCGTGGAGCTGCAGACAAGTGGGCGGGGAGTCGCTGACAAAAAAGCGAACGACCCTGACAAACACCCTATCGCTGACTCCGTTAGTCATGGTCCAATAATACTGTTGTCCTGACCACATGTTCTGACCGCATGCGTTGATCATATCCGTTGACCTGAAGTGCTGCTCGCATGGGGGGGGCTGGGTTCACTGACTGCGCTGCCACACTGGAATGGATTAGCAGACAGCAGGCCTGACAGCTTGGTTTGCTGCTACCCTGCATGGCTGCCATCCCGCCTTGAGCACTGCAGATGCCACCTCGCTAGTGGGTAGTGTGAATGTGCTCGGAAAGGTGATACTTCGCCGCTCGCAGACCGCCGCTTCAGAATAAACTTTAACAATCCACTATAGTCTTTGACGGCCAGCGTAAAGTTTTAGCGGACGCGTCTGGCAGCCGGTGAGGAATCATTCATTTGGTATTGACGGGACGACGCGAAGATCCATCGAGTTTTTTTTGTGTTTTTTTTTTATCGTGTCACATTTCGAAACGTGACGGAGCGCGCGGGACAACAGCGGCGGCCGGACGCTGTGTTTTTTTTTTTTTTTTATTGGTCGGAAAGCTTTTGTGCGGGCCTCATAGTCCACCAGGGATTGTCTTATAAAGGAATTCACGGCTCAAGGTCGTTCAGGTTTACAGCCTGCACAACAATAACCCTCAACAAACAAACAAGTCTGACACGGAAACCGCTGCTCCACGCCACCCCCTTTGATACTCCCTCATGGGAGTCTGTACGTTAACACGCCCGACTGGTAAAGATGCCTTCGCTGTGAAGGTCACCTTCCGTGGCTTTTCCCCAGGTTTTTTTCCCCCCCTTCTTTTTTACCTGCACTCCACAAGCGAACATGAAATCCATCACCTGGCACCACCATGGTAATAGACTCATTTTTTTCTGGCGGCCGGTTGTCGGGGAGATTCACCAGGGACACAGGTGTAGTTCCCGTGCAGTGAATAATTGACCCGGTGCCAGGGGGAAGGGGGGGGGGGGGCGTGGAGGTCACCGCTGCCAATGACAAAGAGGACGCCTCTGAGCAACAACGTCTTTGTGAATGGAAGGATAGACACAAGAGGGCACGGAGCAGAAACGAGCCCGCGGAGGCACCCGAGTCTTCGAGACAAAAGGCAGGAAAAAGACGAATTTAGGGAGTTTCAGGGATTTTTCCAGGAAGCCTCAAACATTCTCGAACCTTTTCGGGCCAAAACCCCTCGAAGGCAGACCCCCCCGACACCTCCTGGCCACCGTATTTTGTTTTATTCGCACATTATCACTGCCGGCGGGCTGTAAAGCCTCTCAAATGTATGTTTATTTTGGGGTGGTTGAATTTGTGATGTCAGCATTACAGAAGGCAGAATCAGGCGCCAGACAACCTCGATTGAGAAACACGCCAACAAGCCTTCACCCGTCTTTTATTCCATAAAAAAAACTGTGTGGTTTTTTTTGGTTTGTTTGCTTGTTTTTCCAAAAATAAAACTCATCAAAGCAGTAATTTTGTAATCAACGCAACAACAAAAAAAATGTGAGCTCTATATTTTTGCCTGGCGCGTATCAGTCGCCGCCGTACAGAGCTGTGAAATTGAATCCCATTCAGAGAGAGAGAGAGGGAGAGAGAGAGAGAGGTTCACAGCCATTTCAAAAATAACAAGTCAACAGTCCTATTTTTCCCCGGCGGAGCAGGGAGCGGATATTACTCGATGTGTTGTGGATATTAGCACGCGGTCTGGTCCTGCGGTGTGTTTGCCCACAGGGCGCGAGGTCCCAGCTTCTACACATGTGATGTTTGAGCTGCAGCGCCCGGCAGAAATCTGCGCGTGGCAGCGAGAGCTGGCAGCGCATCTGAAAGTGATGTCAGAGCGGTGGTGCTGCCCTTCTGTTCGCAACAACAGCCCTACCTCCCCCCTTTACCCCCCCCCCCCTTTATTTTCTGGAGTTTCATCCTCTTTTCTCCTTGAGATTTCTTATTGGGACTGATATTAAGTGAATAAATACATCACAGATAAGTATAAATATTGCTTCGGTCTCAACATTTCCTCCCGGTTTATTTAGTTCCTTGTTTATTTGGGATCTCAGCAGATTAGGTGAACAACAACGATAATACCAACATGTTGCCTTTGAGGACGTTCAGCCAAAGTTCTGTCTTAATGAAGCCGACACCTTCCACAGCAGGGACTCCAACGACTGTAAGTACATAACTGCTTCCCACAAAAGCGCTTTGGGGAACAAAAAAAAAATAGGACCTGCTCAAAAGTAATGATCACTATGTTCCCAAAAATGACTCGGAGCCCAGGATTGCCCGACTTGATTGAAGACTCACGCTAAAAAAAACACCCTATGATTAATTGCACTCCAGGCCTGTCTCCAGTTCGAGTATCCTGTGACTATTAATCAGCTGAAGAGCCAAATAAAGAGCTTCTTTACCTTGCTGAAGTATACCTGCTGTTGTTGTTCCCACAGGTATTACAGACTAATCTGTCGTAATCTGTGTTTACGATGTCCTCTGTGTATTTTGTGACGTGTTAGTTGTGTTGTTTTTTTTCCCCTTCTCCGCTCTTGATTGAGATACAGAATATTTCCCTGCTTTGACTCAATTCTCTCTCTCTCTGCATTCCATATGATGCTGCCCCCCGGTAGGTAAAACATCCCAGCTACATAATTGCCTTTGATAAGGAACTTGTCTCGTCTGGAAGTATTAAAGGAAGTCAGGTGTTGGACGTGATAATGAAGTGTTGTTCGAGCAACATTTCGTTGGCCTCGGAGGGAGACAGTGCTACTAATCTCGTCGTCGGGGTGGAAGGCACCGGAGCGGCCTTAACCAAAGCCAAAGTCAGATACAAGCCTTTTCAGGAGCCTGAGGTGAATTCTGATGATTCAAACGACACCGGTGTTTGGATATTTTTTCCCTTTTCAAAGCTCCGTTATGGGCCTCTGTAGGCAGTGCGGATCAAGGTCTTTGAATGAAGGAGGTTAATTAAAAATTCAAGGTGTGCAGCCATGCAGTGCCTGTCCGTCTCTGTTTAATAGATTTCTCATCCAGTCGAAACCCTGACTGGCTCGAAGAACTCCTTCGGATTTTTTTTTGTTGCCTGCTTTCATGGCCAAAGTCACATCCAATCTCTCAGAAGCCAAGTCGTCCACAGGAGTCGGTCCTCTTCTTCTGCAGAACTTTCACTTTTTTCAAATCAAATCCAGTCTCAATAAGAGGAAAAATGATGAAAATCCAAGCGACCCAAAATGATGAATCGGTAAAAGCTTGTTTGCCGTAATCACCACATTTTACTTAATTTAGATGTTCAAGGAGTGCAAAAGCTGGAGTGCAAACACGACCATCTTGAAACTAAAGTAATAATCATTTGCAACTATTTCTGTCCCAACGTGATGATTTTTTTCCTTCAGCCAACAGGTCGCTAAACAAGTTTCTCTCTGCTTGGTTATTATTGGGTGAACTTTTTCCGAGGTTTTGGCAGCGAGTATTCAGGTTTCTCTCATGTGGTCTCTGAGAAACATCAATTTTCTCCCAACTGGCACCTAAGAAACGGGCTTTTGTCAACTCATATCAGGGGGTGTCAAACTTACGTCCCGGGGGGCCAAAACCATCTCGCCAACAGGACCTATTGGAACCTTTCAGAGTAAAAAAATGACAAAGAGAACAATAACTTATTTTTTCTGGACAACCTAATAACTATTTTAGAGAAGTTAAGCCATTTCTTGCTGTTTGGAAGGGGACAAATTTCAAAGAGAAAACACGAGCTGCAAATGAAAGCGCAGATATTTCACACCATTTTGCAGCTCCAGGCATCAAAAAGATTGCACGATGTTGAAATAGCAGTGATCTCCCGAAAACATGTGACTTTTTTTCGACGAACTGTATGTCAGCCTTCATTGTCTTTCACAAGACACTTGTACTTTATCACCAGAGGAGCTGAGCTGTTGTTCTTCGGAGATTATCATGTTTTTCTAGACCCCTGTCTTGAACAAACAGGATCAACGACACTCCTGATGAGCAGTGACCTGTCAGTCACCAAGGGGGCCACCTGTCCCACCAGATGTTAGCCCCTGCTAGCCTGTCCACCGCCCTGGCTCCGCCCCCAGTGGCTTATATGGCTCAATTCCTCAATATATTCATATAGAACCATCACAAGTACCATAATGTTGTGGATCAGGCTTCAGCAGTCATAAGTCTGATTTTTTTCCCACTTGACCGTCTAACTGGAGTGCTCGTTTCCCATCTTAACATTGCACAAACGGATTTCCAGCCATCTTTTTTGCGTGTAACACTCCGCATTCGGTCCTCAGCTATCTGTATGATAACAAATCCTCCGTCTGCACAGCTGCGGTGCAGCTCACACGGTTGCTTCTTCTTATGTGCGGAGCTGCTGCGGCGACCCCACACTGAGCGTCTCCATCTTGGCTCTCGGCTTCCACTGAGCCACCAGCTGTAGAGATGAATGAAGCAGGCTCCCCACAATGGGGTTATTCCACAAGATTCTGCCAATCCGCGCCTGATAGCAACGCAGTCTTTTAAGGGAGGAGATGATGCTGAGCCGCTGCTCTCTGGATATGCGGATGCCCACATAGGACAGACAGAACTGGCACGCTGTAAATTGGCCCGATCCCGGCTGCAGCTTTATCACATTTGACCACAAAAGCCGATTAGTGGATTTCACCCCGGTCTGGTCGTGCCGGGAGAGCGTGGCTGTCTTAGCTCTGCTCCTCAAAGACTCCTCCTGGAGGAATCCAAAAGACCCCGGCTCCGAGCGCCGGAACGGGAACACGCGCGCAGTATCAGAGAGCGATTACTGAGCGGAGTGAATCATCCCGGCCGAGACCGGGCGTCAGTGTCTCACTGAACCGCCAGAAAACCCGACGACTGCTCGTGACGCCTGACTCAATACGCCGACATCAGACGTCGGTTCACTACGGTTCCGCCGCTGTCACACACCAGCGCATCATAATTCTGAACAATCAGGAGGAACATGTGTATGCATGTCACCGTGAATGAGTCAGTGGTTCCCGACCTGGTCTCGAAACCCCTGTAGGGGGGAGGACACCTGACATTATAAGGCTTGGGGTGGAGACGTGAGGCCTCAAAAGGCACCTTGGAATCTAGCACAGTCAAAGGACACTCCTCGCTTTTATTTTGAAAGTTCCTATTTCTTCATGCGTCTGCCTGCATTTTCTGCATTTTTTTGAAGGCTCCTGCTTTTGTATATTGATGTGTTTGTTTCTCTGCCATTGTTTACCTTCACAATAGCGTTTGTTTTGTTGAATTAACATTTTAAGGCGGTGAGAAAAGTGTTTGGGAGCCGCTGAGTTACATAACGTGAACCAACGTTTGAACTCTTCAGGAGACTTGGTCGTTTTCTTCACTATGAGCAAATGAGCACACATTCCCTGCCGTCCCCCCTGAGCCCACCCTTATGACCCTGCTTAATGAAATCGGAAATTATATAATTCATTAATTGTGAATAAGAAGTAATTAAACAGCATGATCGGTTCCCTGTTGGTTTGCGTTTTACCAAAACAATAACAGTTTGTTTTGTAAGGTTTTATGGCTCCCGTGCGGCTCAAACCTCATTTCGCTTCATTAGATAGTTTGTACCTGCTTGCAGTTCTTTTTGTCTTACATGGCAATTATCACATGTTGTATTATGTTTTGTTTATTTATCCCCATCCTTCTTTTTGTTGACGGATGCGATGAATTGAGGACTCGCACATGTGTGCCATACATGAACGCAGTCATCACGACTGTCATCATGTGAAATCTGTTGCCAAAACCTGCTGATCGGAAGAGAGATCGGACTCTTTCTCCCGGTTATGTCGTGCATCGTCTGTGAGGCAACGGAAAGAGCACCTGATATACGAGGAGGCCTGATGTAATTGGGGGTGGTCTTACGAGCTCTGTGCCTCCGAAGACCTGATTATAATCATAATTAAAAAGATTATTTTCTGACTTTACACAGCTGTATTCCCATCTGCTTGGCTCCCTCAATAAAGGGCTTCAATTGATTAATGCAGGGGGGGAAAAGCACCGCTGTTTGGAAGGCAATGATGGCACCCACCTAAATCAAATCTGCATTCCCATCATATACGGTATGTTTGTTTTAAATAATGTAATAATCATTTTTAACCAAAGTTATTTACACAGCAGAATATTCCGCCTCCAGTGAGTAACATAAACACTACGTTTCCCAGTCACATGTATTCAAAGAGGGAAAAGAAATCACTCATCATTGGATTTATTCCCTCTCCTTTAGTCCCTTGTATGATTTTCATTTCATTTATCTAATTTCTCTCACTCGTGAATTAAAACTGACATTTTCATTGCTGCGATCTCAACAGAACGGCTATTCTGAAGGATAATTTATGTGCACATTTGCATGTTATTCTCTCAGACTTCAGGGGCTGTCAGTGGTGTCGAGATAAAAACACGTTTTGTATGTCAACCATGCTGACAGATCGTTACTGCCCAGAGTGGCCGGTCTGCCTGCCAATCAGCATAGCTTTTATTGGGGTTTGTGAGCAGTTTGCCCTCGCCTGTGTGTGTGTGTGTGTGTGTGTGTGTGTGTGTGTGTGTGTGTGTGTGTGTGTGTGTGTGTGTGTGTGTG
>JASSRZ010000083.1:9167753-9187179 GCA_032164315.1 Malacoctenus gilli | reverse complement strand
ACACACACACACACACACACACACACACACACACACACACACACACACACACACACACACACACACACACAAATAATTACTCCTTGAGTGAAAATCATTGGAAGAGGCAAAAATAACTGAGTGATGCTGATCCACAATTCAATCACATTGTTTCAGTGTGTGTAGTTTTTTGATAATGTCACAAGATCAGTCATGCATTCTGTGTACAGTGCGTGATATTCTCATACATGTGCAGTCTCGGGTTTTTCACGTGTGTCCGACGAGTTCCATGTTTTTTCAATCTGAACCTGAGCAAGACTTGGCTTCCCGCCGGGTTGAGGTCAAGCGTTTCGTGCTGCTCTCATAATGTGACTAATGATGTCTGTACATGCGTGCGGCTGAAAGCTTGAAGGGAGCTCGGTGAGTTCGGAGGTGGTTTTACATGTTGAATGACACGCGGCAGATGAAGGGAAAATGGGACCGCGCGGCGCTTCCCTCCGGACCGAAACATCAAAGCTTCACCAACAGGAAACACAGTTAATCTCTCTTGTCTCCCTCCCCAGTGGGGTACGAGTCGCACAATGAGGGAAGGGGAGGGGGAAAATGGGCCAACTTGCATGGCCTACTGAAGGATAAACACACATGTGCACAAATAAAAGTGCACACAAGTGTTCCTGTCACCCACAGACCAACACAAGTGTGGTTCTGAATGCACGGATTGTATTCGCAGAAAAGTGTGACAAAGGCTTTCACACCACTGCGCACTTTTCCTTTTGAAATCTCCACTTCAAACCGTTTGTCTCTGTCCTCTGAGACTGCAGATCTGAGACCAGCTTGCGTCGAGTGTTTTGCCGGCACAGAAAAACAGGAAGGAGAAATCCCACGTTTTCCAGAGATCCCGGGCCGTCGCCCGGCCCGACGCGTTGCCTCCACGCCCGGCGCTGGGAGGGGGGACGGAGTTAGAGACCCGGCCCGGCTTAATGGCCTCTTTTCCTGAGAGCGAGCTATAATTAAAGTTAAGTGAGCAGAGGCTGAAAGAAAAGCTTTTTTTTTTTTGGTGATAATAATTGCAGTTTTGAATTTAACACCTCGGGTGGGGGAACCCTATCTGAGTGACCCCCCGGGGCCCCCCTGTCACTTCCCCACTCCGCGATAATGCTGTAAAGTGCGGTGGCAACACCCTCCTCCGCTTCCACTCAGCCCGCCCCTCCCTGCCTGCTGGCTAGGGTTGAAATCCTTCTGTTTAGGAGGGGGGTGAGGGGGGGTCAGGTTACTGCACTTAAGTGTTGCAACAATGTTGATGAAAGTGACACCAGCAGTGTTTGCATTGTAGCTACAAGATATCTTGACCCGCAGCTGTACACATACAAAAGGGATGATAAATAACAGCAGTTGTAACTAAATGATGTGGGGTTTTTTTTAAAGACATTAAAATGAATTAAACTGATATGTTTTTATTGTTTGTATTTCTTTCAAAAGTTCACACAATTAAAAAAAATGATAGTTTCAGTGAAATGACTGACGAAATGAATTCCAGCTTATGCTGGGTGAGTGCAGGGCCTTGTGTGGACAGGCTGCTAGTGCTCACAGGGCACGATAAAGAAAAACGATAAGAACACCATCGAAACATGTTTAATTCACATCATGATAACGAAATTAGGAGCGTTAAAAAAGCTAATTTTTCAATATTCTGCGTGACAGATAGCATCTTTCTCCCTCCAATAAACGCTGAATAAATAGATAGAAATCTCCTATCAGCAGCAGCACAGTTTCAACTGCACACAATTTGGCTGAGGTTCAGATTCCCTCTGCCTTCCTGTCAGTGCGGCTCCATTGTCCTTTAAAGTGGGCTGGTTTGGGAGGTGACGGGCTCCGCGTTCGATTTCAACCCCCCTTTTTAATTGAGGTTCAACCAGAGGCTACGGAGACCCTACGGGGACTGGAAGAGGAGGACCCCCTGCTATAAAGGCTGGTGTAACCTGGAGCGGAAACAGAGCAGGGGTCCCGGGTTATCATCTGCACACCGCCCCCCCCCCTTGCCCAGGAGGGACCCTCGGCGGATCCCCTCCTCGCCCTCTGTTTTGGGAGCCCCGGAGTGAAGCCCCGACTGAAAGCCCCGGCTGTCCCGCCGCAGCCCCGTCCCAGCAGGGGTGTGGTGGAGCTCTCAGAGGGCTTCAATCTGCTGCAGCAGAGGGGCCACAAAACTGGAGTGATGGGCCTTTTTTGTCATTAACGCCCCCTCAAATGTCTGGTTTTCACTCCTGCGGCAGTGGAATCAATAACATTATCTGCTGCATTCACATGGGTCTCGGTTCCTTCTTACAGTTGTGCGCTGTTGTCTGATGAATCTCCTGCGCAGTCGTTCTCCAGGAGTGGTTTATGTGCCACTTTTTTAAAAGAACATCGTGCTTAATTATTTGCACGAGGGGGATTCATAAACATTTGCTTTTTCCTCATTTTAATTCAATCATCAGTGTTTATTCACCACTGTGCGATGAAGCCCCTGAAACAGAGCTGAACCGCCTTTAATGAACAAAGCACGAAAATAAGCCGCGGCTTCCGATGGAAGAATCCATCATCTGTTGTCGCTCGTGTTTACTTCAACGGAGAATGGCACAAACAGCTTGTACAGTATGCCAACAAAACATGATTAAGCGTGTGTCCGTCTGTGTTGCTAACAAATGTTTATTTACAAATTAAACTTCTCACCTATCAGGTCCGCAAGTGCTTTATGAGCTGGCTAATTTAATGCACTGTGACTGTGCGCGAGTGTGGGTGTGTGTGTGTCATGTCAGTGTGTGTGTCTGTGTGTGCGTATGACCATGGTTGGTGGGTGAATACATTTTATGATTTCCATTTTTTCTTGGTTTGCATATTGTTCCCCTCTGGCAACAACTTATTAATGAGACAACCAGGTCATTCGCAGAAGAAGGGAAGCACACTGTGCAGCTACACACCAGTGGACACGCTGCTCTCCTGTGCATGCACACACACAGATCTGAAGGTGGACACTTCCACCATCATGCAAATGAAGAAAAAGAGGCTCCAGCTTTCCCTCCACACCTCTCTCTGCTCATTCATGACCTCCGGAGAGTCCGGAGTCAGTCAGCTGTTCCTGGATTGATTTGACCTTGTGCTGACAGTTTGCTTCCAAGCTTGCGTTGCAGCAGCGTGGAGCGGTAAGCCTATACTGTATGCAACAAGGACGAGTGGGAAAAAAAAGAGAGAGAGAGAGAAACAACCCCGCCTCCGTCACATCCACCTCCTCCGTCTTCCTCCTGATCCTCGCTTTGTGTTTACACGTCGCTCCTTCTCTGCAGCTGTGCAGATCAGATGGCTGCTGCATTACCGGGACGCTGTGCTGACTAATGGCGCAGGACCGGAGTTTGACACGCTGACCCCGCCCATCAGTGCTGCCCGGCCACCAGGAACCCCACAGGATGCTCTCTGGGAAACGTCTCCACCACTTATTGGAATTTCTTTGATGGGGGGGGGGGCTAAAGTTTCAGGTTACAGAAGAACTCGATCCGTGCTCTCCACCGCCTGCGTCCCGTTCCTGTGTGCATCATCAGATTGGAGCTGACATGTATTGGGGAATATTTCCATGATAAGCAAGATTAGTCGCCGTTCGGATTCTCTTTTTTTTCCAATCTATATCGGCTCAGTTATGCAGTCAGGAAGCGGCTCATCACTCAAAAAATGTTTCCCTAAGATGTTCCGATGAAGTTTGGCCTTTTGCTGCCCTGGAACGAGCCTGCTTCTCACGTCCTATCAGAGGAGTGGAATGTGAAGGGCTGTAATGGATTCCGGTGTGAGCCTTCATTAGGTGTCATACACTGTGTTTACAGTAGCTCCCCCAGTCTGACTGCATTACCACAGCCCGGCATGGTTCACCCCGCCCCCCCTCTCCCCCCCCAACCCTGGGGCGTTCATAAATCATTGTTAACAGACAGAGCTGACATGCCGCTCATACATCACCACGCAGGCCTTTACCCCTGCGTAATTCAAACGCTGGATGTACAAACATCCCTGGCTGTGTCACGTCGGTTCAAAACAGGGCTGAAACGCACACCGCTAACAAAGAACAACAGGCCGGAGTTTCTTGCCGGGCGAGATGAAAGCGGAGAGCTGTCGAACCCCCCCCCCCTTTTTTTTTAAACGTCTCATCCGTCAGGAATTAAAATTCTTGCTTGATCGCTGCCAAACGACACCGATCTGTGAACCTAACTGTTGCTGCATAAGCTGCGACAGCCCAATAATTAAGTTCAGAAAAGAAAAGCATCCAAACAAAAGGAAAGAAAGAGAAAATGCATCCACTTGAGAATAAATGCTGCAATAATCTACAATCATAAAAGAATATAAACTTTGGGAAAAGTGGCACGGATCAAACCGAGCTTTTGTCGAGCGTAACGTGAGACTTTTTTTGAAGTGACGTGAAGTGTCTGACAGCTTTATCGAGTTTCAGTTTATTAAAGACATGAAAGATAAACTTTAAGTGTGGAGTCTGCCGCTCCCCCTCCCTCCCAATTACGTCCAAATATTGCTTCGCAGCCATCTGGCAATCGCCGCGTCGCTCCGGCGTTGCCAAGACTCCAGTTGTTGTCCAACTGTCGCGTCGCATCAAGCGAAGGACCTTCGATGGCGCTTACGTCCTCGGCCCAGCGGCAAGTGTACCCCTCGATGTATCTATTCATTTGATCGGAGACGCGGTTAAACAAGTGGAAGACGGACTGCATCACAGCCAGGAGGTTACGAATGTACACAACCACCCCCTTTTTTTTTTCACTGCCGGTAACCCGACACAGTTTTCACTGGTCCTGACCGAGCTATTGTTCACTCGACCGCCATCATAATGAACCAGGCAGTGGAGTCTCCCCATTGATCACTTACTAGCTGCTTTTAAACCATCAATACCTTTTAAAGCTCCACTTAAGACGGGGAACATATGTCTCCCTGCTGTCTCGTTTTGCGCTCCGGCTGTAACGAGCTGGAGAGCAGCAGGAGCTTTAGTGGCTTGGTTGCACGTGGAGCTCTGATAAAGATGAACAAACGTCAACCCAAACGCGATGTAAATTGTATGCTACAGAAAGAGAGAGAGAGAGAAGCTGTTTTGTTTTATGTAAATATTTGAAGAAAACTAACTTTATTCTGGTTTAATTGGCAAAATATATCGTTATCATTTCATCCGCTTGTTTTTCAATCATTTCTTTGACATTTTAAAGGTGGGATCCTTCCTCGCTAAATAGAGACGGGAATACGATGCCTCTCTGAGACGTTTACTTTCAATTGAAGGGAAATAAAAACGTTCAGGTTCATCAAGATGTCTTGCAGGAGGCTTTCAGTGTGGGAAAGCAGAACAGAGACGCCGGGCATCACAGTAATTTACTCGTTGCCTCACTGGCTGCTCCAGCTGTCCATACAGCCGCGCTGTAGTAAAACAAACCCACTTGTATTGAGGGAAGCTCTTTTTCTCCAGGAAAAAAAACAAAACAGGAATAAGTAATGGTCCACTTTTAAATGTTTACAAGTCGCTGTAGATGAGAACATTTGTTGAATTAGAGAGATGTTTGGAGCTCCTCAAGCTGTGGGCAGTCACAATTACTGTACTGTCATCCTGGAAACATCAATAACCATCGAACGGAGGGGGAAAAAAACACACATCTGCTGTGGTCTTTTTGTGTTTTGGTGACTATCAGGGAAAATCAACACGCATAATTAAGAGTGAAATCTGTTTTTCTTTAGATTTCCCCACGATTAAGATTGAATCCGAGTTGAAAAGGAAACGCTGTCGTTCCGTGGAGAAGTGCCACCCGCTCCCTTCATGAATATTTCTCTCAGGCTTCAAGCTGAACGGAGAACGCCCGGCGTCTCTCTCGGCTGCTCCTAATGGAACAGCGGATGGTCATAATGAATGACAATGGCCTGTGGTCACTGAGTGGCATGTTTATGCCACAACGTATCATAAAACATGTCACGGGTGTGCGCGTGCTAATTAACTGAGATTTCCAATGCTGGTGCAAGCCATTTATTATCCGGATATGCTCGACTTCATTAACCCCCGCCTCATATTTTGGGATTCGACTGATGATTGATTTTTTTGGGGGAATCGTGGCGCCTTCTCACGTCAGGACAACGGGAATCAGACAACTGCAAGAACTGGTGGTGTAAAAACATTGCTTTCATGCTCCTAAAACGTCGATTTAAATCCAAACTGTGAAATGAGTTGTGAGGGTTTGCAGTTCAAGACAGTATAGGGCAAAGGGGCAAAGGCAGACCCTGAACAGACCATTAGTTTGGTCACAACCACACAAATACAGACAAGTCCGAGGCACCAGGTGACCTCACGCACACACAGGAAAACACACAAGGAGAAAATGCCACTCGGGATCGAACGCTGGATGTCCTCCTCACCATGAGGTGAGACAATACCACCATGTGGCTTTAAGGGAAAAAAGATCATCTTTTACATTATTCATTGTAATGTGGCCACTCAAGAAGAACAAGTAATTATGATTCGAGTGACAAACGACCACTTGCCATTCATGGTTCATAAACTGTGTTGGATCGTGTTATTCCTCATTCTGGGAGCTAATGATGAAAACATCCCATCAGAAACACCCCCCACCCCCACCCCCCCACCCCCTCTCCCATCACCGTGTTTCTTCCCTATTGCAGTGTTTTGAATCTCCGTCCGTTAACATTTGTTAATGCCCGCTTTGTGTTTGGCCACAAGAACACGTTGTCGAGCAATATCAAAGATCTGAAATGTCAACGTGGAGAAAACAATACGTCATCCGCGTCTTCATTTTTTTTTTTTTTCCAAATGGCAGCACTCAATGGGGCTGTTTCCTGACATTTACCCGGCTGTACAATCTTTCTGTCACCCCCCCCCCCCTTCACATTGAGGACGGACCACTCATTAATTCTTGTCCACACAAATGAACTTTTTTGAGAGAGTAAAGAAAAAAAAGAGGGGGGGTGGGGAGGGGACGTTCCGGTAGCCCACTGCCCTAGTTTACGGCAGCATTTTTCACCCGGTGCCAAAGTCTCGCCTCCTCCTCCCCTCCTTTCACCGTCCTTGACACACTTACCCAAGGTGGACGTGCTGACCCCATCAGCTGGTGCCGTGCACATCCCACAGGGGGGCCGCAACACCCCGCACCCCTCTTGCATCTATCTCCTGTGTCCCTTGTGCCTCTGTGTGGTCCCCTTCAAGTGCCTGGGGCTGTCCCTCAGACAATTCCCTCTCAAGAAGTGATTAATGCCTGTTTACTTCAGAAAGGCCAAGCCATTTCCCCGCACGGGAGGTGGGGACTGTGGAGGAGGCGAAGAAGGAGAGAGGAAATGGAGGAGGAGGCGAGGAGGGGCGGGGGGTGAACAGATATACGGACGTCAGACTGTGAGAAAGCCGCCGCGCAGCATACGACATGCGCGTCTGACCTCTGAAGTGGAGGTGAGCGAGAGATAATCAGAGGCTTTTATGTAGTTAGCCGAAGGAATAGAGGAACCTCGGTGGACTTCAGTCGCCGCATTCAGGGAAGGAAAAATAAAAAAAGATGGACCTCGATCTTTATTGAACAATGAATCAAAGACGTCCTGTATCTTCCTCGTGCTCTCTCGCCAAAATGTCACCGGTCCAGGTTACAGATGAAGTCGTGTCTTCTCGAAGAGGACGTGCACGTAAATAGACTCTGAGTCTCGAGGCATACGTGCGTTTCGTCTACACATTAACGGGGGAAAACTGCTTTATCTTCAAGAGTGAACTTCACACGAGCCGTTTTTTTATTTCTTGCATGATGCACAGGATGCTATCTGGAGTCAGTTAATTGGCCGTGCATATTTATGAGCTGCTGGCTTGTGTGTGACCTGCTTCTGTTTAGGCCCACTGTCTTGCCTCGCTGTCGATGTTTCGCCGATAAAGAGAGAGAATTATGAAAATACGACTACGGCTGAACCGTTCAATCGACCGCCGCGAATTGAAGGGGGGGGTTTGTGTTTGTGGCGAGACTGTTGATGCAGAGGGAGGTTGGGAGCCGAGCGGAGCTGGACGCTTTGATCGACCCCGGGCGGTGGAGGAGATATAAGATGTGTTGGGGGACGGATATCTGCTCCGTGGCACGGCAGGGATCTCACCTTCCTCCGGGCTGAGTCTTCAAATGGGAAAGCCGAACTATCAGCGGCTGGCGAGCAGGGTCAGAGCCTGCCTTGCATCAGCAGTCACGTCGGAGCAACTGTGGTGGTCTGAAGGGCTGCAGCAGCCCAGTGTTACTCACCTCCAAAACAGTGGATGCATTGTAAACACGAGTCTGGCTCCAAAACTGTTGACATGGTTTGTAGAGTTGGCAATTACACTCCTGGATGTTGGTTTTTTCCATCAGATGAACATAATGTACGTATCAACAGATACTGAAGTATCTGAAGAAACATTTATTCAAGTTAGACATAACAGCAAAATGCATCCAAAGCGTTTCATTCTGACGCTACAGCAATTAAAGGCAAATGTTCCTCGATGTAAAAGTGTGACTTTAAGGACACCACAGAAAGCAGTGCATGTCATCAAACTGTTCAAAGACATCTGTGTGTGTGTGTGTGTGGGGGCAAGGTCAGAGGTCGCCTGAGGGCTTCAGGCGACGCCGCATTAAGGGTGGACAAGATTCTGCACAGGAAATCACTGCTCGATGCTGGAGAGCATTATCACAAATGGTGGTCTGTGGACACCGAGGGTCAATGGAACTGGAGCTGAAAGAGTCAAAGGATGATGTGAAATCAATTTACAATTTACGTCTGGGTTGTTTTTTTACACATCGTCCCAAACTTCTCGACTGGAACGAACGGTACGACATGAAACACAATCATAGTCAGTATAATCTGAATCAAAAACACTGAGTGAATGAAAGTAGCGGGGTTTTTTGCCTTCAGTTGTTTGGAGGAACAGTGAGTTAAACGGTTGTTCTTGTGATGCACAAATGAGGTCCTGCATCACAATGATGCGCAACAACAAACAAAATAACACAAATGGACAACGTCACATCGTTCAGTCACTCTCGAACACAACGACGCAGTTTGGCAGTTTTCATTTCAAAAAAGGGAAAAAGGGACTACTTTCATTTCTTCTCCGTGTTTCATTATGTAATTTAAAAAAAAAGGCTTGTGAACTGATTGTGTAACTGTCATGTTGAAACACACTCCTGGTGGCAGCAGTGCCTTTGACTCGGTGTGTTTTACAGGATGACTCACAGGCTGACGGACAGGCAAATCGATATTTTGACTTTGGCCACTGGATTCTCTCTTCCAGGAGCTGCGACGGTAATGGAAGAGGACTGTAAATAAGTGGAAGGTTCCTGACAAATGAATCCATTAACATTTGCCTGTGTCGCCTGGCGAGCAGATTTGCTGTTTTATGGAGCAGGAAAAAAGAGCTAGTAAATCTGAGGGCGCGGCGAGGGTGAGGAGCTGAGAGCAAGCTGGGGGAACACATCTCCCATGATGCAGCACTTTATCTCCCTCCCAAATGGCATCTTTATCTGCCTAAATTAAGTTTTGATTCCTTGCCACATACGGAGCCGCAAATCACTTTTAATACTGATATCAAGAGCAGCAGTAAAGTGTGCCCAAAGCGACGGAAAGCAGCTTTATTGTGTGGCACATAACTGCCGTCGCCACCTTTCACTGTCTCTCCGTTGTGCAGGAAAAAAGGAAAGGGAGGAGAAAAAAAGAAATCAGCCCCAAACCAGGGCTTTGTGTGCAAATCATATTACAGCATTTGTCATAATTCACATTCCTCTCTGTCCTGCAGCTGTGAACACAGAGTAACTTCAGCTATCTACCTGTAATTCTGCGGACGAGGACGGATACCCCTAAAGGTGACTTAATTTATGGCTGTGATTAATTTTCAATTCCATTTTCACCCACTGATGTTTATCTTCAAAATTAGAAAGAAGCAGGGGACTCAGTGTGCGTACGTGCGTGTGTGTGTGTGGGTGTGGGTGTGTGTGTGTGCGCACGTGCCAAACACGCGTAGAAATTGCATCGCCTCGGCGTCCTCATCAGTCTGCCTGCGTATCTCAGTCCGCTGGTCCGCCTCTCGTTTCCACTGTCGCTCTGTCTAATTGATCCGCCGCCTGCTGGGAGAGGCGCGGGTCCTAGGCGCGCGCTCAGCAGGAGTGGGAGGTGTCTGACATGTACAGCACAGCGAAACATGTGTGGCTCAGCCATGGGACGATTTCGCGCCGTGCTGTAAAATAATGATAGACATTTACGCTCATATTGAATTTGCATGGGGAAATAAAAGGCTTTTCAGTGACATCGGGGGAAAAGGTGAAAAATCAAGTCCTGCATTCGAGATTGATGCAACTTCACATTAAAACGGGTGCAAAACGTATTTGTTGTTGCAAAAATGCATACGTTGGAATTTTCTTCTTGTGCAGGCCTGTTGTCTAACACACATTCATGATTTGAGGTGCGGAACAAACAGCTGAGTGACTCAAACAGTGTGTCACAATGAAATAAAGTGTGCCTATAAAACAAGCAGAAAGTTCAGGGGTTTCTGTTGCTCTCAGACTGGAAAGTTAAAGGGGGCGCGACGTGAGATTTAGGTCGTTTCTCCCTTGTTGTGAGCGTTTGCTCCAGACAGTCCATTTCTAAAATTTCAGACACGACTATCCTCGCGGGGTTTGTTATGTACCAGAGGGTCAAATTTCCTGCGAGACTGAAACATCCGTCAAGCTGCAGGTCTGTGGGCAAGAAAGCCTCTTTCCAGACAAAGGTGTTTATGTGAGGGGAGCTGTTTGCTGAAAGGATCATGTTAACAATCCGGAGGGCATTTACACATAGGTTCTCCTCCTGATACTCCGCATTTTTATTCCCCAGCGCACAAAACGTTTCCTCTGACAAACGTTACACTATGCTCCTTCTTCTCTATGAAAACAGAAAACATCAATCATTCCACTACTATCCAGTTCATACTTAAAAGACTGAAGAAATGTTGCGGAATTTCCACGATCACCTTGAAATTAAATAACTCGATTAAAGAAATAATTACAAACTTCAATGAATAAGTTGTCTGAAATTCAAATACTTCTTGTTAAACTTTGTTTTCTTCCTTAGTTTAATTTCTCTGGGAACAATTTAAAGTATTTTTCTTTTCTCAATGGCTTCAAAAGCAAATAAAAACCACAGAAAGCATGAAGACCGATTTTTTTTTTCTTCTTGCTTCTTGAATTCGCACCTCTCGTGAGGAAATTCAGGAGTGAACGTCGGAGCTTGTTCAAGTTAACAGGCCGCAAAGGCGCGACAGCTCAGAACAAACAGCGGCGTGCGGAAGGACATTTCAGAAAGCACCCGTGATTTAACCTTGGATTGGATGGGCTGCAGCGGCAGCGGCAGCGGCAGCAGCAGAGAGTGGCACCACTTTCCTCTTCAGTCAAGGGAAGGAAAAGGGGAAATGAGGCTATGTGAGCCATCACCAGAACTGGTTGAGTGAGAAGCTGAAAAAAAAAAGTGCCATCTGTGGGAAAAAAAAAAAAATAGATGTACTGACTCACTGGGATGTGGCCTCTGTGGTCACGGCAGACTTTCTTCCTCAAATGGAAAGAGCCAGAGGAGGACAACATTCCTGTTCGTAGGCACACATTGCATCAAGATTGGTAAAGAAACACGGCGGTGGCCTCGGCTTTCCTCCCATTGTTTATGCGCCCTTCATATCTTAACCAGACAGAGCACCTATGGGATGTTGTGGAATGCGTCGATAGCAGCATGAATATATTACCAGGAAGTCAGCGTTGACCAACGCTCGCTGAGGAACACAGCGGTCTGTGCAGTACATACTTTTACGTCTCGAAGGCTCTTTCTTTCATTTACTGCTGCTTATCCAGAGGGTGGGTTTCAGGTGGGCCGCTCATTCCTCCCCAGCTACCGTCTGATTCAGTCTTGGGACTCCAAAGGATGAAGTATCCCTCCACGTCGTCCTCTGGGCCATCGACTGCTTGGATGTACCCCAAGACACCTCAAACTCCCATTCGGACCGTAACCCGGAGGGAACAATTAACCATTGTTCCACTGAACGCACCGGCCTCGGACTGAGAGGTGCTGACTCTAATAGTGGCCACTTCACACTCGACTGCAAACCGACCCGATGTGCGCTGAAGGTCATGGTCCGAAGCCAGCGGAAAACACACCGTCGGCAAAAAGGCTGCACGGCAGCCCTGCCACTCCTGAACCAGGCGCTCCGACGCTGATGGCACATCGAAGTCTCCACCAAGTAAATGACCAACAGTGCTGGTGACAAAGACAGACTGTTTTACCCGGTGGTTCCTGTGGTTTGTGACCTCGTTATCCTGGAGTTATGCCTTAAAGGAAGCCAGTGAAAACCCTCTCTGATCTCTCGTGATGCCAAACAATGGTGCAAATGCCGACTCCTTCCGGCATACAAATACAGGGTCCTTCAAAATAAAAGCACAAAGTCGTTTTATGTATTTTCTTTTGATTCTAGAAGTTTTCTAATTCTGCTCTCCATCGAAACGTGAGGATCTAATTCAGACAATAAATCAAGTGAAGCTTCGGGGCATGACAGTGATCACAGTTTCCAACCCCTCCAACAGCACTCTCTCCCTCCCTGTACCTTCCCAAAATTAGGGGTCCTGGGGTCCCATGAACTGCTCCTCCGTTCTGTGAGGAGACTTAAACATCTGTCTTGTTGCATTTGGACGCCAAGTTTGAGAATCAATCCAAGTCTTCTCGGTAAAAAAGCTTTTCCCCGGGAGGTAGACTGGTGTGATACCCCAACAATTGCAGCAAACCCTTTGGGCCCCCTTTTTTGCAGACTATGGTAACTGTCGCCCCCTCAGACTGCCGGCCCACAGGCACCGTCCCCGACAATGAACGAATATGTCAACCGAGACAGGCCGACAATGGTGGAAGCTCACACAGGGCGACTCTGGTCCCTCCTGTTGGGAGCCTTGGCTAGACTGGCTCAGTCCACTTTCATTGCAGGCTTTGGTTTCCCCTCCTTTTGTTCAACAAGACCAACGGATCCATCCCACCAACAGGTGTACAACAGCTGATGGCTCTGCTCCACTCAACAAGTTAATCCCCCCCTTTCTCATTAATCAGCTGCAGGTGAACCTTCTCGAAACACTCTCTTTAATTAGGACTTCTTTGATGGCGCTTTGGTTCTATTATACATCAGAAGAACCAATCAGGATTGCTGCTTTCTTGCAATAAGCCCCCTGGAGACACTTCAGTTTCAACATGGTGACTCTTGTCGGGGCACAACGGACCCTGACAACAACCTATGCACTACAAACTGTATTGAAAAGTGCGCTGATATATATGTGAAAAGCATAATTTCCATTCGAAGTGTTTGAGTCAAGAATAAAAGCAATTTCCTGTCTATACCACCTGAAATTGAAATGCATCTAAGACGACAGCTGCCGACTGACACCACCTCACATTAATGTATGTGATCATCGGAGGGGGGGGGGGGAATACAAGCTTTAATTCATTTTTCTCAAAGTGTCATTTTGATCCAGCGATACTGTCAAGTTCATATTTCACATTAATCACGGCACGTGGGGGGGGGGGGGTGGCGAAGACATCTGCCAAGCATTTTGTAATTACTCATCAGCCTTCAATCAGAATCAGTGGGAGATAAATTCCTCCCCGCAAAGGAAAAGTTGTTTAAATGGTGCATCTTCTTCCGCCGGTGTAGACCGAACGCGTGTGGGCGTTTGAAAGCACTTCCATTCGCCTTCGCTGCGAGAGCGTGATTGGTTTTGTGACATGCTTCCACTACTTCTAAACAACAATTAGAGTGGCGAGAACCAGGCCAAGTGCAGGACCCAGATGGATGAATTACACTTTCTTTTGAAAGTGTGCCCAGCGCTAAATTAATGACAGTTTAATGGACTTTCTCAATACACAGTCAACAGAAACCGGAAACTCCTGTTTGGAATTCACGGACAAGGGATACAGACACAATTCATTCGCTAATGGACGGAATGGATTTTAACTTCTGGTTGCTTGGCAATTCGAATACAAAAGACGCCAAATGCAAGACTTAACGGGTTTTGTTTGGGAGTATCTGTAATGACCTTGAGTTGTTTACATTGGAAGTGACACTTGTAAGGAGATGCACAAGAGAGACACATCATTTCGTAACTGAAGTGAATCCATCCACTAAAGACAGAAACAAGACAAGAAAAAGCAGCAACAAACTGTGAGGGACCTGGCAACCAGGTCAATAATAAAAGGCAAAAAAATGTCTTGAAAGTTGCTCATTTTAGACCATATTTCTGAGTGAAAAGGATTCCAGACATTTGTTTCTTTTCAGTTCTTATCTCAGAAAACAACTCAAAATCAAAAGATTTTTGCAGACTTATCACTATTTTATTATTTTGGATTTCTAATCACCCTTAAATCAACTTTTAATTCCACCTGTCGGGAATCTTTTTCTCGTTTACATTTTCCCGCGACCCAAATTTCAAAACTGGGTCGGCCCACCTGTGCGCCCCGGGCCAGCGTTTGGGGGACACCACACCCCTGGAGCCTGGTGAACAGCATCCGTTCCTCGCCGCTGTCCGGGCCAGGTTTTGATGCAGCGCCGCCACTTGCCGGAGCACTTGGATTGGCTGAAGGAGGAAGGTAGCCCGTGGAGACGGCGGCTCCTTCCCTCCGCTCAGTCCCGTCAGAGGAGCGCCAGGCGCGGTGCGCACACACACGCTACCCACACACGCGCGGCTCTCTCTCTCTCTCTCTCTCTCTCTCTCTCGCTCGCTCTCTCTTACACACACTCGCCCGCACGCGTGAAGAGGCTCGACAGAGAGGAGAGGGGGACTCTGCGTGAGGACTTTGATTTTGCGTGGGAGCATGAATTTGCCATTAGAACATCGATCCACATCTCCAGTCCAACCAAGTGAACCTCTGAAGGGAAACGCAAGCGGGGAGCGTTTTTAACGCCACATCCTCTCGCACGGAAGGCGATGCGCCCACCTCTGATCCCCTAGAACTGTCACATGTGTGCAAAATCACCGCGCTGGATATATTTTCTCCAAAGCCATTTTTTTTATAGGTGAGACTCGGAGAGAGGCGCGCCACAGCAGGGGGGGAGGACGGCAGTGCGCGTTTGGTTTTTGCAATTTTCTCAGAGACTCGGACTTGCCTCAGAGCCTAGTTTGACTCCCCATCATGGGCTACGGCGCACAGACTGACAGAGAGGGAGGGAGAGCGTGGAGACTCTCCCCCCACATGCCCACCGGCGCCTGGCTCCTGCTTCTCCTGCTGCTGGATGTCGGAGCGGCTCAAGGTAAACTTTCAAGTCTATTCCTGACCTGTTCACTTGGCCCCGCCACGCCGTGAAACTTTCACGAAAGTCTTGGTTTAGGCTTCCACTCGCTCACACAAGTGAGATGAATCCAGTTTGCTTCCTTATTTGTTTTGATTTTTTGTAGAAATTCAAGTAAAACTTCCATTTATAGGGAGGTGCTAAAGCCTAATGGTGTGGTGTAATGAGAGGTGCGGTGTAAAATAGACCCAGTTAATATCAGAACTGATGAGTAAAGGTGAATTCATTCCCTTTAGAATAAAGTCTCACACAGACGCAACACAATTTGTTGCTCCTGAGCTTCCAAGCTGCCAGTGTGAAGAAAATCAGCCCTTAAACTGACTGCTGTCACGCCTCCCCAGACCCCTCAAAAAAGAGTGGAGCAAAAATAGAAATAAAAGTGTGAAATATTCCTCCTGAGAAAATTACTGAGTGTAAATACAATAAAAAATAATTTAAAAAAAAGATTTCAAATCCATTCTTGGGACCGATTCCAACAGTTATTTTTATACAACAACACAAAATCCAATCTGAGGCTTCAATTAATGACAAATAATTATTTGTAAGTCTGGTCCAGAAGTTAGATTTCAAAATAAGATGTACACCATCTGATGAGGAGAGAGAGCAGAGTCCCTGGATGGCAACAACTGGAAAATATTGCTACCTTTTGAGCCAATGTTTGTCAGGACAAAATGATGCCGCAAAAAAAAAAGTTTGCGAAGGCAATTTCCATTTCCAACAGCACATCTCTCACCAATCAGTTCTAATTTCTCATGGTACTTAACCTCAATCAGGGAGCCACGTCTGGAACTCCAGCCTCCTCCCTGCAGTCGTTGTCTGTTGAAAGGTGTTTTTCTGTAAACTGTCGTGTCTCTCGGTGAAACATTGAGGAAATGCCACGGCACCTGAAGCTATTTACTTAATCTGCCTTTTCCTGGGGGAAATTTACAGTCAAACAAAGAAAATAAGCAGAAGTGATTGTGTGAGCGAGAGAGAGAAAGAGGGTTGATTGTTCAGCTTGTGTTTGTGCATATATATCAGATGCCAAGTCTGGTATTAAAGTAGGTGGTCTGTCTCCTCGTTCTTCAACGAACTGCAGCTGAGTACGAGGATAAAGGGGAGAAAATGAGTGGATTTTGGGGGGGTTTTGGAAAGTAGAAGCCCAACACCATGAACCGTACATCCCATATATATTTAATAGAAGGCTTTGGTGCTCATGCAAGAGCAACGCGGGCTCAAAATTTGAGGTCTGAGCACATATCTCGGGCAGGGATGAGGGTCCGTGAGCAACCTTATCTAGCGGCTCCAGACCTTCATCTCTCTCCTACATAGTTAATGAGTGAAAAAAAGAGGGAGTGGAAGAGTAAAAAAAAAGAAAAAGAGCACAGGTCCTGTTTCTGAAGGGCAGGGTGAGATGACATAATACCCATTGCAAAAACCCCCAGAGAGCCCCCCCGTGTCATTGACTGGATGGGAATACGAACACGGTTCCTCTCTGTCCATTAAGGGGTCGATACAACGGGAGAACATTGTTTGAGCCTAATTAATGGGCCTCGCTATTTTGGGGCCACTGATGAGCTCGACACGTCTTCCAAATCGCTGGAGAGCCACTTCTTCAGTGTAAAACTACTGCTGATCAAAGTGGCTCACTTACCCAAGGACTCCCTTTTTTTTTAACCCCCCCTCCATCTCTCTCCCGCGCACTTTATTTTGAAGTTATTCCAACATATTTCCTGTCGTTGCCACGCTGAGAAATGTTTCATCTGGTGGTAGATGTTGATTTTCCCCCCTTTTTTCCCCCCCTCCTCTCTTTTTTGCCATTCGAGAAGACTTTCTCATCCCGTCTTTCAAGACGGCGAGCGGTGGGAAATGAGAGTGCTCATTAACCTGCTGAACTCTTGACAAAAGGAGACAGGTTGAGACAGATTTATGTGAGGAGCTGCCAGCAAAGGTAGCTGAGAGCTGTGCGAGAGGGGCCTGATTGGAGCCCACGGTGCAAGAAACACATGTATTTCTGGTATTTTCACGGCAGCAGCGGCGGAGCCGCATGCCTCTGCTAACGCATGCCTTCGAAAGTCAATGGAGGGTGTCACGTTGTTATGGGAACATATAGAAGAGCAGCTTACGAAGGAAAATGTTTTTACATCAAACAGTTGGATCTGAGTTGTTACGCGTGGAATCATATAGACGGCGTCATCGGACTCGAGCCAGACCTTTGTTGTGCCGCGGACGGCCTTCAAAGTGTGACGTCACAGCTCTGACAAAATAAAGCGAGGACACTCCAGTGAAAATCAATGTAAAGCGCATGAATGAGACGCTCGCTCTGATTGGCTCCTCTGTTTCCTCGCTGGATTTCTCCTCACTGGAACAAAGCTTTCCTCTCTGCTAATGAGTTTGAATTTTTGGGGGGTATCCAGTCCCAGACATGGATGTGATCTTGGGAGGGATTCCGGCTGTATTTCAAAATAAAACCTCTCTCTGTGTGGCCTGGTATCCAGTGACCCATCGACTGGTACCAGTGCGCGGACCGGGGGGGCTGCGAAGCCCTGCTTTAGAGGACGGTAGCTCAGACAATGACCGTCGTAGGATATTTGACCTTCTGCAATTGAATTAATGGAATATACATTCAGGAAGATGCAGAAATCACAGTGTTGTATTAAGTGTAATGTTTGCAACATATGTCTTCTTTCCTGGCTGTTTTTTTAATCAGTTTTATCTGCTGACCTCAACACTGAAATGTGTCATGTGTTTTTCAGCCTTCCTGTGTGTGATTAGATCAGTTTTCCACAATGTTGCTCTCGTGTTTCTCTCAGCTGCTTTTGCTTCTGATGATTTGCCCAAAGAGAATTGTTTATTGTTGGGTTTTGTTTTTCCTACTTATGATGAAATCGAAAAAACTTCAGTCGATCTCGCTCATACGTGTGAATGTATGACTGTTATTTTTCTCTTTATTATTTCTAACAAGCTTCCTTTGGGTTCGACAACTGGCTCCTTGGGGCTGGTAACATTATGACCACTGCGGTCACTGTATAAACAGGCCCTACATGCACAATGGGCACATTGTGTGGAAGGGAGCAGCACTTATAAATTACCTCCCATGATAGCCTCTCGCCAGCGTCCATAAGCCAAAAATACGAAGTTTTTTTCTCTTTTTTTTCTTTTTCTTAAAGTCGATTAATTTTTTTTCATATGACTGAAGGAAAAATTGAGATTGAGTCACCGTATGGTGAAGGATGGGGGCGAAGCAAGAGGTGTGTGCACGGGTGCGGCTGAGCGGGGTCAGAGTTGCACGCCGGCTCCTCGCTGATCCACAGACGGAGCGCGGTGGCGAGTGATAATTACTGTGAAGAGCGGCTGCTGAGTTTGCTCTCCTGCGCCACTTGATGTCGCATGCTATTGTTACGGAAGCAAAAAGAAAAAATACACACAGTTGCTATTTTCGGGGACGGGAACAGTCCTGCGCTCATCTGGTGGACGGGGATAACTTGTGCTGTGCTGGTGGAAGCAAATATTGTGGCTTTCATTGTAAATAGTCCTGCAGTGAGCATTTTTCACATGCAAGGAGGGGGTCATACCTCCAAAATTTGCTTTTAGCTAAAACCAGCTCAGAAACTTTTACCTCCCTGCCCGATAAGCCCGCGAAATGTTTCCCCAGCATTTCACTATTTAGCCCAATTCAGCATTTTCAAGTACATCCTAGAAGTAAAAAGCTTAAAATACTACTGAAAATACTTTTGAGTGGCTGCTAAGTGTTTCGCACTGAAAACTCGACTTGATTTGGTGATTTGTACATTCCTTGTCATTTTGCAAACGAAGGCGCTCGTTTCTTTAACCTTTTCCATCCGTCGGGCTGAGCAATGTGCGCTCCCCCGTTTCAAGTGTCCTGTTTGTTGTCAAGCTACAGAACTTAAATTTCTACATTACAAGCCACCTCGGTCAGTGTAATTACTGATTTTAAGGCAAAATGTTGTGTTAGTTTATGAAGCGATGGACAACAGAGAGAGGGGGAGAGATGGGCTGAAATGAATGGAATCACAAAGGCGAAAGAGGGGAACAGAGAGCTGCAGGGGAGAGCGAACGAGAAAGAGGGAGAGCGAACGAGCGAGCGGGGGGGGGGGGGGGGGGCAA
>JASSRZ010000083.1:9121140-9146088 GCA_032164315.1 Malacoctenus gilli | reverse complement strand
GTGTGTGTGTGTGTGTGTGTGTGTGTGTGTGTGTGTGTGTGTGTGTGTGTGTGTGTGTGTGTGTGTGTGAGGACAAACACAGCAAGAGAGAGAGACATGATCTGTCCATCAGAAAGTCTGTCCGTCCTCCCGGTATGGATCTTCAGCTCCTCACTCCACTGAGCAGTCAATCACTGGACATGCTGTGTGTGAATTTTTGTGTCCGACTCTGGAGCAGGAGGGATGAGCGTGCGTCAATACATGTGTCGCAGAGGAACCCATGTGGAAGCTGATCAACACGCTGAGTGCATTAACACCGGCGGTGCGAGTGTCTGCGCGAGATGTGTGCGTCTGCCCGCCCACCCACCAATCCTGGCCGCGCTCCTTCCACAACCCCTCCAGGTCGTGCCACTTGTGCTTTGCAAGGGAGGCTTTCGTGAGCTCATGCTTTTAATTTTTCAGGAGCTCATATGCCTGTTAACTTAACCTCCCGGTGACCTCGTTGATGTCAGTCTCCTCAGGCCGCCAAGCCCCACCCCTCGCTTCGGTTCTCCCCTTATTGTCCACGAAGCCACGAAATGCCTGCGAGATAAATTTGGCGATAGAAAAAGGGGGACTTGATTGCAGAAGCGACATGAAAGGCTCCGGTGGCCGCTTGCGCCGTCGTCTCAGCAGGACAGATTTGTGCGATGCGGATGATTTAGATAATGCATTATGCCGCGCGTGCTGTCCTGCTCTATAGGGGGCACTTTTTGAATTGTAACAGGTTCGTAAATCCATAATTTTTCTTTTAATTCAAACCATAATTCTTCCGTTGCTGATCGCATTCTGGATGATGTTTAGATTTAGGTCGTATTTCTGCATCACCTCTCAGCAGGATGACAAGGGTAAGGCTCTCGGATCGTGTGGCAATTAAAGAAAGGGCAAGAACAGCATGTGTTGTTGGTGTAAAGTGGTGTTTAAATAATTATGTGTCATTTTTTTATATATGTTTTTTTCCCTGGCCTGGTCGTGCCAGAGGCCTCTGGATCACGTCTCCACGGAGAGCAGCCGACAGCGTCCCCCCTGAACACTCCATGTCATACCAGATGAGAGCAAAGAGGGAGAGGGAAGCAGAGGGAGCCAAGGAGGGAGTGGAGGGATTGCATTTGACATTCAGCCCCCCTCGCCCCCCTCCCTTACCCTCCCGCCAGTCATCCATTTAACCCTGCCACTGCGGCTGGTGCAATATTAATGCCCTTAAACGCAGATGAGGTGAAAATGTGTCTGAAGGAGCGGATCCCTGCAGGGAGGGCAGCTGCGTACATGCACAGGGTTATGAACACACACCCGACGCACGTGCACGCCGACCGACACACTGATACCGGAGCCGTGGATATCGGAGCGCGCTGTCCATTTGCATTCAGATGGTCTTCTTGGCCAGATGTAGGCTGCCCCCGCTGCACACGAGCCGTCCGGCAGCCGGCCTCCTCTAAGTGTTTGAGCAGGCTCTCGGCTCGCTGTTTGAAACTGAAACAGGCTTAGCGGAGATTTAGGGCTCAAGGTGTGTTTATGTGAAACCCTAAACCGGCCTCGGACGGGGGAGGGGGGGGGGCTACCCCGGTCCCCCCCTACCAACAGAAAAAAACCCTTATACCCCTCTCGTTTGGCAGTGGGCCCCTTTTGCGCTCCGTGTTGAATGTTGATCTGAGAGGAAGAGGAGGCAGGTGAGAGGTGAGCGCTCGGGGCAGGAAATCAATTTAGTCACATGTTACCTGAATAATGAATAAGGCCCTGTGTCCGGGGGTCGGAGTGCTCGGCAGGGACACTGCGAGGAGACGCTGGAGCACTCTGCATTGGATCCGAGTCGCCTGGCGTGGGCGGGATGCTTCCAGTTTGAATGTGACCTGTCGTATAGACTTTTCTTTTTCTTACTTTTTCGTGACCTTATATGAGAAGGAATGATGAATAAATGAATAAAAAATAAAAGTGCGGCTCCGAGAGGCTTTGGGAGTATTGCGAGCACAAACACGCTCACGGTGACGATTCCAATATACTGTGCGGCGGGTACATTTCCGCCGTCGGACCGGCCAAAATTAAAACTTTATTTCAAGACGACATTAAGGTGTCAGTGGTGCGGTGGAAAGCGCAGCCGCTTCCCACCGCACCACTGACACTTTGCGCGTTAATTGGTGGCTTCAAATCATGCAAAGGTTCCTTTTAACACCCTCCTCACAACGCTGCCTCCACCAGGATAATGTGTGTGTAGAAGACGGATGTATGAAAAGAAGAAGGCGGACCAATTATCAGGAATGAATCAAATGTATAAATCGCTAATGGACGGCACTTTTATAGCACGTTTTACCACTTCGGCCGTCTTTAAGTGCTTTACATGATCAGCCACATTGACTTATTCAAACACTTAAAAAACAATGGAAATAGAAGTGTATGTGTGAAGTGCTCGACCTCTATTAAGTGCACCGCGAGCCAGGCTTTAAACAGGAGGACGACCTGCTCTGCCATTTAGCTGCAGTTATTTGTAGTCATATATGTGTTGAGAGTGATGATGTGCAAATAGAAAACTAATAGTTGTGATTAATTTCCACCTACCACTAAGAGTTGAATATTAAACATATGAAAAGACAAGAATATCATTATTATGACTGATTTAAGGACGAACTCGCAGGTGTTGATTGATACATTTCTTTGGCAAGACCGTGACCTCACCAGCGCACCACTTCAGGGAGCAGAATAGCACCACGGCACACCTCTCAGTCCTGCCCCAACCTTTAGCTTCTGCTTCCGTGGACAAGAGCGAGTGGGAGCACCGGGCTGCAGCCAAAGCCCAGCAAAGCGGTCGCGGTCTGCCCTCCTGGATGAGCTCTCTGTGTGTTTCCCAACCCCACTTCAGCTCCTCCACCACCAGTTAGTGCTTTCTCTAATTTCCTATTCCGTCTCATTCTCTTGGAGGGGAAAAAAAAAGAAAAAAAAGTGCCTTTGAGGAATCTCGGAGGTTGATGGGAGCAGCCGTGTTGGCGAGGGAAGAGGGGAGAGTGCCAAACAAGAGGACGGCGGTCTTCGGGGAAGTCGGCTTAAAACTGTTTTGTAATGCTCTGCTGCCTGAACTGTTGCTGCAGAAAGAGCAGGAGAATGTTCTGAGCCCCACTCGAATACTTACCGTTTAAGTCCCTCCCAACCTAGGGGAGAATTCCCGGGTCACCACTGCCCCTCGGCTGGCTTTTAGAGGGGGGGGGGGGCGGATGCTGCGGCTTTTATTTACAAGTAGGGTGAGAAAAAAAGACGGCATTCATCCGTCCGTGTGAAGATCAACAGATTTGAACTTGTGACTCTGCGAGGTGTGAATGAGCAACATGCGGAATACTTCAGATGGGTGGGATCATCGGTGTTTGGTCGCACGGCTGCACTGGATAAAGACAGCCCTCGGAGCCTGGTTTCTGGCCGCACCGTCTTTCCACCACTGGGAGCTGAGATCACACAGTACGAGTGCTCCCTTAAAAAAAAAAACAACCCTCCCTTTCCACTCTGACTTCTTACACACAAGCCCAAAATGAAGGGGGGGAAGCTTTTTAAGCATTGCCCTGTGAGTGACCTCCCGCTTTTTTTCCACAGCTACTGTACACACACACACACGTACACACACACGCTTCTGTCACGATTACTTTCAGTCCACAACACTCCCGAAAACACATGCAAGCACACACATGAGCTCTCGGGAGGATGATTCCTGCGCCAGCATCCAGGAGAGGGTGATGAAGGCAGGGCTAATATTGGCTCTTAATATTTGATGTTCTGAAAGGGGCTTAGTGTGTGTTTTTCATCAGGACGAGCCTCCCTGTCTCCCTCGCTCCGCGTCAGGTCAGAGATTGTAGAGGAGGGAAACAGATCGCTTAAAGAAATAGACGCTGCCATGTAATCTGCTTATGCCATTGATTTATCTGCTTATCCAATTGTATTTCCTTTTGTAACCTTACTCCAGGCTATATCACTTTATAGGAAGAAGCTGCGCACGCTTAAGTGTTTATCGACATCGTCTTGACGCGTTCAATTAATAGGATCCCGGTATTGCAGGACAGGTATCGCCCCGCGTTGCACTGCTGGCTTTGTTTTCGAATTTGCTGTTGGGTCTCCCTCCTTCCCACAGAAATCCAGAGATGTTTCTTTTTCTTTTCTTTTTTTTTGTTTGAGGGATCCCTGAAGACAAAGTATTTGATGTCATCGTTTGTTGTGAGGAGGGAGAGCAGTGTGTGCCGTAGCCCAAATAATTGGTGGAGGATTCTCAGCAGGGGAAGGTAAACTGAAAGTGACACCAGGGCGGAAAGCTCGGCGTGATGCCGTCTTCCTTTCAGCTCTCGAGCTCAAACCGTGGACCCTCTGCAGCTCCACTGTAACAGTAGTGAGAGCGGAGAGCCTTTGGCAGACCCGAGCCTTGATTCCTTTCTCTCCCGCCTCCCTCCTCCTTCCCTTTCCATTAATCTTTTATATCCAGGGCTAAATATGAGCCGAGTTGATGTGACGCTGCGTCTGTGTCGAGGGGAGGGGGGGGGGTCAGACTGAACAGGGGGGAGGTCTGTTGAGGTTAAGTGCTCTGGTGTGTGCAGCTCAGGGGACGTAAGTAGGAGAACGACGGAGGGCGGGGGGGGGGTGCAATCCGGGGCTAAAACACGGTGTGAGTGTGGAGGAGACGGGACTCGACTGAAGCCCCCGTGAAGAGCGAAGGGTGGCGGTTTTATGCGTTTGGCCTCGGTGCCACACGCGTGCAGGCTCATACATAAACATGCGCCGACACACACACACAGGTGGAGCGCCCGAAATGAAAGCCGGTGTAATCCGGGCGGCTCTCATGTTTCTAACCTGAATAAAAAGATGGCTGTCTCTCTGATGTGGGCACCGGCGCGGCTTCCCTGGCTATTGTAATCCAAGCGAAGTTTGTAGCCTACATTTTCAAAATGCTCACAGCAGTGGTTTTGATTTCTGGGCTACTGCGGATCGTCATGGGGCGCTGCTACAATGCCGCCTCCCTTTCAAAGCACCGTGTGAATCTATTGTTCCAGAGATTTGAGGGGAGTGCTGGGGGATGCGGCGGTGCAGACAGTGGCTCTCGCTGTCTCATATTTTGTCTCTCTTCCTCTGCATCTTTGTACACATTATTGCACACACACCTGCACACACACACACACACACACACACACACACACACGTTATGATGCCTTTTGGGGTTCTGGCATTGACTTACATTCATCTCCCTGCAGAATCACTTTAAACCCAGACTGGCCTAATTCCACTCCAAAAAACTCTCATCTGAGAACAAACTAACTGTGACCTGTTCAACCTTTTTGTCTTTTGACTAAGTTTTGTCCCTGTTCGCCAGAAAGTTTTTCTAATGTATGTATTTTCAACAGGCGCATGTCCCCACAATGTGGTAAAACATGCGTAGACACACACGTTTACGCAGACGAAGCAAGGGTCCCCGCTGTGATGCTAGATTGTACAATAAAAGCCGATTGAAGCCCGTGTGTGTGTGTGTGTGCATGTGTACGTGTGTGCACGAGGACACAATACGACGCAGCAGAACGCACCCTGATCATCATATCAAAACAATAATGAGAAGAAAAGTCAACATTGTTCTCTGCCACGCTCCATTAACAACAGCAGAATCCATAATCGTATTCATTTTCAAGCAGCTTTATTTAATAAAGTGGAATAGGCCCGATACCTCCATTACCATAATGCTACTTAACATTAATCTTGGTCATTAAAGAAGACTCGTACACAATCCCCAGGCGTCCAAGTCGTCAGAATTAGGGATGAACTGTGGGAACTAATAATGTGTTTGCCCCTGTTTTTCAAACTGAGGGAGAAAAAAACAAAAAGGAGCGCGCGCGCGCGCACACACACACACACACACGAAATCCAAAGATTCTTAATGTATCTGGAAGTATTGATGCCGCCAACCGTGACTTGGAGGTGAGGTTTTGATCTTCCGCTGTGGATGTAAACAACTCATTAGGAAGAGAGCAGGATGTCTGCTGACTGGCAGGGACAGCGGGGGTGCCGGGGAGAGCCGGGAACATGTTAACTATCTCGCTACATCACTATCTCTCCTCGCTGCTCCTCCACTCCACTTTTATCCCGCTCATCAGCCACCGGAGGCTTACTTTGGAGATGTGGGGGTATAATTGTGTCTTACTCATGATACCCACTTCTGCAAGCCCTCCCCCTCGCCCTCCCCCCGATCACCTGGTGATTGAGTCTGAACCTGCTTTCAACTCCCCGCGTTGCTCTTCCTCTTACCGTTTCAGATATCCTTTTTATTCCACACCCTCACCTCCACCTTTTTTTTCTGTCTCCTCTCACACATTTTTTGCTCTCTTAATCAATAACCCCCCCCCACACACACACACACTTCTCTCCCTCTACCCCTCACCGCCCCCCCTCCAGTCTCCTCCCGCTCCCTGTCTTTCCTGCCTCCTTTGAAGAGGATTTTAGACAGTCTTTCCTCACATGGAGCCATTTTTCGTTTTGCCCCATCACTCCAGAGATGTGACCTCTCCACGTACCCCCCACCTCCCCCCCCCACCTCCCCCACGTGCATTATCTTTTCACACATATTGTACCTGCAATCCTCTTTGGAGTCTCTTCTTCCCTTTACAAGTTTAATGGGAAAGAAATCGTGTGGTCATGCGATTCTCCTGCCATGCGCGGACCTTGTAAACAGCCATTGTTTGAGGACTTGATTACTGTGACATCTTTAACAAGGAAGGTTATGAATTTTACATGGCGGCTTCGGCACATACAGGGCTCGGCATTCCGGGCAAGCCCTCGAGCAAATGAGATTAACCTTAAAAGCCAGAGAAGCGTGTTTCTTTCATCATTCTTTTTTCTTCTCCTTCTTCTTCCCGCAGTTCTCACAGTTTCGGCTTCTGGAAGGAAAAAAAGAAAGAAAACGAGTTGAAGCAACACTGTGCAGAGGCGCGGACTTACAAATCCATATCTACTGTTGCTGTGATCAATAATTAGTGCTCGCACCAAGCAAAAATACTCGCCATCGGTGATGCATTGATTGGACGTAATAGTTCATGCATGCTAATGAGGCTTCTGATCCATAAAAGAAGAGCTTGGAAGTCTGAGTTTTACTATGAAGACGTCAATATGGATATGCGGGCAACTCGAAAGAGGACATGAAGTTACAGCTGGAGTATAGATTTCAGTGCTTCTTTTTACTTGTTTTTTCTTTCTTTTTTTGGAGGCTGAAAAATCACCTGTTGTTTTGATGTCTGACAATGTTCGCCATAACATTGTAATTAGACCCGTGGGAGTCAACGTCGATCGTTTCAGCCCATGTCTCAGGCGCTGATTTGATCTTTAAGCAACGATCATTTATTCATTTTCTGGACCGCTTCTCTGGTTCGAAGGGGGCTGTGTTGGGAGCCCAAACAGGTCACCAGTCCATCGCAGGAGAAACAGTCGCACACTCGAACCAGGTACCTTAGCGTTGTGTGGCGAGAGTGACGACCACTGCCCCGCCCTGCAGCCATTGCGAGCGACAAACGCCCTGTTTACATTCAACTGTGCACTCAGCCGAGTTGTCTCCTGTCCCCGCTCGCAGCAGCCGGTGCATTGAGCAGGGGATTAGTGTCTTTTTGTCTCCCTGACTGGCAGCTCATAGTCTGTGACAGACCGGAGAGGCACCGGAGTCCCATCAGATCAGCCACACTAATTAACTTGTTTAAACAAACTGGAAGCGAGAGTCGGGGAAAAAGAAGCTTTCAGTGCCCCTTCAAAAAGCCATTAAACGGAAATGAGGAGCGAGGTGGAGTGGGGGTTGAGGGGGGGGACGGAGTGACACAAGTAGGGTGGTGCACGGTTTTTATCGATGGTCCGGAACCTGAGTCCTTTGTGTACGTCTGCGTGTTTATGTGGTGGGGAGAGGTGAGGGAGGGGGGGGGGGGGGATTATGGGCGCCGCGTGTTTACGGCGCTCTCTGGAGCTCTGTGAAGCGGCCCCAGACGTGGGCAACTTAACCGTTGACCTCTGCGCACTGAGCCTAATTAGAGATGGCAAACACAGATTCGGGAGAAGAAAAAGGATACAGAGAACAAAGGGAAGGGTCAGACAGGCAACCAAACACACCTGAGGGAAAAGCAGCGGGACCGCCGCTTCATTATTAACTCCATTTAGCTCGGTGATTCACCCGGTGAATCAGCCGTTCCGTGTCTGATCCCAGACCGCTGGATGAGTTTGCCTCTCCAGGCTGCGCACGCCGTCGTATAATGTACTTGTCACCTGCTGAGCCGCTTTTGTGCAAGGTTGTGCGGCCGCGATCAGCTCCGTGGTAACTGACTGAAGCTCCTTTTATTCAGGCTCCAATCCATATTGTCAAAGCGTTTGCTAATGAACTCGACGCAGCACCGTTGGAACGTGCTCATGCGGGATGAACCCGGACCTCCACGGAGTAGTGTGTGCCGTACACACGCGTCTCTTCGTTCTCCTTCGCCGCTCTCCGTGCCGCGAACAAGTGTGTCTGTGCGTGCGTGCCCACCACTGCCCGTGTTGTAATTAGACGATGGGCTATTATCCAGTAAAGATGTTGTTTTTTTTCCCTCACAGACCAGCAGAACACTCGCCTTGGGGATTTTGCTGCATTGAGAGTTAATAATAGAAACGTTGTGGCTGAGTTAGAAGCAGCATTTCCACTGGGCTCTCATTTGGTAATAAAAAGCTGCCTGTCAATGGACGGTGGACAATGGCACTCACACGTACTGCCACACACATTGAGGCCATCGCAGCCCCGCCCTGTCAGGAAACAGCTCCGTTTTATCTCGAGCTTTGGCAGCCGCATTCAGACGTGAAACCGAGACTCGTTTTTTTTTTTTTGCAAACCCGTTCCAGTTACCAACCGAATTTCTTTCCCACCAAGCTGCCTTCTGCGTCACACACAACAAATGGCCCAGTGGTCCTGCTACGGCACCGAAAATACCCAAACACATGCACTGACGCAGGCGGGAGACAAAGCCGCGGTGGGAGCCGCTGGTATGCCTCAGTGTGATGTACGATCTTCATTTCCCCCCCCATGGGCCATCTCCAGCTCAGCATCAAGCCGTGAGACGGACAGAGGAAATGAACGCTGGGGAATTTATCTCCCATGCTGGCATTGTTTCTGCCCGGCGAGTCCTGAATTAACACATTTATTAAAGTGCCGGGTTGAGACCTTCGCTTATTGCAGGGCAGAGCCGCTGAGCGGGGGGGGGGCGCTGCGTTGTGTGTTTCACGCAACTGCAAATTGAAATGAAAGCTGCGGATTAGTGAATTAAAAGGTCGGAAGAAGGGGTATCATCCCGTGTATTATCTACGCGTTTATGCGAGAGGTCGGAGAGAAAATTAGCCACCGTTTCACCTTTCGTGTCGCTTTCTGACAGACGGCAAAGTTACTCCGGGTCTATTTTTTGGCGCTCACCGCGAAGTTTCTTCTCTCACTTCCTGAGTACAGGACTGTGTATGCATGGTCTGTTTTTGTTTTCAGGTGATTCGGGCCAGTTTGCAAACATGTGCCTGCAAATTTTCCTTCAAACTGTGCTCGAGCAATGAACGATCTCCACCCTCTGGTTTGGTTTTGATCTTCAGTCCGTCTGGACAATCACAGCCTGAGCACAACCTGACAGAACGTTGCAGAGTGGCGATAATTATCTTTCTAAATGTTAGCTTTTATCGTAATTATAGGACCGTCTCAGCGAAGAGCCACAAGCAAGCGGCGTTGGTTTTGAAACAGAGCAGAGCAGGAACTCCTCCTGAAAAATGAAGGCTCGGGACGGCAGATTGAGCGGTAGGACAGGGGACTCCGCTGATTCCTGATCAGACTCAGATGTGCACACTGCGAAGCAGTGTATGAAACCCGTTCTCGGTCTCCCTCTCATTTCCTGTGGCCTTTCCTGCTCTTTCCCGAGTGACTGCGCCGCCTCCGTCTCGGGGGGGCTGGGGGGACGAGGTACAACGGTAGCTTTGATTTGATGCCTGAGCTGCGGTCCTTAACTTTGCCCTCCAGCCCTCTTGTCTCCTCGCCGCTTGGACCGATGTCTCGGGGGCACCTCATCTCCAGCCTCGGCCGCTCCTTCATTCAGCGGGCCCCCACCTCCACCTCCGCCCCTACGGCTTGCCGCAGTCAGCCGGGCTAATGGAGCCACTTACTGCCCCTTTAAATCTTAACAGTGCTGGTTAACCCTTTATTGATGTTCCTGGACCCCTCAGCTGCCTGAAGGCTGACCGGACTGTAAATCTACTACCTGCACTTGATCACCTGCTCACAGGGAGGCTGTGAGCAAAGGCAGGCCTTGGTCATTAGACCAAAAGGAAGAAAGAAAGGAAAAAGAAAAAAACAACAACCCATAACCATTTGTCAGAAACGGCGATGTGCTCCTCTCGGCACGCTCTCTCTGCTCTGCTGCGAGACTGTCGCTTTGCAGCCACGAGGAAAGGTTCGCGACGGCTGCCGAGCCCTTCTATCTGTATCTAATTTGTATTAGCTGCAGGCTCCTTTCGCCTGTGTTTGTGCGAACACGCTCTCAGTGACAAGCTGGCAATGATGAGTTACAGCTAAATTCAACCCTTGTGTCTCGACATCAAATGGATCAGCATCGGTGGCAATGGGTAATCTGATCTCAAAGCAGGGATGCATGCGCATTAGCCGTAATCTTATGAGGCCCATTCAATGCAATATAAGTGAGAGTAAGATGGGGCGAAGAAAAAAGAGAAGAAACAGGAAAAAATGTGTACGAGAGCGTTGCTTGCGAGTGAACAATGACAGGCATCTAGATCACGCGTCTCGGATCATTTCTTCCTCCATATTGGAGTTTATGGTTTGTAGATTCTACTGCAGTAAAGAAGGGCCTTTCTGAGGCATATGTTAGCTCCCTGATTGATTTCTTCCCCATCGCACAACATCTCGCAGATGCTCGCGCCCCTGTTCCTCGACTGTTCGCGAAACAGAGATGAGGCGAAGCCTTTGACACATCCCTTAAGGCGCGCGGAGCTTTATGTAGTCTGAAACACTTGTCCAAATATCTAATAACCCATCTTTGGTCTTCGGGCTCTATCCAACCATCATCCTGCCCATATCTGCTTTCCCCCTTGAGGCTGTCGGTGGGGGAGCTGAGGGGTGGGGTTGGGGGGGGGGGGGGGGCTATACTGGGTCACATGCAATACTTCCACTGGTACTTCTACATGCATATCCACACAAAAGGTGGCCTCAACTGTGGGCCAATAAACTCCACAAGACGGCCTTTCTTCCCTTTCTTCTGCCGCTCTGAAGCCTGCCCTCTGTTCCAGAGGCCAGCCGTATCCTTTTACCTCGGGCGAAGTTGGTGCGATGGTCTGGGACATGTTAGCCAGCTGCCAAATGAAAGGGGATAAATCACGCAAATGAAAACAAATAGAGCCAGGTCTGCTTAGCTCTAATTAAAGCCGGTCCCCGCTGCCCGGGTAAACTCTGTTGTGCTCCACGCACTTGACAGTGCTCCCGGAAACATGTGTTCTTCCTGAATTCCTACATCTCTGAAACAAAGCCATGTGTGGCTGCGCAGGGGGGCTGGGTATGAGTTACAGGGCCACTCACGCTCTTTTTCTTTCTTCAAAGGTCCTGTTGATGTTCAGTGGCCTCATGTTTCCCCGTTTACAATTAGGTTACCAAGTTTACCGCCGGTGAAAAAAGTGTCTGTTCTGTCATTTTCTGCTTTGTATATTCACAGCTAGAACATGTGCTTTGGTACTAATTTGTGTCTCTCTCTTCTTTTTTCTCCCCATCATGCTTCTCACCATCCTGTGACTGCTGTTTCTTCTCCACCTCAAGGTAAGCGTAGTTTTAAAGATGCATCCCAAAACCATTCCTCTTTTAGTTTCAGTCATTAGGATAAGTTCTCTGGGAGGCCGAGTTTACAACATATCCTGCTCAGAGGTTGTCAAACCAAACTCCAAGAGAACATTTACTAGAATCTACAGCCAGAAACTCAGCGCTTTTATTTTGAAGTCTCCTGTTTTTGTGTGTTAGTGAGTGAGCGAGTGGGTGTTTCAAGCAAATTTGGCCAGGCTGCATTGTTTTAGTAGAAGAGGTTGGACTAAGGGGGGGGGGGCACTGATCAGCAGGAGCAACCCGAGTTTACCCGTGTGAATCATACGTGCACTGAAAGCCATCGCTTTTGGAAATATGAACTTGCATAACTGGGGATGCAGACTAATGAGCTTTAGCTGCATTTAATGGGCTGAAGGGATCGTCCCACATGAACCTGCCTCTGCACGACATGTGTCACTCTGCATCACTCCCTCGTTCATTTTCGAATGTCTGCGTCAGGCACGATTTTCCTTTTGTCATGGTTCTATTCAAGAGGACGGCAGCGTTAGCTGGGACTTGTTTGTGTCAGTGTGGGTATGAGCTTCATCACACATCAAACACGACATCTGGAGGTGGAATAGATCAAGGCGTTTTTTCGATTTCCTTATTCACCCGGGGTGAATGAGACATAAATGAACCTATATGGATCTTTTGATTCGGGATCAGACGGTAGATTAGTTCCTCTGAACAACTCAGGTGGATAAATGTACGTTCATCAGCCTTATCTGCAGTCGGCGGGTAAGCTGAGTGAAAATATCAAGCCGCCGCTCCCTGTAATCCCCCTCATCACAGAGCTTCTTCTCTGGTTGACTGTAAAGCGCGGCGAGTGTCTCAGATGTCGTACAGTGGGAGACAGAATTACACCCCAGAAACAATGGCTCCTGCTCTTCCGTTGTGTGCACCATACACGTGTGTGTGTGTCTGTGTCTGTGTGCGTGTGTGTGTGTGTCTCACCGACCCACCAACCAGTTCAATTAGCATTCGCCAGCGGCACCTGCTCGCACCAGCAGCCACTCGCACTGTTATCGCCACCGTGCATGCTTTGTGTGTGTGTGTATGTGAGTGTGTGTTTTTGTAGTATTACTGCACATCCCCATTAAATATTAAAACATAAGGCTGGGAGTGCACCGGGGTGGACCTCTTGTTCCCCTCTCTCATCAAAAATAAAAGGACAGCAAAGTATTTTGGAGATGGGGGGGGGGGGGGGGTGAGAGGGTTTTACTATAGCTTGGGGATGTGTGTGCGTATGTGGGTGTGTGTGTGCGTGCGTGCGTGCGTGCGTGCATGCGTTCGTGCGTGTGTGTTTGGGGACACTGGGAACGCATTTGCAAAGTCGATTATTAAAACAAAAGATTAAAGTAATTGTTAAGCAAAAAGCATCGTTTTGTAAATATAAGAAGTGAGGCTTCAAGCTGCCCGGTCAATGTCTTTTTTTTGTTTGTTTGGTGTTTTCACTGTGAGAGCTGAAGGCTTCGCAACACCTGCTTTCCTCCCAGGTCGGCTTTAACCTGAAGCACTGAGAGGAAAAGACAGATAGGCTGTTGTGAAAAGAGGGTCAGAGGTCAGAAAGTGGAGCCACCCAGCTCGTAATGACTTTAACCTCTGACTCTCGGCCATGTCATGAGTCCTCCCTTAATGCGGCGTGACTGACAGCTCGCCGGCCTTCTCACATTCTTACATCTGTGTTTGGAGCACACAAAGGAGACGCGGGGACAAGAAACAACAAAAACTGCGACAAATAGCAATAAAATTTATTGACGATCTAAATTTAGTCGTTCTTTTTTTGGGTCCCGAGCAGATTAGGACCATGATGCAAAACACTGAAAGTCCATTCCTTACTGTCGCCTGGCGTTTTTCCCTCCTTTGAAGGAACGGCTGCAGCCCTTCCCTCTAATGGAACCGAGGACTTCAAACGTGACTAATTGTTATCTATTTGTTTGTTAATGTGCCTCTTGTTGGGAACAGATGTGCATGATGAGCTTTGTGGAGTGGCGGAGACGTGCGGCGGGACCAGCCTAATCAGTAGCGCCATAATAACTTGTGGAGTACATCATCTGTGCGAGCAGAGGAGGAAAATAAAACTGTTGTTGTTTTTCATTTGCTGTAATACGTGCCGTGCGGCGAGCGTGTTCTTTTCGCAGTTTGAGATCTGGCAAGTTCCCTTTTTTTTTTTCTTTTAAGGAGATGACGAACGCTCCTCCTGCCGTTGGGAATCACTAACATGCATGTCCTGCAGAACAAGTGGTCCCTCTTTAATCCGAGCCATGTGGTCTGTTGATGTGACATCTTCAGCTCCACTCAGCTCGTTTGGAACCTCGACTGAGTAGGTACTAAATAAGAGGATCCAGGATCAGGTACTTTCAGCCAAAGGAAATGCTGCTACTGGAGAAAAGAAACAACAGCTTAACTTGACCCGGTTGTAATAAAAACTGACAGGAGGAGGAAGGAGCGAAAGGTGCCTCGTGAAAAATTAGGATGAAAGGAGGTGACACGGCCGCTGACCTCTGACCTGATGCCTGATGCCCGCGAAGGGCGCAGCTTCCAAACCCAATCGGGATGATTTGTGAAAGCCTGCTTGGTCAGATGTGGCTGGTTCATCCTTAAAAAAGGCAAGAAATCAAGAAGTAAACAGGCTTTTTTTTATCACAAGCATCTGAAAAATACCTGTACAGTCACAGGAACCACTCGGTTGATTCATGGTTGCTATGGCAATGATGAAATCTTTGTTATCAGTGTTGTATAATTAAAAGCAGTTCCTCCATGTTTGCAGCAGATGTGATTAAAGGATGTTAAGCTCTGGGATTGCGCCCGAGTGGATTTTTCGGTTAATCCGAGCGTGCAGATTTTTGGCACTCTGCAATTTGGCGTCGGATCCTGAAAAGCCACTAAATTGTGCAGGGTCTTAAGGATGCAACCCCCTTTTTTTGACACTCCATCAACACTTCATCAAAACTTTGTGTGACCTCAAACAGACGAGGCAGCTCACATCCGATGGTTCTGACTCAGACAAGGCAGCGCCTCATGGGGATGTTTGGGTGGAGTTGCATCGTGAACATAATATGCGCTGCATGCTCTTTTTCCCCAGGTAGTTCAGCGCGCTTACATCTTTCGCCGAACGCAGTTAATCATTTATAGTTGAGCTCCTGTGCGGCTTGTTGTCTTGTCTTCTGTTTGTCTCGACTGGAAGTTTTCTGCTGCTCTTTACCGATTTGACTCAATGAGCACAAACAGCCCGGATTTATGGATTTGATTTTCATTATGTCTCAGATTAGCAGAAAGCAGAGACTTTATTCACTCTGCGTCAGATGTATCTGCTGTCTGCCGCTACCCTTTTTATCCCCCTTTAGCGCCCTCAAACTGCCTCTGTGGATCCCGTCTCTTCTCTTCTCATCACTAATACATTATAGTGAAGCCAAACACTGGTGGAAGCATCCACTAAAAAGTCAAAAACAAGAGGTTTTCAAAATAAAAGCAAAGGACAGTTTTATAGATTCTGGATTTCGTATAGATCTTGAATTCCAGCTCCGCGGATGAAACGACGGATCTCTGCGGGCTGCATGAAAAAGGCCACAGATTTAAAATGCGTTTTTGTAGGAACACTTCGGAGCCAAACACACTTCACAGAACCCCATGTTCTGAATGCAGAGCGGACCCTCTGCGAAGGCTTGATGCCTCTTCGTCATGTATTCATGTCGACTGTTTGCACATCCCTGTTCAAACCCCCATAGATCATCCATTGTGTGCATCCTTTTTTTTGTTTTTGTGCCTGCAAACGGGAGGAATCTTGTGGCGTGCGATACGCTGAGTGTGTGTCCCCATGCAGTGGGAGATAATGGCAGCAGACGGAGGCTAATGCACAGCCCTATAAACAGTAATGGATCCTGTGGGGATGCGGCGCTGATATGAAACTTGTAGACCACTCTCATGCTATATTGCCTTTAATATGCTGCTGTTGACAGAGTGCATCGCACATGATCGGCAAGAATGTTCAGGGTAACCGCGGGATTGTGGCATGGCTGTATTAAAACCATATTAGAAAAGATGGGAGCGGGGTGCGGGAGAAGGCGTGGCGCTGGGCTGCAGCTGCTTCCACAGTGTGCGGAAGATGATTTTTTTTGGACTTTTATGGTTGGATGTGGAATAATGCTGATTGTATCAATCTGTACCACAGAATTGTCAATAGTCTTCAACACGGTGACAGACCACGGCTGAAATACAGCGATTCTTGTAACTATCGCTCCCTTCTTCCTCTGTGTTTGAGCACTGGGCCTCACAGCGACTCCGTGAATATGCACCCCCCCCCTCCCAAAAAGTTATGATAATGTTTAGTGTAGTCAGGGACACTATAGCACGCATGGCCAGATACACCATTAATCATTCTGTCAGGGATGGAGAGAAGCAGGGCTGGAGGGGTGAGGGTGAGGGTGACTAGGAGGTGGGTGGGGGGAGCCGGTGTGGGGGAGCAGTGACAGTTTGGCAAGGTGATGTGAGCTGAACTACTAGCCTGTGGAGAAGTCCCCCCCCCCTCCCTCCCCCCCCCACATCACACCATCACTCCCTCTGCAAGCTACCACACTCCTTCTCTCTGTCACCTTCTTCTATCTCTACCGGCCATGTTTTCATCCCTCTATTAAGGTGCTGTGTTTACCCCCTGGCATGGCTCCCCCGGGCCCCACTGTCACTCACACGGGCTGAGTGTGTTGGGCCTCACACATCACATGGAGATAGGAAATATTGAGTTTTAAAGTAGAAGTGTGTGTCTGTCTTTCTGTCTGTCTGTCAGTGTGTGTGGTCTTTTATTTCTCTCCCTGTGGGATCCCAAAAAAAACACTGGGCACACTGCGTTTGTGGGGGTCTGACCTGGATTGTGGGGCCCACAAACGCAGGGCCTCACACCAATTTGCATGCTGATGACTGCACCTTATATTACTTCACTGTCACCGCTGTGAGTAATATTGACTGACTGCCAGATAATCATCCTGAAGTCGTTTAGGAGGGGAAAAAAAGGCCAGAAGGCTTCACTCACTGCACATTTGGCGATAATACTACAGCCATGAAATCAAAATAAATCCAGGAGGGGCCCGAAAAAATCATCACAGTAATGAAACGGTTCCATCTTCTCCGCTGATCCGAGCTGACATTGGGCCAAAGGAGGAGACAACCCAAACCGAGCCAACACAGGTGTCTGTACGAAAGTAGTTTTTCAGTGTCATCGCACCACGAGAGAGTCGTGTGGTGTTCAAGCTGTTTGGGCGAGTTCCTCTGAGTCCTAAACAAATATCAGGGTCTCTTGTTTTCTGTTTGCATGTCGTCCTGGCGTCCGGGCACCTCAGGTGATCGGGCTGCTGTGAGTTCACCGCGCCGCCGCCCTTTGTGCTCCGTTGTCGCGACTGACTTGATGCGACTCGACAGCGAATGTCACCGTCGCAAGTCTCCGTCAAACTCCTTCACGTTTTAACGCGGGTCGAAGGATGACACGCCGCTTTAATGGGATGAGCCGTATCTCCTCACCAGCGCTCCGCGGGACTCTTTCCAGACCAGCGAGATGAACTTAGAAACACACACCAAAAATGGCTTAAAAATTAGACGCTATGAGCTGTCGTGTCAAAGCTCACACCTTCTGACAACTCCGAATAATAGAGAGGGTGGGGGGTGATTTCAGAAATGACTTCCCGCGTCTCATCCGCGCTGAATTTGGAGTGCGCTGCGTGGCGCTCCCAAGAGGCCTGAAATTAAAGAAGAAGAAAAAAAAAATCACATCCTCTCTGATCTGTTGAATCTCAGTATGAACCGGAAACAGCGGAGGTCATTCCTTCCACACAACCGCGGGGATAATTGGCCTTTCTTCGGGAAAGCATCTTTTTTCGGAGGCTCTTCCCTTGAATGTGTACTCTTTGATCTGTCAGCCTGATTTCCTTGAGCGGTTTCTCCGTGTGCATTGTGCGTCTGCATTAATATGAGCTATTGAGTCTCGATTCTGTGTGGACCTGCGTGCGTGCGTGCTGGCGTGTGTGTGTGTGTGTGTGTGCTTATCTCATGTCCGAAGGCCGTGTGTGTAGGAGTACAGCAGTGACATCAAGGGGCTCGCCGTGGACCGATGCCCCGGGGAGTTGCATCAGACACACAGCGATGTAATATGATTGTCATGTCAGATTAAACGTCTGGGTTCAGCCCGCTTTAAAATCTGAAAATCAAAGATAGTGAGCGTCTAATAGGCAGGCAGGGGCACTTCTGAAACTCCTTTGCGTTTTTTTTGAAGCACTTCTTGTCTTGTTTATTTCCTCCCTCTGTCTCTTCCCCCGGTTCTGGTTTTCACGAGTGAGGCGTCAGCCGCGTTTTTTAAACACCTGCTTTGAAAACAGAGATCAGTCGCGTGGAAAAGCCCAACAGAAGCCTTGAAGGGCTGCGGATCACAGGCAAAGTCAAATATTTGGATATGGAGCGCCTGGGAGGTGCGCAGAGGAGATCTTTTTATCCCCCCCCCCAATCCCTTCTTGCCCCCCCCCCAGATGAGGATTTCTGCAGCTGTCAGAAAGCATCTCTGGGGTGAGGAGGAATGAGTCCAGGCAGGTGACAGGGTGAGACACAGACAGCTCGAAAGCTGATCATTTATGAGCGTAACTCCATGAGGCCGATGCACTCGCCAGTAGAAAAAAAAAGTAGGTACATTTGAAGCTCCTACGATGTTCTATTACCTTCTAAATGTGTTCAGGTTTTGGTGAAAGTCCTTTTGAAACCCGAAATACACTCAGGCTTTGTTGTGAGTTGCCGTCATCATTTGCATAGATAGTCAAGACAGGAGTGTTAAAACGTCCACCTGGGGCATCGTGGTTGATTTTTGTCCCTTTAAAAAAAGTTAAAAGGCGAGCACAGGAGCGCTGTAATTTCCATTATGACACCACGGCGCAGTCGCCTTCAGCGCTGGCAGTTTAAAGCGGCGGCGGTAGGAGACGCGGCAGTTACGAACTGAGAACCGCGCTGCAGGAATAACAAGGGTGGGTGCAGTTTAATGCGCCGCTTTGTCCTCGGGGCCGGTGTCTCTGGTGGTCAAATGGAGGAGACTTGATGTCTTGTTTAGCGGAGGGAACAATGAACCCAACTGCGGCAAGAGGCTCCAGTCGGCCATAACATTAGCACCCCCTGCCTGGTAATGCACAGTTCCCTCTATGGTGACTCTGATTCACTCATTCAAAGTGACGGACTGACAACCTGTCGGACGATCAACCCAAGGTGAGCTGGGACCAACCGAAGCCACTTACAAGCCTAAGTTATAAAAGCAGTGTAGAAGACGGACGGAGGAAACAAGATTAAAGTATTTACCACAGATGAATTTGCATCAGGAACAATTTGGGAATGACTCACTGGCACCGTTTCACAGCATACAGCAAGCGGAAGGGGCTGCATTGTGATTTACATAATCGCTTTATCTTATTTAATTTATTTAATTTTTTTTTCCAAACCTCCCTGAACTCCACACAACTGAGATCCTGCCAGAAGAGCACTTTGGGGATCTTTTGGAGGAAGCTTCACAGGGCTGCTGGGAACGGAACATTAGGCCGGCGAGAGACGGGGAGGATAAATGTATTTAGCGCTCATTAGGAGATGTTAAATGCTGACAAATGAAAGGTGTGGGATACAAGGAGGGGGAAAAAAATCCTCACTGTTTACACTGCGAAGGGAAGCTAAATTCCGCAGCTTGTATCTGCAGTGAGGTTTTGGAGAGAAACCAGGATAATTGCCTGTTTCTTTATGTCTGTTGCCTACTGTCATCCCTTGGCTTTAGTATTTTAGATATCTGCCACTGGGGAGTGTCAAAGAGATGAATGCGGTGGAGATGAGAAGAGGCAGCCTCCACTTTTTTTTTTCTTTTTTCCGACTGCGGAGCTATCGCTATCCGTGGCTATTTATCTGCATATCCCTGTGGGTGACAGGGAGCGCGGCTGAGCTGAGCAGGGGGGCTCGGGCTGAGCTCCGTCCTTGGAAGTGGGTGAGCGGCGGACAGGCGGGGAGTCAGACAGATGCCCTCAGCTTACCACAGATCATTAATGCATGAGGGAGATGGAGATGGGCAGTATCCTGTTCCACTGGAGAAAAGGTCACAGCCAGTGGAGACTGCAGAGGGAAGACAACATGAGTGCAAAGGAGGGGATGCAAAGGAGAGAAGTAAGATAAGTCGAAGAGACAGCGGATACGGGCCCGAGCAGGAGGAGGGATGTCGAAGAACGATGTTGATGCTGTGCCTTTTTCTCCATCTTCATGTGTGTGCATGCGTAGGGCGCGTGTGCATGTTCCAGGCCCTTAAGACAAGAGTGCATCCCATGGAACGACTGTAAATGAGCTTCTGAATTAATTGTAAAAAGACCATCAATCTCTCATGCTCTTGAACGGCACAATAAGGACACAACGTTTCCAAAAAGACAACTTTGTCCAACGTTTTCAAGCTGCAACACCCCAAGATTGCAAAGACAGCTTCTTATTTTAGAGTGAACTGATTTTCTTTGCATAAAATCTCTGGAAGCTTGTCCAATAAAAGAGCAGACTCGTTGTTGGGTTCGCCAAATAATGTCATCATTCAGTTGCCTTAAGAGTTTGTGACATCTCACACTGAAAGTTTAGGGTGTTTGAAAAGGTCTTGCAAACTGGCTCAGCCTTTACCAGTGACGCTGCTGTTATTGTGCTGGGAACTGTTTCTTTTTGGACCCTCAAAAAGTCGATAGCAACATTCATTTTCCTGCGTTTCCATTGCAGATAGATGCTATGACACATACATAACCCTTAATTCGATACTCATACTTGCGCATTTTGTTGCTCGCGCTGTTATTCGTCGTTGAAAACTTGTAAACTGAATGAAGCAATCTGTTTGCTCACTCAGGCAATTTAGCAGGCGCTATTCTGTATCCCAGTGAATCCGTCCCTCGGTTTTATAAGATGCTGCGCATTGAATTTCATTCAGTAAAGACTCTTCTGCAACAAATATGAGGATTCATGTTCGGACCACAATTTTTGAAATGCAGTTTTTACTGGCGGCTTCGTCCAGTGAAATTGTTTACCACGACTCAAATTGGACGTCTCAGAGGCCAGGGTGTCGTTTTTTCCCCCCCTAATGCACATCAGTAACATCTATTGTTTCATTATTCCTGCCTGCAAATCTCTGCGTTTGGAAGTCTCGCCAATGTCGTTTGAGGGATTTTTGCCCAAGTTGACAAAACTCTGCACTGAAGGACATTACACGGCAATAACGGTTCTCAGTGAATCTGATATTGATTGCCACTTTAATGCTGGAATAATGCAATCCCTCTCAAGACATATTTAGGAGCGGGCGTCCGCCGCTCCTCCTCCGTCTCCTGCTCCCTGGGAGAGTGACAGTGATGGACCATTCTGTGATTGCAAACATTTCCACACAATAGACACAATATCCATTATTAAATTTTTCCAATCTCTCCCCCCCTTCTCATTTAATTTTGCAGAGATGAGCTTTTTAAGCCAATGGTACAAATCTGTCTTGTGAGCAGCACGCATTCCATATGAGATGCTGGAATCCGCTCCGTTCAAGCGTGGCTGTGTAAATGACTGTTGTGGCTGGGAGGTCGACGTGTTGTGGCTGCCTCGGCTCCCCTCTCCCCAGCCGGCCTCTGCAGGACCATGGGGGGGCCACGGCTCCTCGCTGAGGCTGGATGGCAGAGGACAGCGGGTGGGGGAGAGGAGGAAGAGCAGGAGGAGGAGGAGGAGGAGGACACGGACAGGGAAGGATGGAGGTGATGTGGGGGGAAGGGGATGGGGTGCATACTTGCTCCTCATTGCCCCTCCATTATTCGTGGTTGACCTATTTCAGCAGTGAGCAGCCGAGAGCTGGGAGGGGTACAGGGGCGAAATCACAGGCTGACAGAAGTCCCCCGGTGCGCGGAGCTGGGTGTGTGATTGCCTAATGGAGTAACCCCCTGCGCGCGCACACACATACACACACACACATACATACACAAAACAAACACACATCTACCGTCTGCCCTCCTTAGAACCAAGTGTCTTTCAAAGTTAACACATCCATTAACAGGTGTGAAGCCGGAGCGATAGAGTGTGCATGCATTTGTCAGGACAGCTGTGAAACGGAGGTTCAAATGGGAATGCCGTGTCCGTGTTAGTATTCTTGAGACGTTCACTGCAAATATTGTCCTGAATTGTGTGTAAAGTGACTGTCGCAGGCTCTGCTATTATTAAGTGGGCACACGGGTGCTGACAACGAGTGGGAGTTGCAGCAAGTTGCAGCAAGTTGCAGCTTCCAGCGCAAAAAGTAAGTCATTGCCGCAGGAGTGTTGCCCAGTTTTATAAGTGGACCTTTATCATTCTTCCGGTGTTCAATGCACTCAAATGGGAAACGACACTTTTTCTTCATAAAGTCCAGTAATGTTGCTGTCCCTACCAAGCAGTTTGTGCGATAGGCCACCCACCAATGTGTGCAGGGATTCTCACATCTCCTATCCACCTTTATACCAAAGAAATCATTGCGCCGTTGACCTTGTGGCCAAGTTTTAGTTGGTCAATAGAGCAATTTCTTTCTATTGCCCCAGGACAGCAATGTGTCACTAATGTGCCCGACTGCACCTAATTTTAGGGCCATCACGCCCTTGATCGCACAGATGTGTGCACGTAGTTTTGCTACATCAGCATCGGGGGTTGCCGAACGGGAAAATAGGAACTGCGTTAGTCTGAAACCAGAAAAGACTCTTGCGCTGCATTTTTGGACCGAGAGCAAAACAGCATTCCCAGAGTCTGGGGGTCCACGGAGGAGGAGAGGGGCCGATGGTATCGGATACTCTGTGATACATACTGCAATCACTTGTTACTGCCTCTAATGATGGAATACAGGACATCGATGGATCTAAAACTATTAAAAACAATTACAGTGACCTCTCATGACCTCTTGGACGTCATTTAAATCTTTCATTGAGGTGTCACTCTTGTTTATGTGCCTTTAATGTTTTTTAATGTTTATGTGCCTTTCTATTGAAAGCAGGGAAGTATGGATGCACATAAACAAACTGCTTTTTGGCTCATTTTAAGATGCGTTGGACCACAATATTGTGGCGAGACATCTTGTAGATTAAATAAAGTTTCAACTCAGAGGCAAGTTTTCTTTTTGCTTTTACTTTTTCTCTCAATAAAAAAAGGCAAAAAAAAAAAAAAGAGGAGTCGGATCTCAAGTAGTCACTCGAGATATATTTGAGACGCTCCCCATTTCAGGACGTGAATTGCTATCTCTCCCGGACGGATATAGAAAGAGTCAGGATATGATGTTTTGATACAAGGTATGAACAGGGTCACCATGGCAAAACCTCCGCTTATATGCTGTTGTAACCATGGTTTCCTCCGCCCACGTTTTCTCAGGTTTTCTGTTTCATATTTACCGCATGATGACAGCACGACATTTCAGTCTACAGTTTATTTATATTATGACTGTCAAGAAAACAACTGATCATCCACAGTGGGTTTCATGATATATATTGTAGTGTTTTATACCGGTTCATGGACAACGCAAACAGTATTGTTTTTAGTGTGTAGTTGCAGCTATGTTGTAATTTCTCTGCTAACTGGTATTAAACAAATAATGGCACTTTTTGGGACTGTTTGAGCCATAAACTAATATTGATTTCTCAATTAGTTGATTTCCTCAATGTGTCACACACTTTGAGGGAGCATAGCTTCATTTCTCCACACTTCTTATTTATAATATTGTTGTAGGTCGGAGAGCCGCCCGCCTGCTACATAGCTGCACATGCACAAAAATGTAACCTACGCACAATAGGGCTGTGTGGAGGGACCTGCTTGCTGCAATCTCCCCAGAATGCTTACAAAGCCCTTTTTCCATTGTAGGCATAAGCCGAGCGAGCAACCTTGCCACCCTTGAACGAGCGTGGAGTCGGGGAGGAGCGGTGGTTCAACCACACGAGCGAAACCTTTTACACCACGGGAGGATTGCGAGGCACCTAAATAACTCGCAATTCCTTCTGCGGTCCCGTGCAACTGGCTGGCTTAAGCAGATGCAAAAATGCACGGCGATGCGTTGAGTGTTGCAAAGGGGGAATATATATTTAAATGCGGCGAACCTATGTGACAGAACGAGTATATGGCAGTCGCAAAGAATGCAAACCCAATGAGATGAGTGTTTATGGTCGCGGGTGTGAGCTGGATACTGAATGTCCTCAGAAATGCAGATATGACGAAGAAACGCGTTAATTACTGTTTAAATTCAGGGGGAAAAACTGCCGCTAATGACGCTCAGCCCATAATATGTGCAAGCGTGACAAAGACATATCATGTATCTATCGTAGGTTTGCTTATTCCATTAAAACTGGCGTTTGAATGAAAATTAGACTACCTGCACTTGTTTAAATTAATGTAATCTGAGGAGCTCGGTTTTATATTAAGAGATGACAATGAAAAAAAAAAACATGAATTGGGTCTCTGGGAACACAATGAAAAGCATTAGTTGGGCATTTCCACTAAAAGAGCATCTGATTTGCTAGTGACAGCTGCCAGGATTTCTCAGGCAGTCTGTTGAGAAACTGTCTCATTAGTGATCAGCTGGTCAGGCTGCTTTTTGACACACACACAAAAGCCTGTTCGAAGTTGTTGTCACACCACCGTGTGTGGCTTGCTCTCTTTTTGCTGAGGTGAACTTTCCGCAGTGTGAGAATCGCCGTCCTGTTTCCGTCCCCCGCAATGCCCCCCGTGCACTGTAAGTCAAGAATTAGCATGTTGTACAACGTTGAGGCTTGTGTAACAGTATTAAGATTTTAACGGCATTACAGCCGTATCTAACGCATGAGCCTGTTGGGCTCAAAGCGGCATAATAAATTGCTGGAAAAGCGGATAGAGTTCGGTGTGTGTTTGTGCGTCCGCGGTGACACGTGCGAACACGTGGGCATGTCAAGGCCCGGAGGGCTCGATAGAGAGTCATGTCTATTAGCTGCCTATTGCGGCCGGGGTCTTGTTTTTATTATCAGCATCATAACGGTGGTGTGTGTGTGTGTGTGTGTGTGTGTGTGTGTGTGTGTGTGTGTGTGTGTGAGTGTGTGAGTGTGTGAGTGTGTGTG
>JASSRZ010000083.1:9097729-9108362 GCA_032164315.1 Malacoctenus gilli | reverse complement strand
CACACACACACACACACACACACACACACACACACACACACACACACACACACACACACACACATACACACACACGATCGCACACACACACCAGAGCCCAGTGAATATGTGAAGCCCTTCTCGGCCCACTCCATTGCTCTCTGATTTCCCCAGATTGACAGAAAAGGAACACCGATAGAAACTGGCCAGGCCTGGTCAATACCACTGATAGCGTAGCTTGAAGAAATTGGATCTCTCTCTCCCTCTTTCTCTCTCTCTCTCTCTCTCTCTCTCTCTCTCTCTCTCTCTCTCTCTCTCTCTTTATCTCCTCCATCCTCCTTTTTTCTATTTTTCTCTTGTCTTTGCACGCCGTCTCACTATCGTGTTTCTGAGAGTGCACAAGATCCTCTGCAAGTAAGACAAAATGAACGGTTAAAATGGGCACAAAAACCTGCAGGTGTTCAGTCGAGCTCTCTGCGTCATCAAATCCATCTTTATATATTGTTTGAAAAGTACTTCAGAGATGTTTGTGTGTCTGTGCGAATGTGCTTGTGTTTTTGGCTCTGGTAAGAGTGCTGCGTTGTCTTGACATTAACACAAATTGGTCAATAGATTTGCCATTACAAGAAAAAAAAAGGTTCCAAAGTAAAACCAAAAAAAGATGTGGAGCATAAACTCCATGTTTGCATTTAAAGGAGAAGAAAAGAAATGGGAGCCGAGCCTTTAAAGTCCAAATGAAAACCACTTGTGTGAGACTGTCAGTGTACGAGTCAGTGAGCCTTTGAGGTTCAGTTAAATCAGTCATTAAAGAACAGAAAGAAAATTGACACACTGGTAAAAATCTGTTTCCACTCACCCAAAAGTTGCTTTCCGTGTCGCCAGAGCTCGATTCCCTCGACAAAACCCACTTTGATTCAGTGTTGTAACACAACAAACTATTAAGATCTTCCAGTGCCACGACTACAGTCTGAACCCGAGCTGCCAATGATTTCAGGGCTCAAGCTGCTCGGGTCACAAAAACAACAAACTGTTAAAAGTTCAATACGTGCGTCATCGGTAATTGCCGCGCAATCAGCGATATGCGGCCACATTCACGGCGAAAGCGCTCCTCGCAGCACGAAAGCACTTATCGGCGGGCCGCGATCGAGCCCGTCGAAGAGACGTTACGTCCATATATGTCCCTTCAAAGGCATTTCAATCAAGCGACACGTCGTGAGTCATGCCGAGCACACATGGCAAGCTGGGGCAAAACACATACCGTGCAGGAAAAGGACTGAAACAACCGCGAGTGATGAGGAACACAGATTACAGGTGCTTATGTGGGGAGCAGAACTCATTTTTTGCACAATTAATCAGCAGGGGGGGTGAAGAAGAAAAAAAGTGGGACCTTTTTGGACGCACTTTGCATTGTGGAGGCAAGTAAAGTTCAACAGTGTCCAAGTTTGAAGACAGAAATGCGACACTGAACAACGCGTGAATGTGGTGCTGGATACAATTGCTTAATGTTGTTGCATTGCAGCTTTTTTCCATGTTTTTCTGCTTCTCCTGATGTGAAGGTGCACGAAATAAGACTAGGTTAGGTTCCTTGTGCATACTTTGTCGGAATATTTCATCATTCAGTCGGAATAAAAACAAACTGTCATCGCGCTTTACTCCACTCTCACCTGCAGCATTCTGGTCCTAGCAGTGAGGCCAGGTAAAATAGTCTCCTGTGAGCAGAGAGTTCATTGATCTGATTAAATGAGAGGCTAATTAATTATAGCTCGGTGCAGCACGCGCGACTTACGCGAGAAGCAGCTTGTCACTTTTTTGCGTAGATATGAGTTCGCCGATCAAAACCGGAGCAGTGTGAATCTGGCCGGCTAATCAGAGCACTTACCCTCCTCCCAGTGACCGCCGTCCCCTCTGCTGCCTGACCGGGCTTAATCAATAATATCAGCCGGCGCTCACGCCGAGGAGCCGGACCGGGCTAATAACCACATTAATAATGAATCGCCTGGAATGAAGCGCTCTACTTCAGCCGCCGATTATCAGACATATTACAGAATAATTTCGAGCGGCTAATGGCTACGTTGGCAGGCGTGAAGTCGCCTGCCCCCCCTTCATCACAGGCCCCTGACGTGTCTCACACTTGCACTGCCCCCCTCCCCCTTCTTGATTGCAAATTGAGGGGTCCGTGCTGTTTTTCCGTCATCGCCGTAATACCGCGCTGCCGGCCGGGAGCTGAGCAAACACATGAAGTCAGAGGATGAGGTCAGCACGCTGCCGCCCGGCCCGGAGAGCGATTCTCCCGATGCGTTTGACGCGCTTCCATGTGAATTCAGTCCAGGTGTCCGGGAAAGCAACGAGGTCACGAACGGACTCCTTGAAAATGGAGTGATACCTGTCAGCGCCGGATCAGCGCAGACGGCTTCATCGCCGACCGTGCGGGGGAAGGGTTTCGGAGGAGAAAGGGGAGACTGCTGGATCGTGGCGCACATTTCCGATCTTCGGAGAATTGTTTCCACTGCAGTTTCAGGCACCAGCGTGTGACGCTCCCCAGACTTCGCATCCAGCCCCGACATTCTCCGACGAACAAAACCCTCCATTCAGTTGCAAACACGCTGGCAGACGGTTCAGACAACCGCAGCAGCGCCCGCTCGCCCGCTCGCGCACTCACACATGCGTGCGGAAACGCACACGCATGCAGAAGCAAACGGTGACACCACAGACGCGTGGCTGTTCCTCTGCCTGTCGGCTCACGGTGTAAATTTTACATGAGGGCTAAGCTGGTGTGTGGGATGTCACTGCGCAGAACAAGGGAGGGGGGCTGTGTGAATCCACTGAACCTGAAATAAAAATGGCATGTTTGTTTTTTAACCCTCCATTTACATTCGTTTCCATTTCCCCAGAAGCACACATATCTGCCATAGAAACGCAGGAGTCGTCTGCGAAAGACAATTCAGAGATCATGCTTATCAGTGTTCAAATGAGCAGAGTGAATAGGAATATTCCTGCTCTGATACGTCTAATAATATAAACTGTAATTCATTCAAAGATCATAGTAATTTACTGGGGTCTTTAAGTCCTGCGCAGCAGCTATAATCATTTCCGCAGATTGATATAAAACACACGCCTGAATATGAATAAAACTAAATAAAAAAATCATTCAAATGAGCTTTTTAATTATAATAAATTACATTAAATGTTAACATCCATTCAATCCTTTATAAAATAGCTTAGTCCATCATTTTCACTGTATTCACCAAGTTTCACTGTTACAGTCGTTATATGAAGGAGGATTCAAATCCACACAAATATTGATGAATACGCTCTTTAAATCCACCGTACTTTCAGTTTTTGTCCCACTCACAGGGTTTATTTCTGACTTCACTTTTTCCTACTTTAGATTATGCGGGGAGATTTACAAGTCACTCCGCTTCACCCGAACGTGTCACTCGTGGAGTTGGCAGTGAGTCACTCTGTAATGAAATAGATTTGGGCAAAGATTGAATAAGTGAGTGAACGCACGTTGGGACCCAGATGAGTCAGGAATCGATGACACAATTCCGAAAGCAGCGCGATGGAGTGATGTCACGTCACCAGCAACACATAGTGTTATTTAACGCTTTTTTTTTCCCCCTACAAGGAAAATACAAAAACATCAGGCTCTTTAAGTGATAATGCAGAAGGTTTGACTGTCACAACGGAACGTCGGTTTCCACCTCGAGCTCGTATTTGCCGTTTCGCAGTCATGACGAATCCCAATGTGTTTGTCTGCTGGCTGGTTGTTCGTCAGTATTTACAGCATCAACAGCTCCCTCAGCAGGTAAAACAGGAGACCTCAGAACCAACAGTTTCGGCCTCCGGGGCGACGTCCCCGTTGATCATCGATTCCTCAAATGTCCCGGTTTGAATTAACATGCGCTCTGTGTCGTGCTTTTAATTTGTGCCTCATCAGGAGATGCCAGGCTCTTTCGGCGTGAGCTGATAATGATGTTTGCAGCGTGAAGAGTTGGAGCAACAAAGAAACTTTGAGAAACGTATTCGTAAAAACGCTGTAACTGAAGCTGAAAAATCAGCATTTTGCATGATCATACACATAAATCATATTCATGAATCAGTCAATTGCTGGATATAATTAAATTACATCATCATCAATTGTGTTCCCAACCAGGTTTTTGTGCAAACCAATTCACCACAAAGTGCAAGAAAACTCCCTGTTTTTGCATTTGAAAAAGACAGAAAGAATCACTGTTGCGTGCTACAGTAATTGATAGTTTGTAGCAGTGATGACAGGTTGTGTGTTTGGCCCACAAACAACACGCCCGTCATGGGACGGGCTGTCGATGGTGGCGTCAGTGTTTCCCCCCAGGCACACAAAAGGCCTTTGAGGAGCCACTGGCAGGATTTGAATGTCGCGGTCCACTTTCACATCACCGCGAGGGCCAGGTACACCAGTGTGACAGCTCCAGGAAAATAACACCGATGGGACTATTTTTTTTTTTTTCCAGTGGGCAGCTCCGACCCCCCGTATCTAAACCCCCACCTAATAGCGGAGCACTTTGGGAATGAGGCATTCGCAGCATGAATGTTTCTTTTCAAGGGTCCTGCAGACCTGTTGCACCACCGCCGCCGAGTAGGTTTCCATTCAGGATGTCGGCAGTTCTGGGGCTTCGCAAGTGGCTCCAGAACTGCTGTGACGTGCTTGCGACACGGTTTACTTCACAGTCCGCGTTCAGATGCTCAAAACTGAAAGCGATGCCTATATGCAAACTATCAAACTGCTTTTGTTTTTATGCTCTAACAAAATAAACTGCAACAGACTTATATGCAAGGATGTGAACACATGCACACACTCTTGCTCGAGACAGTATGAGCATAATCTGCTCTAAAGAGGCAGGCAGCGAGTGGAAGCATTTGTTTTGGGGACGATTTGTTTATTTGGGTCCTGGCACCCACACGAGCAGCAATCAGAGGAGTTAGCAAACAGGATTGTCTCAGCCATGACGCCGAGAATCCTCCCCCACAGGCCCCGGACCCCAGCAGCTCAGTGCTCCGGCCCCTTACAATCAGGCCAGACGCGAGCGCGAATGATGTCTGTTGACTTCCTGACTGATGCAAGTGTCTTCTTTTTTTTAAGAATTGTACTTGAATGCTATTTTTTTTTCACCTTTTTCTACTTTCCGACACCCCCTCACAGGCCTGGTGGTCCGGGAGGCCAGCATCGAGATCACCCGGCAGCAGGTGGAGGAGCTGTTTGGGCCCGAGGACTTCTGGTGTCAGTGTGTGGCCTGGAGCTCCGCTGGGACCACCAAGAGCCGCAAAGCCCACGTCCGGATCGCCTGTGAGTGTCCCCCTCCGTCTCATCCCCACCCCCTTCTTCTCCAGACCACCGTTCAGTCGTTATCGCCGCTCTCATCTCTGTCCCTCCGTCTCCAAACAAAAACCTCGCGGCTGCCAAGGAAGAAAAACATGACTCGTGGAGCGACTTGTGTATCGCCGCAGATCCAGGAGATAGCGGAAGCGAAAGAGGGTTTTTTACTAACATGGGACTCAAGTGTGCCTTTGAAGTTGAGTTGGGAAAAAGCCTGTCGAGTTTGTATTGGTTTGCTTGTATACAGTATAAACCTGGATAAGAGGCGCAGAGGAAGAGGGAGGGATGCTGCAGTGTATACACAGTTAAGAGCCTATGGTGCATGTTTATGCCAGTGTTCTCCCCTTCTTCTTTTCCTGTGTAGTCCTTTTGTTCCCTGCCTGTGAGTGTGTGCGTGTCTGTGTGCGTCTGTGTGTTTGTGTCTGTGTGTGTCTCGCCTCCTACTGAAAAGCACAACACAATTGTTTCCAAGTAATGAGAAAACATTCTGTGCTGGCTCTAAAGTTTTGGGCTCCGTCTTGACTGTTCCCCGAAGAGTGTGTTTGCATGTGTGTGTGTGTGTGTGTGTGTGTGTGTGTGTGTGTGTGTGTGTGTGTGTGTGTGAGAGAGAATCTGAGACGTGACGAGACCCCAGAAGACGCAATGCATGAAGCAGGACTGTTTAAGTCGCGCGCGGGACTTCAAGGCCTCCTCCTTTTACATCGTAACACCTATTACGTAACACGAGGCGCCGTTTGTCAGAGGCTCACCTGGAGGGATGTCTTTTATGGGAGCGCGATCGCTTCGCTCCCAACCCCTGTCGACTCATTTCAAGACGCCGTGACTGACGTGTGGCGCCTTAAAACTTGGCTGTTTATGTTGTGACTCGTGGCACATGGGAGAAATTGGAACACCCACTCGCGACTTTGCTGATAGTCTTTTTCAAACGCCTTGTTTTTTTTTTTTTCTTTTACACCTGAGGGGGCTTTGAAAAACGCCAGGATCAGGGCGGTTTTATCTTTTCTTTGCAGAGTCGCAGGTGGTGCAGTTTGAAATCGATATGTTCAGTTTTCACTTCATCCACGTGTCTTCGACGCCTCTTATTGTCCTGATTGAGGATCACAGCCGAGCCGGAGCCAGTTACGTTTGTCGGCAAAGAAGAGTCAACACTAAATCGTGACTTCACCTCGTTGCTCTGTTTGTTGTTGAACCCCCCCCCCCCTTCTCCTATTGGTATCACATAGCAACCATCTCGACGTGGACACAAGATCTCTCAGATAATAAATCGACCCCTCAGTTTCTTCACCCGTCTCTCTACGTCTTCATATGAAGACCCTGACTGCCGCTTGAGACGCAGTTCCGTTTTCCCCCTCGAACTCGGTCGAGTTCCCTTTATTTCAAACTCCGCTCGCTTTTCTCCCTGTTTCTATTGTACTGGCCTGGTGAATCCGAACCGTGCCTCTCAGTCTCCCACCGAGCCCACTCCCGCTGCTCAACCTCCCATAATCACCCGTGATGAGCAGCCTGCCAGCACTAACCTATCCCTCAAATCACAGTGGACCCCCTCTTCCCCTCCCATTAGCTTCTGCTGAATGGATTAGCTCCTCTGCTGGGCTTCTCTCTCTCTCTCTCTTTCTCTCTCTCTCTCCCTCCCACTTCTTGTCAGAGCCAGACTCCGTCCCGTTAGGCCTAATGGAAACTGGGGTTGTTTTTTTTCCCCCTCTCCTCACCCATCATCCAAACATATACAGTTTAATCAGACGGGTGAGTCACAGCCAGCTCTGATGAGTTAAGAGGTTGCTGTGTTGACAAAGTAGCTTTCAGACTTGCTAAAAAAAAAAAAAGACAACACACACAAAAAAAAAAGCTGCTGCTGAAAGTATAATAAAAGCCGGCTGGAGCAAGAAAGGACGTGTAAAGTCCACGCCACTGCCTTTTCCTTCATGTGACCTCCACTAAACTGTTTTAATTGGCCTCCATTTTTTGGGAAGGGGGGGCTGTACTGATTGCTTGCCAAAGAGAGGCAATAAAAGTATGTTCACAGCTCAAATTAAATAAACTAATCACATCAACAGAAATGCCTTTCAAAGGTCCGGTGGAGGGTAATCACCGCGGCGAGGGCTGGGAATTGATCTCCTTGTCGTTTCGCGGGCTTGTAATCCCCCCCCCCCCAAAAAAAAACAAGTAAATCCTGATCTGTCCAAGTGACTCGGCGAATAATCCAAACTATTTCTCCCCGTTGTCATTCCGAATCCTCGCTCCACGCCAGTAGCTAATGGCTCAGGAGGAGGGCGAGGCCGCCGCAATTTAGCATAATAAGCATCCAAGCACGTCCACTTAAGGTAATGGTTGTCATGTGTGTGTCTTTTCTGTGGGGGCCAGCGAGGTTGGAAGTGTGTGTGTGGGTGTCGGGGAGGCCGAGAAACGGTGCAACTCCCACAGGAATGTCTACTCAGCTGGTCCCACACCCTGCAGCACACCGCAGCGCCGCTCGGGGTTACGAGAAGCGTGGAAAGGAGACACTCCTGAGGGGAGGCATAATTTAACCCCCCGTCCCATAAAATAAATATGGAAACAATCACTCACAGGCTTCTTATTGTCTCATCAGGAGAGTAAAGCCAAAAGTTTGCAAATCAGAATTAAATATTGATAAAAAGAAAACTGGATGTTTTATATCCGCTGAAAAGAGATCGAAGACCTGCTACAAGAAACACAAGTAATAAAAACATGAATATTTCACATAAACTCACAAACATTAGCCTTTGTCATTAATAGTAATTCAGTGTATTAACTGAGTTTTATGGTCTGTGCCATAATGCATTCTCTTGGTGGTTGTAGGAGAGCTAACAAGCTGCGGTTTGACATTAAAGATAGAAATATAAAAAAGGAGCCTGTGGGTTCGATGATGAGAGGATAAAAAGTCCTACAATTGAATTTAGCTGACAGCAAAGCAACTTACATTCCAAGTGTGAGTATATCGCGCTGCAACGCTGCTTTTTCTCGCTCAAAAACCCAGGGAGTGTCCTTACAAGGAGAAGTGTTTCAGCAGGGGGTCTGAAGCTTCTCTGTAGAACAGGGAGGGGTCAACATGTGGCCCGCGGGAGCAATCCAGCCAACCGGAGGGTCTAATGTGGCCCACGAGATGATTTTAGAGGGTGAGATTCACGCAGCTTCTGTTGTTAATGTGTACATTGGGAATCCCACAATTCTAGTAGCCTCTTGCGATGTGATCTTGCTGGTTTGGCCCACTTGGAACTGAGTTTGTCCACTTAACTAGAATTAGTTTGAGGCTACTATTATTGAGGCTCATTGTAGCTCAGCTGCATGCAAATAAACTGTTGTTGCAGTTTGATTTTTCAGAATGAGTCTTTACTTGCACTTTGAGTTGACCGATATGACAAACTAAGTGGCCAAATAGATGAATTCAATCAAAGTTAATAACCTAGTTTCTCTTTTTTTGTGTTTATTCTGTGAACTTTTGTACAAACATCTGAATAACTTCACTGAAAGGTTTTATTTTGCTAATTCAAATCTCCCACTGCATCCTGTTGAAGTTGAGAAACGTATTTGGTGTCTTTCCCAACAAGTGGCTGCTGGGCTTTTGCGGTTCCTCCCTGTCTGCGGAAATTCATCCTGAAATCCTGCACGCCGGGAATCCACACCAATACCCGGCGCAGACTCGCACACTTTCAAGTCCCTTTATATAGCAGAAATCTAATTAAGTTTATTAGATTTGACTCCAGCGCATATGCAGTAAATCAAAAAGTGTATCATGGTGTCAGAGAGTGTGTGTCTGTAATGCCTCCCCACCTGTCACACTCCGGCTGCGTCTTCTATTCGGGGAAATTCAAACAAGGATCCGTCTTTGTGTTATCATTTTTATTTGTCCAAATTCAAAGTAACAGTGAGGGGTTTTTTTTGCTGCGGCTGCTTCCTCCTCTTCTTCTCCTCCTCTCCTCTCTGTGTTTCTGCAGAAAAGCAAACACTTTGTGTGTCCTCAGATCAAATGCTATAAACCTCAGTCAGAGAATAAGCCCCTCCAGTCGTTCTTTCCTTTAATTTCATACTCGACTCTTACGGAAATTGCTTTCAATTCAACACTCAGCTTTTCAGCTTTTATAATGCACCAAAATTTGTGGAATTATAGCATATTTCCCTGAAGACACGCAGACTCTCAGGTTGAACAGGGACAAGGGCCCCTCATTGAATTTGTTATTTTCGGGTTCATTTTTACAAATAATAAAAAAAACAACAAAACAACAAACCTTTGAATGTGGCTGGAGGTGGTCCGCACTGTGTTTGGGTAAATGGTGGGGGTGTGTTCTGGAGGCCAGCGCTGGATGGTGCACATTTCTGGTTCAACACCAGCAATAAACACAAGTTTTGGTGCATCAGCAAATATGGCCGATCAGATGGAGCCTTACTGCAGCAAACGCCCCACTGACATGAAAGTGGCCGAGCTCACAAAGTGGAACAAAGGAGATGTGGAAGAAGAATCTATGGAAAAGAAGAATCTATGGAACCCCCCCCCAAGGCCCGCCGTGGCACTCGAAGTGGTCAGTGGTCAGCTGTGACTGACGATCAATCGATCATCAATCAGTGAATGGAGAACAGTTGTAAGCCTGCTTTAATGTCTATCCACACAGTATCACCCCAGACACTGAAGAGCATTTCTTTACTGTGATAGATGCACCGTATCGGGTTACGCGGCACACCCAGCGGCCCTCCGGGTCCGAAGTCGAGTTCTGGAGGAGCTCGGAGCTTCTGCTGCGTCCGTGTCGCCACTCGTCTGCCGGGACCCCTCGGTCCGAACGCGCACTCCCATGGAAAGCTCGCATTCGAAATCAATGCGCTATTGTGGAGCCATCTGATATGATGAATCTCGTCTTTATGTCCCTACACAATGTCAATAATGGTCCATTACTGGGATTGTGAAGAATACTCGTGGCTTTCCACCGAGATGCCGAACGGCGGAAGTTTTATGGTCTGTTTTCATGAAAATAGATGCAGTTTGAAAAGCTTTAAACCTTGATTCCAGTTTGTAGCATTCTTTGTTTTAAACCGTTTCTTTTTCATTAAGTCTTTAATTATGCATACATTTTTCAGTCAGTGAAATGAAAGTGTTCATTTTACAGATTGTGGAAATGCAATCAATGGAGTTTGGAGGATTGATTGTAGATTTGATGCTTCGGCGATATCAAAGTTCCCAACGAGTACTCAACAATTAATTCCTCTCCTCTCCTCTCCTCTCCTCTCCTCTCCTCTCCTCTCCTCTCCTCTCCTCTCACTGCATGCTGGGAATGTGGGCGTGTGCGTGAG
>JASSRZ010000083.1:9058535-9097571 GCA_032164315.1 Malacoctenus gilli | reverse complement strand
ACGAGTACTAAACAATTAATTCCACTCCTCTCCTCTCCTCTCCTCTCCTCTCCTCTCCTCTCCTCTCCTCTCCTCTCCTCTCCTCTCCTCTCGTGTAAGATGTCCTGTCTGAGTCCGTGCAACATGATAAATGTCTAATGGGCTTCAGGTTCCAGTGTAGCATGACACCTTTGGTAATCCCGGCCCGTCCGCTCTCCTCCATCAGGCCTTTCACACCACATAAACGTTTGTTTTCCATCAGCCAAGTGATCCCCCTCTCCGCACTCCCCCTCCATCTCTGTAAGGCAGTGTGGAAGACGTGCGTCTGGTGGAGAGAAACCATCACACGAGTTGCTTTATGATGGTGTTTCTAAGGACTCTGCGGATGGACCCATTTACTCATGTTGCTCGCTGCTTTTCTTGCAGACTTGAGGAAGACTTTCGACCAGGAGCCTCTCGGGAAAGAAGTGTCACTGGAGCAGGAAGTGCTGCTGCAGTGTCGCCCACCTGAAGGCATCCCGGCTGCTGAGGTAAGCAGACAGGAAGCCCCCAAAGTCTCTTCACACTTGTGATTATGGTCACTGCATCATTTCTTTTTTCCAAGTAGAAATACGTCACATTTTCAGTGATGTTGGCCATTTCCTCTTTCTTTTTACCCCCTGTTCATCTTGAGTGGAAACTGTTTGTTGATTGTGGAAATTTCCTCACTATTTAACTTTTCTATTTCGCACGTTGTAGCGAAATACCACAGAAACAAATCGGACACGGCGTGGCGCACAGATTAAGGCATTTTTCACCGCTGCCTCGACTAAAAAAGTCCTTTCGAGTAATTCCTCGGCATCCAGTCAGTCGCTGGAATTTCAGGGGAAGAAAATTGCAATTATCAGCTGGGAGGTAAAAGAAGAAGAAGAAGAAAAAAATAGAGTAGTTGTACCCGTGTTCGACCTGAGGTCGCCCGGCACGCCTCCTTCCTGCTCCACTTCCTTCCTGCCGCGGCGGTGGAGGAGCTGCCTTTCGAAAGGCTCAGTGGAGATTGCTGGAAACATAAATAGAGGATGAGAGCGTGGTTTGATGCATTGAAAGGGGGAGGGGGGGCGGTAGGTGGGGAGGGGGGGGGTTGTTTTTTTTTTGGGTCGGGGGTGTTGGGACTGAGCTCTGTAAAGACTTGTGATTGACCTGAAAAGCTGAGTTAAGTGAGTGGAACTGCACAGCATTTATCCCCGCTGAAAGTGCTGACAGGCTAAATGGGCGAAAAAAGTTTCGGACTGGCACTCTGCAGACTCTCCTCATACAATCCCGGCTCCAGACTGATAGTGTTCCTCGAACGGCCGCGTGCTATCGACCATGCTGCGACCTGTCTGACGACGGTCTTGATTGGCTCCATACAGCAGCGACTGAAGACTCAGCTGATGTCACGGCGCTGCTGTCAAACATTATTGTGCAGAATAAATGCACCTGCTTTTTCCAGATTAGTGTCTTCGTCAGTTTAGCAGACCAGGAAGAGTATTGTGTCAGTGCCTGATGTGTGGCGACTGATTAATCCATCTCAATATCGATCCGATAAAAGCCGTGTCGCGTAAGCGCGTCAGTCTAATTTGAGTGGCCTTTCCAGTCAGATCAGAGGAGCCAGTGAAACTCTTTTTATGATTGGATCGCATTTGGTGTGAAACCGCGCGTTGGACGGGCTCCCTCTGTTACGTAACGTCATGCTGCTCTCAAACTATTTTTAAATTTCAAAGATAATTTTCTCAACAAGAAGGAAGTTACTCTGGTGTCGCGGTTTCCCTGAGAGCCTCAAAGAGAAACACAACAAGCCAGTCAGACCAACAGATCCATCGCCTAAACTGGTGTCGCCGTTTCACCAATGGAGACATTGTGAAGCGAAAAGGGATGTATCTTAATCTTTTCTGTCTATCTCGTTGTTTGTGAGTTTATTTTTGTTTCCAGTCTCCTTTAGTAGCGGTTTCACAACCCCTTTAATAACGAACACTTACCTCATGTCAGCTTGCAGAGGCAACAGTCCCAAGACGGCACATATTTACTCTATTTCTCTGCTGAACTCAAACTTAGCAGCCAAGCAGGAAAAGAGGACAAACCCCAGCGCTGCGTTCTTCCTCCCTCTTGTTTGTTGGGCTTTCTTTCTCACACAGACTCACCAGAGAGAGGGGGGGGGGCTCGGAAAAAAAAGCAGATGGCCTCACTCTGTGGTTACGTGTGAATCTGCAGAAATATGTACCAGTCGCAGCGAGAAGGAAAGAGCCGTCAGATTTCACCCGTACACGAAGGATGAGAGAGAGAGGGAGAAGGAGGGAGGGGAGGGAGCTGAAGGCAGGAGGAGAGAGGAGCTGTTACGGTTTGTCAGGGTTGGATTCAGTGGGTTGTTGTCAGACCTCCAGTGGGCTGTCAGTTCGCTCTGTGGTTCCTTTACAGGCCTTTTGCCCAGTGAGCCAGAGGCTGGTAGGCTGTGACTGAGCCATGCAAAGAAAGAAAGAAAGAAAAAAAAAAGCCCACACTTCCTTCAGCACTTGTGTTTAATCATGTGGACTGATGGACATTGTTCCGTTTGGCAAAGTAGGACACGAGCGCGCTGACGGCGCCGTCGCACGGCTGCGCTTTCGCGGGCGCACCAGCAGCAACGTGAACATGTTTGTGTGCGGAAGCTGACGGGAACACATGCTGCAAACATGTCAGCAGAGCCGAGCAGGACTTTTCATCCCCCTCAGCTGATCAGCTGGTTCTAATCTACCCGCTGATGCATAAACAAGTCGCAAGCCTCCCGTGTATTTTTTTTCTTTCAATTTATTATATAAATGTGTCTTTTTATCGAGACCGTCCAACAGGGTCGCAGCAGTGATGCGAGTGTTTGCACGATTTAAAGTACGAGGCGCTATCACCAGCTGCTATTGTTACTATAGAAGGTATTAAATTCATGTTCCATTCACAGGAATAATAAATCAAATGGCGAGTGAGAGCGTAAAAGGAGCAAATTCGAGCATTGACAATTTGCGATACTTCTGGGTTGCGATTATTTACACCGCTGCTGTCTGGAAGGTGTTCCTGAAAGACGCTATCGAGCCAAATATCATGCAGCAGTTGATAGATACCCAAAGCACATCCCCCACATGCACGCTCGCGAGCAAGAAGCCCACATTGTGTAGAATCAAAGGACGTCAGTGATAATTGGTTTTGATGCGAGATTACAGAATGGCATTGTGCCGTTTGATGTGAGCCTGCATCGCTCTCGTGTTCCTCTTTTGTCTTCCCACTTTTCAGATGATTTACATTACCGGGGGATGCCGTGATGGTTTACCATAGTAATGACATCCTGTGCTCCCATTTAAGTGGTTTGGAGGTTTCGCCGGCGTTTCTGCGGGGGCCCTGGGAAGCTAAACATTCTGCTGAATAGTCTGGATTGTTCCTGTGATGATGCAGCAGGTTCTCATAACAAAACATATGAAAAGTGTTCCCATCAGACGATGAGGTTTTGATACTGAGGGGGGGTTCAAGCGGAGGTACCTTGGCCCTTCGTTAGCGATTCGGAGCCGATACATAAATTTCCTGGGGTACTGCGAGCGACGCGGCCGGCAGGAACACACACACAAAGAAAACAAGCGGCGGGAGTTTACTTTGGCTCGCCTCGCGTCCATTACCAGTGGAACTCTGGCCTCGGCGAGCTGAAGCGCGGGGAGTGAGGTTTCTGAAATAGCAAAAGGACTCAGTCATCTGGACGTCTTGTATGGCCTGAATAAATTACTCGACAGGCTCCCCGAGAAGTGATTGTTGCACGTTTTTATTGCCATGAATATTTGATAGATTCGTAATCAAGAGCAGAAGGAAAATGTAACAATCGAGGTTATTCTGGGATCAAGCGAGGTGGCGGTGGGGGGGAAGCAGAGGCGAGTCTCTGCGCTGTGCTGTTTTTGTGGTCTGCTGGCTGCCCACAGTTATGGCAATAAAGGTAAAGATGGGGGACGAAGGACTTTCCATCAGCTCTTCCCCTCGAGTACCTCCATGAAGCTTTTCATCAGCGTCTAAAAGGCTCTCCGCACAGGCCTCTTTTCATGCTCCAGAATATGCGGCAGACTCATAAAAATGGTCAGCAGAAAGAATGCGGCTTTATTGTCTCTTTTCTTCCCCCGTGCCCTCCATCTCCATTTCAGAGCACTTGTCACGGCCCCAAGACAAAAAAATAACGGGGGGGGGGTTCAGAGGTGATGCAGCGCCGTGAGCCGCCGAAGCTTGTTTCCATGGAAGCGGGGTTTTTAATTCAGGCATCTCCTCAGTCAGCCGGGGTCCTGCCGTGTTATCGCAGGGGTAACGAGTCATTGATGCTCCGCGGGGTAGAGGCCCCCGCTGTCGTGATTAAGTCCGCCGGCTTTCGCTGAGAAGAAAGACACAAAAAAAAAAAAGATCTTTACTTCACACCTTCTCGTCCGGAGAGGCGGCGCGGTGATTTCAGGCCGCTCCCGAAGCAACTGCATCCACGCTTTTTTCCGCCAAAAAACCCCAAAATCTTTGGCTCCTCTTGAGCCGTTTTTATTATTAATTTGATATTTTGTTCCCTCTCTATGTGCACTGATAATGAGGCACATAATAGAGCATTATTGTTGAAAAAATCCCGATCAAATCCCTCGGCTTTGGCTCCTCACGGACATCCATCATCCAGTTTTCCTCACACATTACGCATTGTAAATGCCAGTGATTAGTGTTGATTTTAGGCCCACTTGCACTTAACAAGTGATTTGAAGGCACGGCGGGCGCGGGTGGCTCATTGGGTCACCTTGTCGGGGGGGGGGGGGACCCCCCCAAAAAACCAGCTGAGTGCTTGTTCCCGGTGCGAGTGGAGGTGCGAAGGGTGCCAGAAACCGAAGAAGTAACAACATTTCAGTGGCACCGCTTGAAACAGGAAGTGCATTTTCATTAAGGTGACCCGAGGGAGAGAAGGTGTCAGGAGGCCAAACCATTTCCCTCTGGCAACCCACCAAAGTCTGCCCTTCAGCCGCTCGACTGTCAATCACTGCGGTCTCCATGTAAAGCCTGAGATTTACTCTAATAGCCCGACTGGGGGGGGGGTTTCTTCTTCTGTGAAACCCGGCGCGTTGGTAAAAAAGTGAAATGTTAAGCTGAAGGTTTCAGTGCACGATTTTTTTTCCGATCTCGTCGTATGATGGCAACTGTTTGATGCCGGAAGAGACAGGAATCCAAAAAAAGAGGCTCCGATGTGCAGTTCCAGTATGTGGAGGGTAAAAGCAGGGTGGGATTTGTGGGGGGGGGGAGCCAGATTAGCGAAATGTTTATGAGGGGGTGGGAGAGTGTGAGTCTGTGGGATAATAGAGGTTTTTATAGCCACTCTAATTCATGTAGGTTTGAGATTAAAACCCATGATTTAACAGGGTAAGAGTGGAGTTTTAAATTTGATTTAACGTATTCAAACACTCTCCTCAAAGTTGAATGTGATGTCAGGGCAATAAAGACAAGCTGCAGTTACATAAAGAACAAAGCCCTTGTAAGAAAACCATGTGTAGGAGCAATAATTAAAGGTTTTTCAATAGAGACAGATTTAACTGTCTACAGAAAAACCCTCTCGCGGTGTTCATCACTGCTCTTATAAATGTCTTATTAATTAAGTCCAGAACTTAAAGAATTTGGCCAAGAAATTCAAGTTAAAAATGAGGAAAAAAGTCCAGCGAATGCGACATGTGAAACTCCAGTTAATTGGGCGAGTTTGCCGTTGAGAAACCAGAAACTTGGCACATTAGCGTTTACTCAGCACTTTACACAGAATCCTTAATTAAATGAGAGGAGCATTTTGTTCACACTCACAATAAAAAATCATGAGGCAGACGTTGGGAGCAGAAAGCCGGTCAAAGGATAAACTTGAGCTCGTTACTTTTTTTTTTCTGCGTTCATTCTCGGCATCTCGTCCAAGAAAGCCAAAATAGGAAGGGGGGGCAGTTTTACACACACAGCAAAAGCGCAGCAGCTCTCGTTCCAAGGTGAACTCTTTCCTTATCACCTCAAAATCTCTCCATCACCTTTTGCCGGTTTTCTGCGCTCGAGCCGGCGAATCTGTTTCGGCTCCTCCCCGCCTCTCGGGGTTAAACTGTATACGGAGCGAGTTTCGACCTCTATCGCGGCGCTAAAGGCCCCTTCTGCCTCTGCTGGAGTTATCAGCCAAGCTCTTTTTCTAAAGGCCGGGGGGAGACGGAGGGGGTCCGGTGGCTGTGTGCAGGGAGCGCATCAAACAGCTCTCTGACTTGTGGAGCTCCTCAGTGAAAAAGTTTGCTTTCTTTCTCTCCCCAAATACTGCAAACAGAGGATAGCCTGTGCGTGCCGTTCCATTCAGCGGCCTGCACGTGCTCGTCGTCCACCCACACGAGAACATATGAAAAAAAAAAACCCTGAACGTACAACACAATGGCAGAAATCCCATAATTACATAATCGTGACCAAACTATTGGATGGAACCAAAATGATTTATTGGATCAATTTTTTGAAGTAACTTTATCCTGAAAACTTACTTTAACATGAATCCCCAAACAGACTGGTTAAGACATCACTTCCCCACAACCATTTATCACGCGTATTGTCGACGGCGGTGGAGGCTCGGATCGTATTTTAGAAGGTAAATGAAGTGTGCGAGAGAACACAGAGAGAGCTGCGTTGGCCCGTCCGTGATTCGCGCCGGAGAAGTATCTATTCTCTCTCTCCAGAAAAAAGAAGAAGAAGAAAAAAAAAAACGAGTGCTGAAGGCAGAACGGAGCTGGAGGAGGTCATTACTCCTGGCTCCCGTCTCTGCCATCCGTCTTCTGTGCGGACACCTCCAGCGGCACCCCGTCCAGCTCCACCTCTGTTACCTAACGTCACCTCCCTCCTCCACCTCCACCTCCACCTCCTCCTCCTCCTTTTTCTCCTTCCCACCCCTGCTGGCTCCTCTGCATCTACTCTTGCAAACACACACTCGCACAAATTCTTTTTTTCTCTCTTTTTTTGTCCTCATCACATCTCAAGATATCACACCTTTGTGCATTTCAGCTTGTTAATATTTATGCAGCTCCCATTTCCATACTTGTCATGCAGGCAGATGCGGAGCATATGGCTTGTTGTCTGCTAGTGAATGATTGAATAATCAGTTTGTAACCTTTTGTGGCTCGTTCTCCAGGTGTGTCATTCAAGCCTGCAGCGGATATGCGCTGTGAAAAAAACAGAAAGAGAAGGGGAAATGAATAAATTACACTGGGTAGATAGTTAGGCTTCACGCGGAGAAGCAGGAGAGCTCATAATGACTTCTCTGTTGACGAGTCTCGCACGTTGCTCTGGAGCGGGTTTTTTTCTCTTCTCTTCTTCCCTCTCTCTCTGTCTCTCCCTCTCTCTCTCCCTCCCTCCCTCTCTCTTTTCACACCCCTCTCCACCCCCACACTCTGCCGAACACGCTATTTCTGACACAACAGCGATGAGTAATGAATGGTTTTGCCTCGCGTCGGTTCCTAACAACCGAGTGGATTGTATACAGTGTGTTCTGTCTATTGGGCTAATTAGTGTTTGCGCTGGCACGCCCTGGCAGAGCGCAGGAGGTTCCCGCTCGCGCGTCGCTGCCGCAGCAGGTCCGGCGGGCCAGCGTGGTGGGAGAAAAGAGGAGCAGTGGGAGGACACGCAGAACGCTCTCCTGATTCAGCGGCTGGATTCCTGTTTTGTTTTTTTTTAGGGACATTTAACACAGTCGTCAATCGTTTAAATCGCTCTCGAGAAGATATTTTGCTTTTTAAGAAGTTGCAGCTCGGACCCACTTTGAAGCATGAAGCATGACACGAAACAGCATCAATTAACGCTTTAATATATACATACAGGAGGGGTCAAAACTGGTGAACCGTGGAGGGAATTCTCGTACCAGCGCTTGAGAATCTGATAGCAGCTCATTAGTTATTTTTAGTTGGACGTTTACCGCTTCATTTCTCTCTCGCTGTAGTAATCAGCTTCAGCACGAACGCTCGCGACGTGCGAGAGGTAGGGAATAAAGAATTGCCTGATGGTGAATACTGAAAAGGCATCTGATTTGGAGGAAGTTTCCTTTGTACTCTGCGTCGTATCTGGGAAAAGTTTCGGGCAGCGACATAGAAAATCCAGCATTGGCTGTTCCAATCCGGTGGTTTCAGTCACTTTTCCAGAGTCTCTCAAAGCTGTCGGTTGACATTGGTGATGCTACAGAATGTGATTTCAGAAAAGTTTTTGGCCTCACTGGAACCTTTCTGCTCACTGAGACAGTGGATGGGCTCTGCAGTGTTTCTTTGAGGTATTAAAAAACGGGACAAAGTTGCGTGAAAACGTTCAAGACGATTTTCGATGAATGGCTCGACGTAGATTGCTTCACAGAACCTGCGTCTTCGCCTCTCGCTTGAGGCGTTCTTCACCACGTTTCATTCTCAGTCTTCACCACCTCCCAGACAGTCTCCTCCATTCTTCATCCTCATCCTCATGCCCCTCCCGTCCGTCCCTGCCTCCCCGTGATGATGTATTAAATGTATTTTGGCGCCCCGGTGACTGGCCTCTAGCATGTGCACCTGCTCTCCGTCTCTCCCCTCCTCATCCGTCTCCTCCTCTCCAGGTCGAGCATTCCATCTCGCCATCCCTCTCTCTGTCTCTCACTCTGTCTCTCTCTCTCTCTCTTTCTCTCTCCGTCACTTTGCCGTCTCCGACCAGACAGGCTTTTCTTTATGACAGCTGACATGTGGCAATTTCCTCTCGTTAATGACAAGAAATGTGCCAATTACCTCTCCGGATGTTTCGCTGCCAATCAGACACTAACGAGCTGCGAGTGCGTGTGCGCGCGTGAGTGTGTGTGTTTGGATGTGGGTGCTAGTTTGTGTATCTGCATGTTTTCAAGTCGCTTGGCATGCGAGGGAGAGAGAGAGTTGGACAAGGGCGGCTTGAGAGTCTTCAGCAGATTTTTAATCATCTGAAATGTTCTCCACAAGTTTCGGTGTCGGCGCCGCTTTACCTTTTCATCTCTCCTATTTTTAATGAGCCCTAATTATAGTACGACAGGATAAAAGATCGGTGAACTGTTGCTCACTTTTGCTCTCGCACGCTCGCGCTCTCCCGACACGAGTCCTCCGCCACTTTCCCGTCCCCTCGTCGCTCCGTCTCCCTCCATCTGCCCTGAAAAGCTCTTTTGTTCAATTTTAATTACCTTCCTCGTTGGAGAGGGCCCGCGACATCTGAGCGCGGCACGTTCGGCGCGGCTTCCTGTACCACTGTTGCGAAATTTCAATGTCTTTCCGTCAACTGTCAGTCTCCATTCAAAGGACAGAGCTCTCCCTTTCCTCGAGCCCTCTGCTCTGCACGCAGTGACGCAAGCGCATAAAGAGAAAATATTTATCGCTGCGAAAAAGAAAAAAAAAACAACAAAGTTTCTCTTGTTTGCATCATCTTAAGTTGTTTCAGTCGCGACTGCGCCCTTATATTTCAGCATGGGAACAAAGGACAAACAAAATGGCAATCATCTCACTGTCAGTCTGCTCTCTTAACATTGGAGGCTTTTATTGTGGTATTTTTCTGTCCTAATTTCAAGTTTCGTTCAGTATTAAGACCGATTCTGACATTGTGGCACAAATACACACCAAAACGTCAATAACTCTTGTTGTTTAAACACAGTTTGGCCTATTCTCACATTGATGAGGCCTCTATGTGAGGCTTTTTACCTGCCATTCATTCTGTGACTTATTACCTCGTTGGCATGTGAAGGAACTCGATAAACCGGAGAAAACTGTTGCAGAGAGGCTGCGGGTCATTGACTTGCTGCTGCTTTATAACAGTGTGTTGCTTCAGTGAGGAAAGCCATGACAGATGTCTAACTGCCTTCTCAGCAGGTGTCGGCGCACATTAATTGTAACGATTAAAACAGGAGCCTGCTCGACAATTTTTTTTTTTTTTACGTTCACTCAATTTAAAGCTTTGATATGTTTAGAAACTCGTATGACTTCATAGTATTTTATTTCCACGTGAATAGGCCGCTCGCGGTTTAAGTCACGCGACGGAGGGGTTTGGTGTCGGCTTGTGATGGAAGGAAAACAGTCATCGGCGTAGAATCAGCGGCGAATATACATGTCAGAGGCTTCGTTTATATTAGATTCACACTTCGTGTTGGTTCAGATGGATGCTCGTCATTGGGGAGAGCTGTCCTATGAGAGGCATCATGTGAGTGTTGATTTAGCAGATGTTAGGTGTGAAATAATTGAGTATTGGAAAAAATATTCACATCTTCCCTGTTGAATGAAGGTGTGTGTGAGTGTGTGTGTGTGGGGGGAGGGGAGGGTTCTGCAAAGGTGTGATGCTGATTTCATCTGTGATATCCGTCACTTGTGAAGCTGCTGATGCGCGCAACGCTGCCGTGCGCCGCGCTATCGCTCCATCGTCCCCTTTGAGGAAGTTCTGACAGCGCGGGCCTCCCAACAATGGTCCGTGCGACGTACGTCTCCGCGCCACGACATGCCGCTCCTGTGTTGTTCCCCCCCCTCAGAAATCCGACAACAACAGTGACTGTTTTGTCTCGGTTGGACCCCATATCAGGTTATTGCTCCACTTTTTTTTTTATTTTTTTGAGATACTTTATCTCTCATGAGAAAGAGCCTTTATAAACATCCCCCGCTTATCTTCGCCTGTGCTGTTCCTTGGTGTCTTATCTCGAATCAAGCCCTGTTCCTCACGGGCTATCACAATGCGCAGGAAGTGAGCTGCTTGCCGGGCCTCCTCATCACTGAACAGTTTCTTTGAAGGAAAAACCACAGAAATAGGAAGTGTGAGTGTGTGTTTTTAATCAAAGCGCGAATCCACGTATGATTCTTCTCCAAATGCTAAACCTTTATACACCTCGTGCGAAGAGAGAGAAAAAAAAAAGATCTGGGTGAATTACAGCCAAATAGAAGCTCCGAATGATCCCCCCGATCTGCGATAGCGCCTGCAGTTCAATATCGGTGTCGTTGAAAGAAATGAAACTCATAAGTAAAGGTCAGAAAGCGTCTCGACTTCAGGAATTGTGGAGAGTTTTCGTTGCTGCGCTCCCCGACAATGCCCCTGTTACTGGAGCGCTTTGTTCTTGGGGGAGAGTAAAAAGAGCATGATAGCTATTGACTTTTTGTAGCAGGACCTCGGAGACGTAAACAACTGTGCTCTGATCCCGGCGCTGGCTGTTATTTGAGAGCGTAAACCAAAACAAGAAAAACTGGAGCTGTTTAAATGCTGCACTGTAAATTTTCTTCCTTTTTCTCCACCTCCATCACACGATTTAATAAGGCCAAACAGTTTTTTTCTGTCTATCCTCACATCTTGTGAAAAGTGATGTTTGGATGTTTCGCCCTCTTTTTTTTTGTAACGTCATTCCCTTTATTCCCACTCAGGTGGAGTGGTTAAAGAACGAGGAAGTCATCGATCCGGCGGACGACCGGAACTTCTACATCACCATCGACCACAACCTGATCATCAAGCAGGCTCGCCTCTCCGACACCGCCAACTACACCTGCGTGGCCAAGAACATCGTGGCCAAGCGACGCAGCACCACCGCCACAGTTATCGTCTATGGTAAGCAAACGCCTCTTTTTTTTCAGTCTGAATCAACTAACATCCCATCGGACATTGGGGAGGCCTTTAGTCGCAAGATGCTTCAGCTGCTTGTTTGGGGGCTACACAAGTTAGAGGCCACATCGTGTTGCCTTGGTTACACAGGAGCTCAGTGAAGAATTGTGCATCAATTCATGTTTTTATGCCCAGCTGAGTAGGTTTTTTTTGCCTCTTACACTATAAACAAAGCAAAATGAAACCAACTTTTTTGGCAAGACCAGAGTCGGCTTGTTTGGTCCACACCTACGTTCGGATGTGCTTTTTCTATTTCAAACATAAAGGACTTGAACTCACCATAGATCATGTACCAAGTTAAAATAGTCGACCGAGTGCGATGGCACTTAAGCATGTGCGGCCACACGTCCCTCCCGCAGCATCAACCATTCACTTATTCTGCTCCTGCCAGAAGGTGCGCGAGAAACGGGAGATTTGGGATGTTTCCGAACAGCGACAGAGTTGCTGATGTGGCTGAGCCGTACTTAAAGAGACCCCCCCCCGCGCTCGGTCGTGGTTCCACACAGACTCACCCACTGTCTCCCGAACATCAGCGAACATGACTGTTAGTGCACAGCATGGCTGCGAAGCTCAACTCGGACGCCCGCAGGAGGCTCCTCACGACAGAACAAATGACACACGGAGCAGATGCTCCTTTGAGCGGGAGCCATTGTTTCCCTGCGCGAGACGAGTCCTTCTCTTGATGGCGCGTTTAACGGGTGGGGGGGGGCAAAAGAGCTCATCCTGTGCTCGATGACACTCCTCATAGCGCCGCTGAGTCTCCCCTGGGAATTGACTGATCTTGTTTTACGGTCCCTCTGTTACAGACTTTAAAAAGAGCAGTCAGAAGCGATACCCCAACATTTTATGCTTTGCGCGAAGTAGTGAGTAAAAAAAGCCTGGATGTGATAATAAACGCACAGAGAAATGACAGAGTCCTTTCTACTGATACCTTCAAAAGGGGTTAGTTAGACTTTAAATCTCTTCATGACAGCCTTTTTTTTGTTTTTTTGGCTCGCCGCTCATTGTTGTGGCTAAACGAAGCCTGAGCGCCGCACGGCCAGCCGGGGATCGATGTTTGGGGTGACGCCGAAATATAAGAGCGCACGTTCCCCGGGACAAAAGTCCCGGCGAAGGCTTTCATTTCTCCAATGCGGTCTGTTAGGACTAAGTGTCAAAAAAACGGCAAGTGGCTTTGATGCAAGCTCGTCCTCTCGTATGTTTCCGCCGTACGTGATAGCTTCTCTCCCCCCCCCCCACAAAGCGGTGTGAGAAAAAAACCCAGAGGATGAAGGAGCGTCTGTGTCTGATACTCGTGATGAAAAAAAACGAGGGAAGGTGGAGAGCGAGTTTCTTTTTTTTTCCTTTTTTTCCTTTAAGCCCAGCGGTTTCCCAGCCCAGCCCACCACAAGGACACTGGAAACAGGAGTATAAATTGACAACAGAAAAATGGGCGGTGGGAGGGGTGCGGGTGGGGGTGGGGGTGGGGGAGTGGGGACGAGAAGAGAGAAGATAGAGCTTTAATCCATGAAGGAAAGACAGCAGACAGTAAAGAAATGTGGGGGCTTTGGCGGGCTTTTTCCCCCCCGGAGTCCAATATTTTGGGCTTCACTCATAAGCATGTCACACTCGAAAGTCGGGGGGCTCCGAGGGGGCCCCTCAGATTCACCGTCTCAAATGCCACAGACTTGTTCTCAGCCACAAGCCCTGGTGTCACTCCGCACTGGATTTAGCCGCTGACAGAGATGGATGAGGGAGGAAAGAGGGGCATTAGGAGGAATCAGTGAATGGAAAATGCAGCAATCGCACCAGAATTTACTGTCTGGCTGCGCCGGAAAAGGACCGACCCAACGTTTCGGGGTCAGAGTACCGATACTTGGAAGTAAAGGCACGCGATGGAGATGTGGCGTTTAATCACTGAGGATAAAAGCAGTTAAATGAAGAGAAAGTGGCTTTTTTCTTTACTCTGTCTCTTCGCATTTTAAGTTCCTCTTGTCGTTTAAACAAAAAAACAGCAATAAATGTGTTCAATCTGTGAATAAAAACCTGTTTTCGGTCCTTCAAAATGCTACTTTAGAAATCATGTTTACTACCAAAAATTTTCAGCCTGAAATCTTGATTGTCCTGATCTTGGAATGAACATGAAAAGCCCTTTAAAAGATTGATTTCGGAGCAGCGTGAATCAGGAACGCATGATGAATAAAAGCAATTGATGGGGGAGTCCTTCCGTGGTCCACACGCTCTGTGATGCTCTCTTCCAGTGAACGGCGGCTGGTCGACGTGGACCGAGTGGTCGGTGTGCAACAGCCGCTGCGGCCGCGGTTACCAGAAGCGCACGCGCAGCTGCACCAACCCGGCGCCGCTCAACGGGGGCGCCATCTGCGAGGGGCAGGGCATCCAGAAGCTGCCGTGCAACCCTCTCTGCCCAGGTAAGGCGCTGCGTTCCGGACCACCCACCGATTAGTGGGCGGAGGAAAAAAGGGTTCAGGTGCACAACAAACAAAACCCCGAATGCATAAACAGTGTTGCGAGTCTGTGTTTACATATTTCACTGTTTGTGCCTCCATGCTTATGTGCTTGTGTGTTTGTGTGTGTGTCTCTCTCCCACATGTTCTCACCCGCTTACCCACTCGTCCGCCCATTTGTCTTCATCTCCTCGGCCATCCGCCCATGCCGCTCACTCGCCCCCTGTCTGTTGTGTGCTAGTGGATGGCCTGTGGACAGAGTGGAGTAAGTGGTCCACCTGTGGGACAGAGTGCACCCACTGGAGGAGGCGGGAGTGCAACGCCCCGGCACCCAAAAGCGGGGGGAAGGACTGTGAGGGCATGGTGCTCCAGTCCAAGAACTGCACCGATGGGCTGTGCATGCAGAGTGAGTACCCGCCTTATCCTCTGCTACTCTCTCCGACCCGCCGACCGGAGGAAGCCCTCCGCCCCCTTTGACCAGGAGCTGTGCGCGGCGCTCTTTCATCCCCACGCTGTGTCTCACAGAGCACTCTCACCATGTCTCTCACTCACTCCTGTTTCACCTCAACTCATACATGAACAAAAAGACGAGTTAAAAAGTCTTTCTGTTGTCTACACTTTGATCGTCTCTATTCTTTTTTTTTTTTCTCTCACGCACATGTTTATGCAGCAAGTATTTGATTAAAAAGTCACACAAATTTCGTGAATCACTGCACAACTTTGGGTATTTTCAGCTTTTGCGATAATTACATATCAGAAGTAATACTCTACAATCATATTTCTCTCAGTTTTTGACTCTAAAAAGTTGGGAAAACTTGCTTGGAGATCAACTTCAATTCTGTTTTATCTACAATTGTGCAGATTTCTTTGTGTTTATTCTTTTGTTTTTTACAAAGGAAACTCTGACTTTTTATCTGAAAATAATGTGCGCTACCTCTTGCCGACGAGCGTAACTGCTGTCTTCCAGAGTCGTAGGTCAAAGTATCGCGTTATCACTGCGCCTGGAGGACAAATCAGAAAAACCAATGACCTTATTGTGTTGTATTTTCACACTCTGTACAGGTGGTATGCATGTCAAATCCTGTCAGTGGAGGTCAGCAAGGAAAATAGGTTTTTTCGGTCAAAAGAGGAAAGATTGCCGTCATTCTCCTTCTCGGCAAGCCGGTCAGTACATGTGCTGGTAATTGAGCAAGTACTGTCCATAATTATTTGGTACTGCAGTGACTTCAAAGTGTCCTAGAAAAGGCACCAGGATGCTCTGGAGTTCTTCTCTTGTTGGTTTTGTTCCTCACAACAAAAAAAAAAAAATCCAAGCCGAAGCCAGTTTGTGGTGCAGCCAGATATTTTCCTGCAGGCGGTGAATTGTTTTTTTGGTGTTTTTTTTTCCGCTTCTCTTTCTTCCACCGAGTTAAAAACAGCCAGAGTTCAGCTAAGCCAACAATCCTGCTCCCTCTGCTCCTATAATACATTCACAGATTCAAATCGCTCTGCAGTTGCTTTGATGCGCGTGTGTGTTCGCGTGTGCACCCGTGTGTGTGTATGTGTGTGTGCTCACTGCAGTGTTTCGTTGCCACTGAGTAAAGTGTTTAATGCCCGCACCATTATTCGCTGAAATAGTCCTTTGCTTTTGTTTATGTGCCTGTTGTACCGAGGCAGGGGGAAAAGGGGGGGGGAGGGGGGGATGTGAAATGGCGCACAGTAACCGAGTTAAAGTTTGTGTCTAGTTTAATAAAACTCATCTCCAATGAACATCTTTGAAGGTGTTAGGCCCACTCGCTGTCACAGATGCCTTCATCGTGTGTATAACCCATTACAGATGGCGATCGTGACACTAATGATATAACAGCGGCTCGGCAGCTCCATGCCTCGAATTCGATACAGCTGGCAACGGCGGCGCGCCGCCGATCGCAAGCTTTTTTTCGTCCCCGCCGCGGCGCTGCAAACTGCTACCTGCCTTATGGTGTTGATGTGACGTTGAACGGGGTTGTCGCTGACATCGCTCTGGCAAGCGGTCCGCATCCGTGGATGCAGCTGGAGGCGGTTCGGCAGCCCAAAGCAAACACCCGGCTGTGCGCGCGGCGAGGACAGGAAACGAGGACTTTTTCCACGTCCTGTGATTTCATTTAATGTGGAGAGTTGACCGTCAGACGGATGCATTAGATGGGTTTTATAGCCCGGATCGTGTGTCTCACAGCATATAGAAACATCAGGGGGGAATCTATGGGGAGCCCGAGCCAGAGCTGCTCTTATTTGTCTTACTCCTCTTATTTTATTCCCCCTCTGCGGCAAAACATATGTTCGCCCCTCCACTTCTCTGGCCTTTTGCAACTCAGCCCCCCCCCCCCAAAAAGCATTAGTTCTCGGCGGATTGATGGCCAGTTCGCCGAGAAAATAAAGCCGTAATGATATAGATTTAGGATCATTTCAGGGATTGATTTTTTGGTGGGGGGGGGGGCTAAGAGGGTGAAGCCACTTATGTCAACGCTAATGACCATTTCCACGGGCATTTAGGAGGACGGCCCGTCGTCTAAAAGCTCGCGTTCGGGCAAATATGATTGGGAGTGGAAGCTGTGTGCAATCCGAACTCACGTTGGACCCGCCCTGCTCCCTCCGGTGCGGGGCGCCGGTGCGGGCGAAACACGTGTCCCTGGATTCCGTTGCAGCTTGATCTTATTTTCCGTTGTTTGAATTTATTTAAATCTCCCCATCGCTGAAGGAACTCGATCCAACCGGGGGGCGGGGGCCCGAAATAGAAGGCGCGAGGCGCGAAAACAAAACTGACCCGAGTCAGAAAGGAAAGGGGTTGCGTTATAATTTACTTTGTAGCTTGTTTATCACATTTAGTCTGTCAGGAAGTTTTTTTTTTTTGGAGGTCGGCGGTAACAAAGTTAAGCAGCCGCAGATGCTTCTCAGTCAGGCTGCACTCCGCCTGTTCGGAGGAAAACTTCCTCGCTCCAACACATGTATACTTTTCACAGTTCACTGAGGCTGACCCGCGCCAATCTCTCGTGCCCCCCTGGTGGTCTGTCCTCGATGATTCTGATGTTGTTTTCCAGGCGTTTGGTAACCCCGCTCGCGGACGTGACATTTTTTCCTGACATATCGATCGAAGGGAGACTGGAACAACGGGCTCCGGCAAGGGCGAACGCTATTATTGCTATCAAACACGAGAGACGAGGCGATCGTGCGTGTGCGAGTTTCGCTCCGACCATCTGAGAACAGAAGGGAAATATTCAGTGTGTGAATCTTAATCATTGAAATAAAAAAGAATAAAAGAAAACGTATTTGACCTGAGTGACTATGAATCAGAATATTACACCCTAATTTGCCTGCTGAGGCAAAGAGATTGAACCTCTGCTATTACAGGCGTTTTGCAGGCGATTGGCTTTGAAAAATCAGCAACGATATGCAGAATCGTTTAAAACGAGGGCTTTGCAAATGGAGCGAAGTCGCTTTGACTTGGAAAGACTTGGAGGAAGCACCGAGTGACCACGAATACGGAGTGAAATGCGATGATACCCGAGTGTGACCTGGATTTCCTGCTGACCTTGAACATGTAGATTCGGGTCGACCAGAGCCGTAGGAACAGAATTGGGCATAAATCTTGACTAAAATCCAAACGATGACATTGTTTTTCAACGTGCTTGCAAATTCGTCTTACCGAGAAGAGTGATGGTTGAAACGCAGACGGATGATTTCCCCTCCGCTGGTCTCGATTTCCTCTTCGGCTCAGTGATGTCAGCGAAGAATTATCTGCGTCTGGGGCTCGGGGGCTTCGTCAGGAGCCCACCCACCGGAGCGTGCGTGCGCCGCGGCGCTCCTGGAAGCTTCACTCGGTTCCGGATAGAAACTCTACAGGAGAGGGTTCAAATGGGCCATCAGTTAGACTGACCCAAACAGCCACCCTCCACCTCCCACCCCCCACCCCCACCCTCTCCTCCTCCCCGGCATCCCCGTTGCCTGATTACATGTACACACCAGGCCCATCTATCAAGCCATTGATTTTCCTGTCAGTCCACTTGTCTGCCTGTGGCTCTCCCCGTTTTCAATAAGGACTTCATTGTTTGTATAGTTGTTTATGGATGTCCCAGGGAGACTGAATATTATGTGTACGCCCGCCGCCGCCGCCGCCCGCCATCCGTGGCTCGCCGTACTGGCCGCCTCTCCGCTTGACTTCAGCGCGCAACTCCACCACAGCAAAGCTTGCCGAAAGGCCCAGAAGAGACCTGAAAAACCCGCTCATGTCTCCAATTTTTTCCTAAATCACTGTCCTTCAGCAGTCCTGCTTTCCTAACATAATCATTCCTTTTTATACTGTGCTGGCTGCACCCCCCCCCCCATCCCCCCTCCAGTGACAGATGCAAGGCTGTAGGTTCTATTGACTCCGCTGGAGTCCACACTCTATCAGCCCCTCCATTCCCCTCACCTGCCAGCATCCGTCCCACCGCTGCTGAGGCACTAAGCCCGTGTGATGGATCGCGCCACTCCCTTACAGAACCTCCGTGTTCCACGCCGCTCCCCTCATCCATCTCTATACCCTATACACAGATATGGAAGGGGTGGGAGGGGCCAAATCAAGAAGGATCGCTCCCCCCCACGTCATCACTCCTGCTCATGAGTCCGTCGCTGCCCCATTTGTTGCGTTTGTTTTTTTGTTGGGAATTTGATTTTCATCATCCCTCTCCCTTCACCGCCCCCTTCCTCCCCTCCTCCCCTCCTCCCCCCCTTTACCTTCTCCCGCTCCTTCTCTCTCCTGTCCACGATCCCTTCCCTGCCTTCCCTCCCTTCAAGGTTCCTTGTATCAGAAGTCCTCTGAGGCAAAAGACAGGAGTGATTTGGGGAATTCATGTGAGTTATTGTTTCTTTATGTTCTATCATTTGTTCATTCATTTATCACATTATTTTCTGCCTTCATTTTAATGTCCATTGTTGTCTTTGATGGGTTTAGGTTGATGTTTTGTTGTTTCAGTTAATTCAGTGGAAATATCTGCAGCTGTTTTTATACATTCCTTTAAAAAGCAACATCTTACTTTGCTCTGAAAGCAACAAAAACGCATCCTATAACCAAGAAAGCATTTGTTTTATTCTTCTCTCTTAATTTGATTGTCTTAAAGATCCTTAAAAAAACTTCTCATTATACTTGTAACTTTTTAACATTCTACATGTGTCTGCTTGTATTTCTTTTGTTCTTTTATGTCAACCAGTCACCTGTTTGACTCAGAGCCTTCGTCACTCCCCTTCACCTTGTTGCTACTATTTTGTCTCATTCGAATCTCAGTCATGGAGTTTAACAGGCTTCTACTGCCCCGTCTTATTAACAGTTCTCCAGACTACCTTCAGCTCAGCTCGGTTTATTACAGCCATCCCAAGCAGTCCCGTAATGTTCGCCTGTCCGTTGGCCGCAGATCTCCAGCTGTTTTAGGATTTCCTGACTCACTCCAGGATGTTTTGATGAGGAGTCTGCTGCTGGTAGAGAGACGCTTCTCTTTCAGAACTCCTCCTTCTTCTTCAAGTTGTATCTCTTCCACTGCAGCCGCATGTTTCAGGTTGTTGCAGCGCTGCAGATTGGCGGCTCCTCTCTGATGGTGTCGGGTTATGAGTGAAAATCTAAATATCGAAACGTTTCTTCTTCTTCTTCTTCTTTTTCTTCTTTTCCGCACAGTGCTTCTTCCTCTGTCTCTGTCTCTCAGCCTTTCCTCTGTAAATCTCCTCACAGGGAAATGGAGTGTTCAATAATCCCTTTCATTTTCATTTCTTGTACTTTTCCTCCTTTTTTTCCTCTCTCGACAATGGCTCATGTTCAAAGGAATGTATTAATCTAAGTGATACATTTTAATGCGTACACTTAGCAGGTTGCTGCCTTTATCATCAAAGCCTGGATGGAAGATTGTTCGGCTGAGGAGATATATGTTAAATAACTGCAGGGAGGCTCGGCGGAGGTGGGGGGTGGGGGGTGGGGGTGGGGGGGACACAGTGAAATTACATTCTCAGACTTTCATCATTGGCTCCCCGCTCAGTTTTCTGTTTGTGCCTTTGCCGGAGGAAGGATTAGAGGCCGAACATTATATGAGCGCCGATCCTCAATGTCTTATCGCGGTCAGGACCGAAGACAGATGGCTGGACCGCGCCGCGTCTTCCTTATGAACTGTAGAGGCAGCCGAAGGACAACACTGACTAAAACCTTTGCCCTTGTAATTATAGCCATTCAGCTAGCCAGCAGAAACTCTCCAATTTTTTTTTAATTAACTGTTTATAGGTCCGGCTGAAAGGGGAGTGAAGGTCACGGGATGCGTTATTTAAAACGCGCAACGTTGAACGCTTGAATCGCGTCCAAACCGAGATACATTCATTTATTGGCGGCACTAGAATGCAAGTTTTAACAAGGAAAAATAAAGGCAACTTGGAAATTGCGACGCGCTAAATTGCTTCGCTCTTGATTTGACTCGGCACAAAAGCACTCCTGCTCTTGCCTTCCTCGCTCCCTCCAGTGCTTTATCCTCCTTCGTGCGAGGGAACACAGGAGACGCAGACTGAGTGCCATCTGTATCTCGGAGACGCATGAGGCTAATTTGCACAAATACCCAGCCATCATGCATGTCTTTAAAGACCCCTGTCTGTCTCTGAATGGGTGATACTGCCATCTACTGGTGTTAAAATCCACAGAATCGACACAAGGATCAAAGAAAAAAAAGGGGGGGTGCGTTTTGACCCGGCGTTGGCTTTTCGATCGACAACCCGTCTTTTGTTCTTTTTATCTCTGTATGTTTCGCCGTTAAGGTGTCGTGACACGCTCGGTGGACATTCACGCGGCAACCTCCCACACGCCTCCTGGCTGTTCATTACCGTTAAAGAAGTAGTTCTTTTTTCTTTTTCCTCCCTCCATTTGTCAACTTGGTGACAGTGAAGGACTTTTCTTTTTATCAAACGCCACCAAGAGTTCAGACTGTCAGTCGCCGTCCATTTAAAGGTCTGAACTGTAATGAGTGGCTGTCTGAGTCTCGCACTTGCTGGCACGTGCGCGGCTTCCCTCCAATCACGGAGGTTTCTCCAGCTGGAGGGTGGACGGAGAGACTCCGGGAGGGCCGCGCAGATGAAAAACAATTTGAGAAATGCAAGCTATGTCTCGATGGCATCCGTGTGAGAACAAAGGCAGAGGACGGGCTCTGAAGTCAAACGGCGAGCACAGTAATTTTGAAGATGAAAACATCCAGATCTCTGTCCCCAGAACTTCTGATGTGGCTTCTCTATCGAGATGATTGTGTTATTGGGTATCAGAGAAAAACCTTTTATCTAAATTGTGCTCTCGCCTTAGAGCATTTATCTTCATTATCGTTATCATTTTTATCCATTTGCCTAATGTGTGACTCTTGTGCTAACGAGTAGAAACTTTGTATAGATTAAAATGTCCCCGGTTATCATCGGTCATCGGGAAGGCGTCTAAATTATGCTTTATGAGATGTTTGCGCAGCTTTTGGGAGTCAGCATCGAACTTCCGGTTGTTGGGCTGAAAGCTTTAACTAACTCTGCGCTGCTGCATGCGTTAACCACCGTCTTTCTTCTTTGGACAATTGAGGGGGGGCCCCTGGGGGCCATCAGGAGCGCTGAGGTCGTTCGCTGCAGCGAGTCAGCATAAAGCCCGATGAAGAACAGACAGGAGATATACAGCGCACGTTTATTTCCCAGTAGATGGTTATTAATATCCGGCTCAATCGTAAACCAGGATATTAGTCTGCTGATAATGGCCTCATCATGACTCCTGCATATCGAGAGAAAAATGCTTCATTCTCCTGACATCGACTTATGAGATTTTAAAGGGCTCTGTTTTCTATCTCTGTTTCTTCCATCTCTCTCTTCCTGCACCACCTCCAGTGGCCCCCAGCACCGATGACGTTGCTCTCTATGTGGGCATCGTCATCGCCGTGATCATGTGCCTGGTCATCTCGCTCGCCGTGGCGCTCTTCGTCTACAGGAAGAACCACCGAGACTTCAGCTCCGACATCATCGACTCCTCGGCCCTCAACGGCGGCTTCCAGCCCGTCAGCATCAAGACGGCTCGCAAAGGTGAGTCATAGGAGTCGATGTGAGCAAGCGAGCGTCCAGTCACCTTCGGCTGCTCAGACACAAACAGACTTTAAGGCGTGTTCAAGATTTCTATATGCATTAAATGACAAACCCCACTTGTTTTATGGAGAGAAGAAACACATCATTGTAAGTTTTCACTGTACCAATCATAGAGTCGTTTTTTTATTGCCAATACAACTCTAACTTTGTATTGGAGAAAAGTTGTATGACTTTCATTAACATCTGTATCATTGGGAAACTTTTGATGCTGGAACACAGAGGGGGAGGGTGAATTTAGAGGACACCGAGCTCCCGCTGCCCTCGCTCCGCCCACTCAGCCCGCCGTTTGAACATTCATCCTCGCACCTACCGGGTAAACCGAGTGGTAGCGGTGCCATCTGTTACTCATGAATCACAGCTGCGCCCCGTAACTTCTCCGACTGAGAAATGTTTTCTGGGTGGTGAAGTGGACTTCCCTAATGAGTGAAAAACAAATGAGTGTAGCCAGGCAGCGGCCCCGCTGATTGCTGCCAACACTTCATTTCCTTGTGGTTATTTTGGTTTCGAGTTAGCTTTCCTCCCACTGACTCCCCCTTAAGCCCTCTTAAAGACTTTCGCTCCGCTTCGCCGATGACACACTCCTTTCTTTCTCCAGCTGATCTCCTCACAGCCCCCCCTGACTTGACCTCGGCCGCCGCCATGTACCGCGGCCCGGTCTACGCTCTCCACGACGTGGCCGACAAGATCCCCATGACCAATTCTCCCCTGCTGGACCCTCTCCCGAACCTGAAGATTAAGGTGTACAACTCCTCGGGCCTGGTGACCCCGCAGGATGACCTGGGAGGAGAACTGTCTTCCAAGCTGTCCCCCAAGCTCCCGCACTGCCTGCTGGACAACGGCGACGGCACGATGGGCCGCCGCACGCAGACGCAGACGCTGCTCCGCAGCAGGGATCCGTCTTGCACCGCTTTGGGCTCCTTCAGCTCCCAGGGAGGACACCTCATTGTGCCCAACTCAGGTACTGCAGCATGCAAAAGATGCCTACAAAACAAAGCACATCCTGATAATATCTATGAATTTGGGTCTTTGCAACCAAGACACAAATTGAAAACGTTAAAAACTCCGAGTGGACAGTTTAGGAACAGCAGGTTTTGTTCCATGGGCCACATGTTTAACATCTGCTTTTGTTGAAACAGCATCAAAAAATTCTAACATCAGCAGGTTAGCAATACTGTCTCTGTTTGTGTGTGGATGAATGTGAGTTTCTGTGCGTTTACGGTGAAAGAAGGATGATAAGATCTACTGACAGCGTCTCTCTCTCTGAGGCTCTCGTAAAGCACCGCTCCCGTTTGTCTCATTATATCCCGGTGATTCCAGCCAATTCCGTTTTTTCCTGGAAGATCATAATAAAAAGAGCACTTCAAACGCATTCACTTTCTGGTGCCTTTGCTGCTTGTCTGCCAGCTTCACGGTGGCGACACGCCTAAAGGAAGCTGTTGTGTCTCGCCAGGAAATTGCCTGACATCTCATCCCCCCCCAATAAGAAAGCAATTTGTCATTTATAGGCATTGGTTTTGAGTCGATTGAACAATAAAGATATGGAAGATTGATTAGTGAGCGTCATCACTGAAAAAATAGGCTGTTTTTTGTTGTTTATTTGAGATACTTCACGATTTATTTTACTCAGGTTAAGAGGCCAGAAACACAAGTGGCTTCAAGTTTACAATTTTCTGTTTCTCCCAAAATATGAAGCTTTCCGGTGCCCGTCGAGAGACTGAGGTGGGGGAAGCGAAACCCGGCTACTGCCCTCCCCCACCACCCTCACCACCGTTCTTGAGCCGGGCACCGAAACCTCAATCCGCCCTGTTTGGCGCTGCAACGCAGCAGCTCACTGCTCCCGAGGTTAACGATAGAAAAGATGGGTTAAACGCAGGGAAGTAATGTTCCCGCAGCGAACAATGAAGGACTAGTCAAGCGTGTTCCTAACCTTTTCAAATGCTCATAAGACACCGAGCGTCACGGGGACCGAACAGGTCGTGTTCCACTTCCACACCAAAGCCACTTCTGCTACCTTTCGCTCCCCGACAGCCTCAGCCCCAACAGATGTGACTTTGAAGTAAAACACTGAGCCATATGCAAGCCATCAGCGTGCCGACTGCAGCATGACAAGAGTTGATGGATACCTGAGGTGCGCGCACGAGAAGTACCAAAGTTAGAGGTGTTCTGTTTCAGGCGGCTTACATTAGCCATGCTGTCCTCACTTCAAACACACGCGGGCTGTTTGTAACATGCCGCAGATGCATGTCGACAGGCGCAGACAAACCAGCAGTGACATTAAAGGATACACAGACCTCTCGTGTTTCCAAAGTTGCTCTTTCTTCATTTTTGATACCTGTAAAACGTCCTCAGCTGTTGGCGGCACTCAGCCACCTCATCGTGTTACATAGGCGGCAGCGGGAGGAGAGGAGGCAGGAGCCCATTTGATATTTAATCTGTTTGTGTGTCTGAGTAATGAAATATTTTGTGGCGCTGTCAGTTCAGCTGTTTGGTATTTTGCATCTTAAAATGCATTTTCCATCTCTTTGAAGCTTTGCTGCAAGGCAGTCGCGGCGCTGCGTGCGACGTCCCCGTGGCAGAGTTGTGATTGCCTCGCGAGCTAGCTGAGGAAGCTGTCTGTCACCTTTTTTTTTTTTTGGGGAAAAAGTTCGGTACAAGGACACGGGGAATCAATGAGCTATCAGAGAGAGAGAGACCCCCTTCAGAGAGAGAAGCCATGTGTCTGAGTTTATGCATGTGTGTGTCGGCGGATTCGAGGGATAGGTTCCTAAAAAACACATGGGACAGGGCATCAGATCAAATCAATCTCCAAAGGGGGGGAGGGGGGAATGTAAATCATGCCGACTGCGGCTGTATGGAAATGCTACGAGGAGGGAGATCATTGATTCTCCAAAATGAAATGCCACATCATTTCCTGATGCCACAGGAGAAGGCAATATAGTGCAATGGTTTTTTATATGTGGGGCCGCGGCGCATTGCAATTATTGCGATATTTCTTGGAGAGGAATCGCTTCTCTCTGGGGCTCAGATGTGTTTTACTGGTGCCACGCTGAATTGAGATGTGCTGCTTACATGTTTAATGATGCCATATTTTACTTTCATGTGTAAAAGTGGAGCAAAAAACAATTTAAATAGTCATATCGGTGCTACGGCGAGGAGTCGGTCCGGCTTGGCGCGCAGCTTACTGTCTGCATAATTTGCTCGGTAAATAGCTAGAAAGCTTCTTTTCGGGGGTAGTTACGAGCTGCTCGGCTGGACGGACCGTGAGCCGCCCCGCCGCTCTGACGTTTCGCTTCTTTTGCTGTGTTTCTGTGCAGGAGTGAGTCTCCTAATTCCAGCTGGAGCCATTCCCCAGGGCAGAGTCTATGAGATGTACGTGACGGTTCAGAGAAAAGACAACATGAGGTACAGTGCCACTCGCCACGATGCCCCAGAGCTGTGTTTACCCTCTTTCAGCTCCGCTGTGTCACACACACCTTGACCACTGTCACATTGTTGCTAAACAGCGTGCGTGCGTGTGTGTATGTGTGTGTGCTGCTCTCCGTGCACCTCCAGGCCCTCGGTGGATGACGGCCAAACGGTCCTGAGCCCCGTGGTGAGCTGCGGGCCCCCAGGCGCCCTGTTGACTCGGCCGCTCATCATCACCATGCACCACTGCGCGGTGTGTGACGGCCAACAGGATTGGCTGATCCAGCTCAAGAGCCAGTCGCAGCAGAGCCAGTGGGAGGTGAGATGTGGCATTTTGCAGTGACGCCAGGCTCCGCTGAGCGTCTGTTGTCGCGGTCGAGCTAAAAATAGTGCGATGAAATGATGTGTCGGCAAACCGAACCGGGATCCAGAGAGGAGGCGCATGCTTTAAGGGGGGAAAGGTGATGTGAAATAAAAACAAAACAATTATATGGGCACAGCTTGCCTGGAGGAGGCGGATAGGATCCGCTTTTCCTGGTGTGTTTTTGGCAGCTCAGCACACAGAAAATTCCAGCGGTACCCAAATGCTGAAATAGTAAACTGGTGATAACCAGCAAACACACTGACAGGGTTTTTTCTTTTAGCCAGATAGTTTTTTTTTCTAATTTTTCACAAGTTTATTATTATTGGTGTGAGTGTAGTTTTGTAGGTGTGAAGGGGTGTTTAAAAATGCGTAACTCCGTCACTTCTGGACTGTTTGGTCACTACTACAAGTAACTCACACATAACTTGACACAGGATATGAGAAGAAATGAGCTGGTGGTCATCCCTCATCACAAGAATGCATATCAATGAGAAAGTGTATCATGTATGGTTCCAGTAATAACTTCGGGTGTCCAAAATCTGAAGCCGGAATTAAATGGCAGTTCTAAAGCTGCAGCAAGAAAAAGGAGAAAAGTACAGTTCAGGGTTATAAAGGGCGGGATTTTAATATTTTTATCAGATGGTGAGATGAGAATCGAAGAGGAGACACTCGCAGGAAGTGAAAATCCGACCGTCTCCCGTCAGCACATATTGGAAATGAGATCGGCCATCGGCTCATCGTTATAGTGCCTTGAATAACATTAGTTTCAGGAAGTCATCGCACAATCTCTGCCGCTGACGTGATGACATGACTTATGGAGCAGAAAAAAACCCGGCCCAACTGGCCTCACTTGCAGCTTTGACATTGATGAATCACTCGAGGGCATCCAATAAAGCCCGCGTGAAGTGAGTATTTTTAAGGAGGGGGGGGGGGAATAACTGAAATAACTATTGATTACATCTTTGACCTGTCAGAGATGCAGATGGCAATACGCGAGGTGACGGCGGCTTCCTTTATATGAGTTTTCCCTTCCCCGCTGAGGGCGACCTCCACGCTGCATGACTGAAAGATTGTTTCACGCGACACGCTCTGTCAGAGCGCGTACTCATCACCGCGGCAGCAACCGGAGGGATGATCTTCCTGTAAAGAAGTCATTCACGGGCAGCTATATCGAGGATAATCATTCCCGTTGGCCCGTGGCACGCGCAACTCGCGCCGCGTCACCGAAAAAAGAAACATGGTGTCACGGCGATGACGGAGACAGCGGGTCACATAATGAGGAGCATGTGGGGCTTTCTGCTTCAGTGAGTCTCCGACAGAGAGGCCAAAAACCCCCAGAAAGGTACTGATGAATGCACGCGGTGAATAAATTACAGGCCCTTGCGTTTGCATGTTTGATTGTTTTTGCTCGCACACGTATGTAGGAAGCAGAAGCCCACTTTTCCACTGTGTGCTCCAATTATCCCCCCAATAAGGAGCCCCGGCGCCATCCCACCGGAGCAGTTAAAGAGTCTAATGATCTGCCATAATACTGCTGTTAAACGGTCTCGCTCACAATAAAATGCTGTAATTCCTCTTCTGTCTCTCATAATAGGCTGAATTAATACCACTGTGCTCTTCCGAGTGGTGTTTGGATTAGAGAGAGAGAGCGAGAGAGAGCGTGATGGAGAGACAGAGAGAGTGAGAGAGAGAGAGAGAGAGAAAGGAGAGGGAGATTAAGAGTGATGAAGAAAGGAAAAACAATTGGAAAGAAAAGAGGGCTCGAACGAGTCTCCTCTGACCAGGCGGTTTAAATGCAGGAGAAATATGTCCAGGCATTAGTGCTATTAGAGGGGTCAGCCGCAAATGGTTGAGCACACTCACACTTCCATTATCTCACATACACAATGTCACAGTGTCAAGCATTAGTGCTCGCACCAAAGTGGTATTTATAAAGGGACTCGGCCAATGTGAAGGATCCATGACCTTATTTGTACTTTGTTCCATTAGGGAGTGAATTTAAATGAAATCCAACTTTTGGTTCAGCTGGACCGGGCGTAAAGGGAAGCAACATTTAGTATCTCCAAATGAGCTCGTTCACCGCCAGCACACAGATCACAATAAATCGGAGACCTTGATGGTCTCATTTCTCTCCGTTCATCCGTTTTCATTGAACTCTTTGAGCTGAAAATGCTTCCAGGAGGCCGGCGATCATCCCAGCTGACGCTGGGAGAAGTGGGCAGTGCCCCCCCCCCCCGTGCTGCAGGACAACCAACCCCTCAACTCATCTGAAGTCGCCAATTATTTTCTAAAAATGTGCAATTTTAATTCTCACAGCCTCATCGCAGGAAACGCCTCGGGCCCCCCCTTTTTTTCAATCTGCGGCGTCCTCAAAGGGGTCCCGGACCCCCTTGTTTCTTAAACACCGAATTCTGTGTGTAACAAGACTTTCACATTCCAAACTGAAACTTCTTGTCTGATACTTTCTAAGAGCCTTATCTTGAATGGTGCAATATTTCAAAGAATGGGGGAGAAAAAAAAAAGCACGATATCATTAAAAGAGCAGGAGTTTAATAACGGTCCTTGAGAAGAGGCCAACGGTTTGGTATTAGCATAACTACTTCCCAGCAAATGGTGATCGGAAGATAAAGAACCTCCTGTTAGAAAACCCCAAATATTCATGTCCTCTTTTCTTGTTTTTTTTTTTTTTTTTTTATCTTTTCCCTCTCGTACAGCTTCATGTTGTGGAACAAAGTTTCTCCCCCCGTGGCTGTTTCAGGCCGTTTCCGCTCATTACCGCTCACACCTCGTCTCCCTCTCTCTCTCTCCTTCCTTCAGGACGTGGTGGTGGTGGGCGAGGAGAACTTCACCACGCCGTGCTACGTCCAGATGGACGACGAGTCCTGCCACATCCTGACGGAGACGCTGGGCACCTACTGCCTCGTGGGCCAGTCGCTCAGCGCCGCCACCACCAAGCGCCTCAAGCTGGCCATCTTCGGGCCCGTCACGTGCCCCGCCATGGAGTACCACATCAGGGTCTACTGCCTGGACGACACGCAGGACGCACTGAAGGTAGACGACGCTCCGAGCGCGTGTGCCTCTTTTGTTTCACTGCATGAAGTTCTATGGGGGGAAAAAAGCCTGTTTGTTGGCTTTAATGGTATTTGTGACTTCTCTCCTTTTTTTTGGCGTCATGACTGAATTGTTTGTGTGTAGGCACAGCCGGCAGATGAGGTGTGGGAGGCAGAATGAGAAATCTTTGTGTCAGAGTGTCACAATAACAGGAGACGAGCGCTCGCGTTTGAATAGCGGCGCCGCTCCTGGAGAGACATGGCGGCAGCGGCGGCAGCAGCAGAATAAGCCAGAGTTACCCCCCGCCCCCCCCCATGCCCCCCCATCCTTACTCCACTGTTGTCTCATCACCTCAATTCTGTTTATTACCTGCGCGCACCTACATGCAGGAAAGATAAGGGAAGGATTATTGTACTGCGGGGGGATATTGAACACGGTTATTAAGCTCGGGAATGGGTAATGAGAAGTGATCGTCATCCCGCTGCAAGGACACTGGAGTTGCTTTCGAGATTGTCAGGTCGAGATTCAGGTTCATAAAGCCCGGAAGGATGGATGGCATGAATATGCCATTACAAAAAAAAAGAATGGTAAATTTCCATTTGAGCAGCGCTGTCGCAGCAAACGCACGCTACGCTTAAGTGAAAGCACAGAGCGCTGCACGACATGATGAGTCAGGGCCAGGCAGAGGGCAGGCCGAGGGACCTGGTCCTGCCGCAGCTCCTGACACCGCGGTGCGTTTGGGGGAAATCAGATGTGACTCTGTGCTTTCAGGAAGTGCTGCAGATGGAGAAGCAGATGGGTGGGAAGCTGCTGGACGAACCAAAGACTCTCAGCTTTAAGGACAGCACCCACAACCTGAGACTCTCCATCCACGACGTCCCCCACACGCTGTGGAAGAGCAAGCTCCTCGCCAAGTACCAGGTAACCTGCGCCAGCGCTCAGTCTGGAAGGGAAGCACCCGGTGCCTCGAAACAGCTTCACTGACCCCTCTGCCCCCCCCGCTGCAGGAGCTGTGCTTTCAGCAGGTGTGGGATGGCTCTCAGAGGAACCTCCACTGCTGCTTCACCCTGGAGCGCTTCTCTACCAGCACGCTGGACCTCGCCTGCAAGATCTGTGTGCGGCAGGTGGAGGGAGAGGGACAGATTTTTCAGCTGGACACGACATTGTCAGAGGTACGAGGAGGGGGGCTCACTTGCATGGATGCCCAGAGTTCACGCTGTGTCAGTTGTGTTCGACCCTGAGTTGGGAAAAGCAGGGTAGAAGATGAATGAATGAATGAAAATGAGTTTAGAAAGTTCTTGCAACACTTCTTCTAATCTTTGAAACAATCAAATGGGTTTTTCTGCTTCTCTGCGATGTTCAGGAACAATCACCTGGATTGAAAAACGTAAAGCGCTGCTGCTTCCTCGCAGCCTTACCAAATCTCCCTGTGGTCATGCTTTGCTTGATTCACAAAGGCCTGCTGGCCAGGAGAATAGCGCTCGAGGAACAGAGGAGCGCTCCGCTTTGTGCCCAATAATGAGATGAGTCGCAGTACATGCAGTGCGGCGCTGTGTCCCCGCCTGGCCCCGGCTCATTTGTCTCTGGGTCTTGATCTGGCTTTCTGTAACCAGACCTCCAGCGCTTAATCCTCCAGCTGCAATATGCTTGAAAATCACTCGGTTCGCCTCAGTAAATGGATGGTGATGAAATGAGTGATACCCCCCCCCCCTTCTCAAGGCACCCGGAACAGAAACTTGGTGTGCTACAAATCCATTTGAACTCCATTATGTTTCATTTTGCGAGATGTTAAATTATGAACGCGCTGCCGGCAGCCTGACGACTGCAGTCACCGCCTCGCCCGCTTCAGTCCCTCTCATGCTCCGTCCCGCAGGACTCCCAGAGCATCGACACGTCCCTGCTGGATCCGGCGAGCAACATCACGACGCTGGTGGGGCCAAACGCCTTCCGCATCCCCGTCTCCATCCGGCAGAAGTTGTGCGGCAGCCTGGACGCGCCGCAGACCAGAGGCAACGACTGGAGAATGTTGGCCCACAAGCTTAACCTTGACAGGTGGGCAGACGAGCGGGTAGCGGCTCGAGGGGGGAGAGACTGGGGAGCGAGACGATGACTCGCATTCGGGCCCCTCAGTGGTTACAGACTGTCTGCAGGCTTCTGCTCCCTTTTTTTTCCCTTCGTAATCAGGGAGCGAAGTCGACAAAAAGCAACTGATGCGGGGAGAAAAAGTGCCAACTCTCATTATAAATCGACACATTCGGAACAAAAACTTTCGACAACGAATCTTTCCTTTAATTTGATTGCGATTGTTCTTTGCGATCTGATAAGCATCAGCTGAATCGAGTTTAGCTGAGCAAAAGTGAACTCAGACAGACAGACTGAGGAAAACGGGAGGCGGAAAAGACACTTCTGCCTTCAAAAAAAACGTCACCCACGTGCCTTTTGATAGTCTTATGTGTGTGATGGAGGTACGGCGCGCGCCCATTTATAAGGTCCCGGCTCAGCGGGGAGGTCTTATCGCAGGCAGCAGCTGCAGATTGACGAGACCACTGACAGAGGCTGGCGTGAAGGAAGGAGAGTGCAGGCGAGGGGCTTGAATCGACCTCTCACTCACAGCTTCCTCTGATGATTCGTACGGCACAATGGCGAATGTGCAGCTCATCGGGGTTTTTTTCTTTTTCTTTTTTTTTGATGCGAGCGTACATCCAGGAAGATTCGAAACACCTCGCTGCAAGGCACAGTTTTGTAAACAGCAGCAACACTGAAGTTTTCCTCCTATTTATTCTTTTAAAGATGATTTCTGGTGTAATTGTCGGGAAAAAAAATCTCTCTCGAGAAGAAAAAGATTACTGCGGCGCTCGAACCAACGGTCAGGTCAAGGCTTCGCTTTCTTCTGACGAAGCTGAGAGCTGAGAATGAAGGACTAGAGCAGCGGCCCTAAACCTTTTCTTTCTCACTCCGTACAAAAGCAGAGAGCCTTCAAAATAAAGCATCGAGCAGTTTTTTGTGTCTTCTGTAGACTGTAGAAAGCATCTTATTCTGGTTTTCTGTGGCAACCTCAAAATTTGCAAAACCTCGCCTGAACCCCAGGCTGAAAACCAATCATATTTGCTTGTTTGTTTGTTTTTTTAACTACCTACCTTCTTAATCCAACAACTTTCTCTCTTTTTTTCCAGGTATCTCAACTACTTTGCCACCAAATCGAGTCCAACGGGAGTAATCTTGGACCTGTGGGAGGCCCAGCATTTTCCCGACGGCAACCTCAGCCGCCTGGCCCAGGTGCTGGAGGAGATGGGACGCCACGACAGCCTTGTTCCCGCCCTGACGGAGCACTGACACCTGCCCACCGGGGGCGGGGTGGTGTGACATTGCAGGGAGGAGGAGGAAGAGGAAGAAGAAGAAGATGAAACAGGAAAAAAAAAATCTGAAAGAAGGGGAGGTGGTGGGAGAGTTGGTGGTGGTGGTAGTTGGGGGAGAGGGGGTGGATGTGCACCACCCCCAAAAGCAAGGAGAGTCATTTTTCATCTCAGTGACAAATGCACGTACACGCTCACAGACGCTGCCTGAGTGTACACTCAAAGAAGATAGGAACAGCTAGGTCTACTCAGCCATGACCCAGTTAAACATTGGCAACAAAGGGTGTAAAAACTTGGAGAGTAAACAAGAAGCTCTGCCCATCATTTCTCTCTCTCTCTCTCTCTCTCTCTCTCTCTCTCTCTCTCTCTCTCCCTCTTTCTCTGTCCCTCTCCCTCTCTCTCTCTCTCTCTCTCTGGTACAACGACTTGATATTTTTGGCTCCTGTTTCCTTGGAAACGGCTCTCCAGTTATTTGGACGGACTGTGCAGACGGGGAACTTCTGCCCTCACGGTACACAAGAACCGGTGACACCTGATCAGAGGTCAGAGGCGCCAAACAGGAAGACTTGAATCAGGGGGGGGAAAACGTTTCTCGCTCTCAGAAATCAGTCACCATAACAACTCCATGGACACGTGTGTGCTTTGTAATAACATAGTATTTAATAATATGCCTATTTATACATATTGGGTTCTCTTTCGGTTTGTTTTCGTATTGTATGCTGCCTGTTATGATACGTTGATATTTTCTCGTCTCTTCTTTTATTATTTTTTGACTGTATCATAGCGCCATCTGGTGGATGCCTGGTGATGCCGTTTTCACCCTTCCCACCAGGAATCAGCGTTTAAATCAATGGTGTTATAATTTTTTAGTGTTGCTGTTAACTTTGATTTTATTTTTGTGTCATTTTATGAACTAAAATTGATTCTATATTTTATGTGATTCTTTTCCATGACTTTTTTTTTTTCAAATGAGTTGCATTGAAGAAAAATTCTTCTGTACTTTGTGGTTTAACTCGATTGAGACTATTCAGCTCCACTCACTTGTCCGTCCTTACCGAACAGAGCGGGGTGGAGGCAGTTTTTTGCAACGCCGCATTAAAATCTGCGCATATGCGAATGATTTGTATTGTTGCTTCAGATGATATCATCCACACTTTGAATGCCAGGCAGAGAGAGGCGGAGTAAGAGGGATTCCAGGAAAACAAAGGAAGTATATTTTTGTAGGACCAATGCAACCTAAATAAACCCAGACTGCTTTTTACCAAATAATTGACATAAAAATGTTTGAAGTTCAATTTACTACAAACGGTGATCATAAAATTGTGATTTCATGTGCTCAGACCTGAAGATTTTTACTTCAATGTTTGTACAATACTGACAGAAAGCCATCAATGTGACGACAACACTGACTTCGCATTAGAAAAAAAACTAAACAAAACAAACTGTTGTGATCGCTGTAAATGCAACATTCCTTTGACGCAGCAGCACTTGCAGGTGTTCGACTTTGGTTCTTTTCCTATTTGTTTTTTGTTTTGTTTTTTTTTGTCGTTGTTTTTCTATTGGCAGTTGTCCCAGTTCGCGTAAAAGCCGTCTATGCAAACTTTGCATCATTTTGAAACAATCTTGCCATTCGCCCGGCCTTTGCATTGCCCAGGTTGCCCCTCAGCTTCATGATTCTTATTGTGTATAGTGAGAATGTAGCCCGTCTGTTTCCGGCACTCGCCACGACGCTCCTCGCTTTCCAGCTCGCATTGCATCTGTCAAGTTATTGTACAAAGTGTAAGAAAGAATTTTTAAGACTAATAATAAATTATATTTATATGCAACATTGAAAAAGGGAGCAAGACTCTTTGCTTTTGTGACTGAAACGGACCCCCTGTTTGTGTGGCGTTTGCGTGACCTCACTGCGGCAGGTCGATTGGCGCCGCTTGAGCGCCTGCAAGTGTGCGTGTGGGTGTGTGATGGAGTGGCGCTCTCTCCAGGTTGTGCCCCTCCTGTCACCTGATGTCAGCTGGGATCACCCCCCCCCCGCAACATTAAGTGGATAGATGGGATGTGGCACATGAGTAAGAGGTTGCAAGAGGTTGTAGCTCGCACCTCAAAGACAGCAGGCCAGTGAGAACCTGGATAACGGCTCAACTGATGACTAATTTATCCACAGGTGTGAATGTGTGTTCATCCTCTTTCAGCTGGAGGGGCTCCAGGACCCCTCTGCTACCGAAGGTGCATGAAGAGAGACGCTCCCTCGAGATGGATAGTTCTTTAATTCAGGAATGTTGTCCAGATCCACTCACACACTGTCATTAATCACATATGTACAGGTTAAATAAGGCACGTACCGAAGTGTTGGAGTGGACGGGACATTTTCTGTACACAGGTGAAGAAAAAACAACAAGACATTTTTAACATTTAGCAAGACAATAATTAATAAATCTTAGATTACCTTTGTACAAATGGATTGCAGGTGGATAGAAGAGAAAGGAGAGGAGGAGAGGAGAGGAAGGCTTCAGCTCAGGACACCTGACAGTCAGCTTCAATCCTGAAGTCTCAGCTCACTGAAGCAAATATACTCTCGATAAAATTTACCTTGAAAAAAATTCAAATTCCTGCAAAAAAAAGATGTTTCTTTAAAGTGGAGTTACTCTGGTTCCTTCTGTCATAATAATATTAATAACAATAATAATAATAATCTTAAAAAGTAATATCAGAGGTCACTGAGCATGGTGAGAGACTTCTTAGGATGGCGGTCCAGGCCTCAACTGTGAACTCTTCATAAAACAGTTGACAACCTGAGGTGGTACACGACATGCAGTGTCACACGTCTCAAAAACAAGCAGAAAAACAATCAAAAGTGGGCTGTGACAGTGCAGAGGAACCGCCCACACAATACTGCTACATGGCTTGAGAGCAGCACAGAGGCTGCGTCGTGCTCAGTCTGCATCCGTTCAGACGGGAGGGGAGGGGTTTCCGCCGTCTCCTCCCAGAGAGCGCAGCCCGTCCTCTCGGCCCGACGCGGCTCAGACAGCACAAGGGCGATTGCCCCCCGCCCATGACTCCTTTTGCTTCTCTCCTCCACCGTTATCGCCATCGCTCATCCTCTCTGTCAGGCTCCTTTATGTCCCGTCATTCACAGTCCCTTCTTCTTCTTTTGTTTCCCTTTCTTCTCTCGGGCAGTGTAAGTGGCCTGTGCCAGTGGCAATGACAAGTCCCGGGTGACGCGAGCCGTCGCTCTCCCCCCCGCCCCCCCTCCCGACTCTCTGTCACAGTTTGATATCCTGAGACTCTAACATCTTCGCCAGGGTCTTCTTCACCCTGAGGGCTGTGAGGCGGGAGGCCGGGTTGTGAGCCCAGCACTCGGACATCAGCTTCCCCATCTGTCGTAGACACTGAGGACACACAAACGCACACACATGCATGAGAACCAGAACACAACAGGACACCGATGGGTTGAATATGGGGAGAACATGAGTTATAAATGAGAGGATTCATTAGTTTATGAGCAATAAAGAAATGTATACATACATATATGATAAGATGAGGAATGTTTTTCTTGCCATACTTCATTTAAAGCGGCAAAACTCCAACTAAAAATCGTCAAGCACTGTTTTCATTCCTCATAATTCTGGCTTATTAATCAAGAATTTCAAATCAACTCACATTTTCTATTAAAAAAGATTCAAAAACACTCAAAACATTTAGGTTTTTAGGCTTTAAGAGTGATATTTTTAAGGTTTTGAGGTGCGTCTGTTTTGTAAACATACATTTGAAACCACTCTCTTTTCAAAAGGCACCTAACTTTTTTGGCCCACCCGTCTGCCCTTTAGTCAGACAAAACTTCCCATATTTTGAACCATTTGTAATTCTTGTGCTGTTGGAAAGGAGTCAGAAAACAGACCTCATCACTGCTCCAGCGATTGGCAAACGAAGGCCTTTGTTTCTTTATGCAGACGACTTCTCTCATGTCCTCGTAGGAGGGATCGGTGGGCACAAGGTCGTGATAAGGCAGCTGATACTCCTCCACGATGCCTGTGGGACAGAAAAACGCGAGTCAGCTGTCGTCGGTGAGTCATCGCGGGCGGGTGGGATAGAAAAAAAAAGTTGGTTTTTTTCCGTGCCGACCTCCAGAGATGCAACGTCGGGCCATCTCCCAAATTATCAGGCCGAAACTGTACATGTCAGCCATTATGAAGGACTGGAAGTAGCTTCTGTTCAGGCTCTCGTCCAACACTTCGGGCGGCATGTAGCGCTTGGTTCCGACCCGGAGGTTGGAGGGGATTTCCACTTCGTTAGTGTCACTTCGAGAAAAGAGGCAAAAAGCGAGACTTTTAGTACGAGTTTGGGAATTCTTCTTTGATTTTCGGCAATAAAATTAAATGGCTACCTGTTGAATTTAACAGCCAGTCCCAGGTCTGCGATACAACATGAGCCGTTCTTTTTCACAAGGATGTTTTTGCTCTTCAGGTCTCGGTGCGCGATGGCCGGCTTGCCCTGCGTGCCGTAGATCTCCGTGTGAAGGTGGCACAGGCCCGACATGGACGAGTAGGCCAGCTTGAGCAGAGCCTTCACGTCCAGCGTGTTGGACTTGAGGTAGTCGTACAGGGAGCCGTTCTCGTGGTAGTCCGTGATCAAGTACAGCTGAGTCCACGAGCCGGTTCCTTTGATGTCGGCCGCGATGAATCCTGCGGGTCAGAAGGTGGGAAGGGTGTGAGGGGGGGAGGAAAAACGGGGCGCGAACCCACCTTCCCTCCGTCGCGCTGCGGCTCCCCGTGACCTTACCCAGGATGTTGTCGTGCCTCATCAGGAAAGTCTGGTAGATTTCGGTCTCTCTGAACCAGCTCTCCTCCTCGGTGGTGAAGAAGACTTTGACGGCCACTCGCTCCCCCCTCCACTTGCCCATCCACACTTCGCCGTATCGCCCCTTTCCGATCTGCTTCACCATCTGAATCTGCTTGGCGATGGTGCGCTGGACCTTTAAATGATGAGGAAAGTTGCTTTCCTAATTTCATAGTGCAAAACTTCACTGTGTACAAAACAATAGTGTTGCTTTTATTGCATGGATTGCTTTTAGATGCTCATGCTGTGTTTTGTTGCTGTTCTATGAGCAAGCTGGACCTGTGCAGGCGCAGTCGCGTAAGTCTATTTTCTTACCAGCAGAGGGAGCCCTGACCCAGAGCCTGACCCGATGCTCCTGGAGTGCTCTATCAGGTCCTTCAGAGACTCCCCGGGAGGAATGTAGGTTTCGTCCTGCTCCAGATCGATGCTGTAGCGCGGCCGTGATTCCTGCCTCTTATATCTAACACAGACAAACACAAACGTTGGGTGTCTTCACTGAGGTCATAAAGCACGTTTGCTTTGTCAACGAATCCAAAAAGAAAGTTTCCCCAACCTGAGGTAGCAAAAGACAACGACCACAACAAAGATGATGCTGCAAACTGCGATGGAAATGGACAGAGCCAAGTACTGCTTACTGTGGTCCACATAATCTGGAAGAGACGATAATTTGCAAATTAGACACAAAGTTTCAAGAATGTTTTTTACTTATTCAGAGAGAAAGAATATGAATCCTGAAAAGTGAGAAAGAGATTGTAGCAGCTGTTATCACCTCCAACATCTCTCAAATATTCGTTGGCAGGAACAAGACTTTTCTCCTCTTCCCCTCTAATTCTGCCCCTCCACCACCTTTTTTTTTTCTTTTTTTTGCAGTGTGTTATCGATCACATCCCCCTTCCTGAATTCTCCGTATCAGGTGTCACACTGACATCGCAACAGAAACCCCAGAGGCCCAGCGCAGCTCTGGGGCTCCAGCCTTTCTACCACGGCCCTGTCAATCAAACACACAGGCGCGCACACGAACACGCACACGCACTTGCACACACACACACACACACGGGCAATACTCCACAGAGCACTTCTAACATACAGTTGAATGAAAGAAAACTACATGGTGAAATAATAATTTGTTCACATCTCAAAGAAAAAAATTTGAACTAAACACTTTCTAAGAATGAATGCTGACCTAGAAGACTACTCAAATTCTCTTCTGAATGTTTTGAACAAAAAAGATGGGGAACCACTATCTTGCACAATATTTACCGGATGAATTTCCAAACGAGTCACCATTTGCATGAAGGTCAGACTATGTGAGGCTGTGAGACTATGTATAAAGTGAAGTCAGTGTGTCAGTGTGTGAGACAGAGTAAGCAAGAGAAAACGTGTGTGCGTGCGTGCGTGTGTGTGAGTGTGTGTGTTGGTGTGTTGTGGCCTGACAGATGGACAGATATCTCACATCCGTCCTGAGGCAAGAAACTCAAGCAGGCCCTGGGGAGAGGCTGTCCTTTTCATTAGAGGGTGAGAGAACAAGCCAAGTCTGCAGGCTGCGTTTCACCTGCCCCTCTCTCCTCTCTCTCTCCCCTCGCTCTCTTCCTCTCTCGGCCTCCCCGGAGCAGCGTGTGCCACTTCACTCCAGCACCACACTGTGGTTTGTAACAGTTTAAACTGTCACTACCCATCACCAACCCAGCGTGGCCTGAATGAGCCTGTTCTAAAAGCCACTCACACCCTTCAGAACGGGGCAGGATTTCATCGTGTGAAAACCTGTGTGAACGAATCTATGTGAGTATGTGTGTGTGTGTGTGTGTGTGTGTGTGTGTGTGTGTGTGTGTGTGTGTGTGTGTGTGTGTGTGTGTGTGTG
>JASSRZ010000083.1:9029181-9049398 GCA_032164315.1 Malacoctenus gilli | reverse complement strand
ACACACACACACACACACACACACACACACACACACACACACACACACACACACACACACGCACACACACACACACTGATAGACAGCAGGGAGAGCAGTACCGAGGGGACGTCACGGGACGGTCGGGGTTGGTGGATGCGAGCGAACGGATGACCGAGGTGTGAAAGGCAGCAGTGAAAGTATTATGAACTATTACCACAGGCATGCAAACACACAGCGTGCCAAGAGAGACACACCGCGGACAGCAGACATATATTAGGACTGGAAACATGAAGATAAACGATGGTGAAATCAGCACGACATCAATCTCTGAAAAACGAAGAGTCGAAACACGGACACGAAAACTAAAAGAGCGAAAAGAAAAAATGGATGTTTATCGATGTGCATGAGCAGGTTGTTACAGCAATATGAAACTCAAGATTAATTGAAGGTGTGAACGTGTGTCTGTGATTGTCTGGCTTGTTGTGTTTTTCCCCGATGCCTGGACATATTGTTGGATTTGGCAGTTATTTACTTGCGTCCTTTCTCTAAATTAGAGACAGTTTTGGAGAAGTCTCCTCCAAAAATTACTGAAAATATATGTGAACTGCAGCTGCAGTCTAATCATAAAGTGCATACTTTCTGAGAAAAAAATCACTAAACACACTATAAACCTCTCAATCGTCCCATTTCGACGAAATGTGTCTAAAACGCCAACTGCCGACACAGGTGTTGAGTAAACGGCGTTAATCTGTAACCAAGAGTGTGGTATTAAGATTCAGACTGAATCGAGTGCATTTGCTGCTCATGTGAGTCCGCGTATGCATTCGTGTTTGTGTGTGTGTGTGTGTGTGTGTGTGGGTGTGAGAGGGGTGAAAGCACAATCGCTCTCAGAGCTGCAGCGGGGATCAGGCCATCACACGTCAGGTGATTAGAGGTGATTAGAGCTCACACCTCCAGGCACCGCCACAACTTGGCAACATCACCCTAATCCGGCACACATATGCAGACATGCTTACATACAATGGCACAAGGAAAAAAAGAGAAAACAACAAAAAAAAGTTCACATTCCACTGCTGAAAGTTAAGGTGATTAACTCGGCTATTAAACAGGTTGGAGTCACTCCTCCACAGCACCTCTCAGAAATATCACCTGCAATAGATGAGAACCGGAGCACCAAATGAACTGTTCCGAAACACTAACGCTGAAACGAACTGTCTTCTTTCCTTGTTGGGAAGCTGTTTGCTTGAACGGAGGGAAGCCTCAACTCTCCAAATGGCCCGAGCAAACAAAGAGAAGCACCAAAGCAGCTCCGCAGAGGGGCCAAAACAACAAAGGCCAAATGGGCCTCCTGCTCCCCACACCTGTCCCCTCCTAAAGTCTGACTGGGTGGGAACGGCAGCTCCCAGAAGCCACCTCCTCTCCCCCCCCTTTTTTCCAGCGCTCCGCTTCCCCTGATAGCTGTCACTGCTGGTTTGTGCAGCGCCGTGTATTATATGTGATAAGTCCGCCCATTCTGGAGCGCGGGCGCATGGGGAGCGACGTGAATGGGTCAGTGCACCTCACACACCCTTCTGCGCTCCATCAAACGCCCAGCGTGGAGCCGCTCCGGACTCTCAGACAGCCTGCCCCGACCTAAAGGCCGAGTGGGGAGGAGGAGGAGGGAGGGGGTGGGTGGGTGGGTGGGGTCTGAGGGAGTGAGCAGCTCCGTAGGTGGGGGTCACCCCACCACACAAAGAGGTTGAAAGTGGGGTAGACTGGTTGCAAGACCTATTTTCAGTCAAATTAACTCCGGTCCTGCCTCCTTCTTTTTTTTTCTCTCGCTTCCACACCCAGTCAGCGTTGGATTCAAAGCTGCAGAGCACATCTGTCAGGAGGCACAGTTACAGCATGATTAATGCGTCCAGAGGAATCCTTCTGTCAGTACCTCGTTCGATCTGGGAAACCGCAATGTTTGTTTCGACTGGAACGAGAAATCGTCGCATTAGACCTGCGAGCACGACAATTACAAACATGTTTTGGAAGGCGGAATTGACGTTCCAGCGTAATTTCTGCAGAAATGAGGTCGATGGATTGCGTTCGTCCGACCTTTGATTTAACCAACGCTTTAGCATGAAGTCAAATACTGGCGGACTTGAATTTTGCCGTTGCCTGAGTATGCTTGTGTGTCCAAACACTTTCCACCTTTGTGAAGCTGCGTTACCAAAACAAAAAATCACTTTGACGAATAACTCTTAGCAGATATGCACAAGGTGCCTTTTTGCACAGTCAAAGAGGAGCAGTGACCGTCCCAAAGTTTGCGTCCGTGCCAGCTTGTTTGAGCGAACCCCGAGGTCACACCGGTGCTGTGGCCGCGGTGTGAGCTGAGGTCAAATGACACCGACTGGTCCAAAAATACTTTCTCATGGAGCAAACTGACCACACAAACAACTGTGTTGCACTTTTTCAAAGTCACAAACACTCCCAAAAATAAACAATCAAGCTGCTTTTGTGGAGATCGATTGATATTTGAAAGAATTTGTCCTCAATGCTAAGCTGTGTGTTGTGTAATTTTGGTGGACATGAGAAAAATGAATGTCAAAGAAAGAAATGAATGTCAAATACTGTTTTTTAGTTTAGAAAACACTTTATCTTTATTTTCTGTGCTCTGTTTTTCATCTGTTTGCACAATAGCTACTATGTTCATTCAGCTGATTTAGTTGTGAGACACTGAGAGAGATGTGAGGAGGGCAGTTTTCTTCTGTGATTATGTTCGGATTGTTCTGCAGATTTAGTATCCTTTCGCATCGCGCCCTCCAAACAGTGGGGGATCAATTAATGCTGCCTGATTGCGTTGTAATAACCCGTCTCCGTTTCACAAACCAAACGTTTTCTTCTGAAATGCAAACCCAACATTAATACTCGCGTAAGCGTCCCAATGAGCCGTGAACACGGGTCACGTTTTCGATTTCAGACGAGGACTTTAAAGGAGCGAGCGCTCCTCTCATCGCACGGCGAAAGGAGGAGTGGGGGGGGGGGGGTGACTGTTGAAAATCACCGTTAACCTGTGAAACAAAAAGCCACGGGCAGAATCCCGCTGATGAAATTACTCCGGCCGCGAGGTGGAATGCGTATCACGGACCGCGTTTTCAGCCGGGGGCCCAAACTGGCCCTCGGCTCTGTGAAATCCGCAGGATTTTCGGCAGCTCCGTCTTTAAACTGCCGTCACAGAGTCCCCGCAGAGCAGTTTATTGCCGTGGCAACACAGCTGTCCGACCGCAAAAAGGACCTATCGGGGCACGAGGGGAGCGCGGAGCGTGACGCCGATTTCATTGCACGGCGAGACAAAGGTGAAGCTTCCTGTCCACAGTGAATTACAGAAAAGCAATCGGTTACAGTGTGAAGCATCAAAGAGCACAAACTACTGGGAATAAGTCAAATTTACATAATGTGTGGAGGCTTTGAACAGCAGAACATGACGAGAATGTGTGTATCAAGAGTGAAACGGCAATTAATCATCATGTCAAAAATATGCATATTCTTGTGAAATTTCATTAAATTGTAAGAAAATGTGTTGAATTAAGGGCCACTATGAATACATTAACCAAGAAAATTACAGAAACAGCTAAAAATATATGAATATCTATAATTTATAGCTTCAGTTTTCTGTAAATACTTTAAGGGAGAACAGAGTATGGTTTTAAGTACCTGAATTAAGCGTGAGCATGTAGTTTAAGGATCCAGGCCAGAGTGTGTATCGATCTAATCTAAACATCCATCAGTGTTTATACATGTCGTTGTACGCGTGCACTCTACACACAGAACTACACTGTGAGATCCCAGCGGATCCCCTGGCGGCGTCTCGGGCCGTCAAAGTCAAAAGAAAAGATCCCGATGCATATTCAAGATTCCCACAATAGCAGCGCCCGAATCGCTCCGCCGTGATTGACGCTTTGAAGTCCCCAAGAATGCTGAGTGGGAAGAAAAACACCATTCATGAGGAGTGAAAAGGCTGTCACAGCGAGATTCTCCCTCCTCCGTTTCACTCCGTCTGCCACGCCGTCTCGGTCTGCGTCTCAGGCCTGCGTCTTCCCCTCACAGCGTGGGGACGCCGCATCGCAGGGCAACAGAAGGGGCAAAATCTACTGACATTTGTCCTTTAGTGGGAGCACAGACACTGAATGTGTCGAGGGAAAGTCGAAGTTTGGACGGGAAAGCTGACAGTTACGGAATTGCTACAGATGAAGAGTATTTAATTCACTTATTCATTCATTAATTTATATAACTCACAATACTTTATACTCTGTAATCTCTGGAAAATCCTCAATCCTGTTGGCGGCCTGACGTTCGATTCAGGATCCGACCTGTCTGATGAAAAAAAATTGCGACACCCGCAAAGTCGTTTTCCTCTTTCACATGACAAAAAGGGAGACTCTCATGTGTGTGCACGCAAGAATCCACAACAGCCAGACATGCTTTAATATGTGGGGGTGCGCAAGTAATAATTAAGTTTGTTGCAACCACGCAGTTTCTGTGAGCCGATTGTCTCCGGCAGGTTGTAAATGTCAAAAACTTTTAGTGGCACTCGTAAACGTTTCACTTCGTGCCGCTTCGAGCCGCTTCGATGAAACCGAAACGTGGGCGATGGCACATCGAGTCGTAACTTCATATCTCCTCTGCGTTCTCCCCGCATGCATGCGAAACACGCAAACTCCGTCGTCTGTCGTAACATGTTTGCAACTTCGGCTTCTTTGTGCTCATTTTTTCAAAAGGTCCGACTGAGTCATTGCCTCGCAAATCACCGACGCAAACATTGCGTCTACCTGCTATTTGTTTTTATTGGTGTTGTTTGATCAGCGATGTGAGAATCTGCGATTGTGCAAGTCGGGTTCGAAAGGAGATTTCGCTTTATAGCTTTCCTGCGTGGTTCTATTTTGTTGTTCTGCTTTCTTCCAACCACAGCTGTGGTTCATTACAGCAACATGCAGGCTGTAATTTCAGCTTCGCTGAAAGAACCTTATCGAATTTCCCTACAAACGTCTCCTTTTCTTCGGACTAACGGATGTAGCTTTTCCACAAGACAAGAGCGAAAAAAACCCACGTAGTAATCTGCTTATATTTGACTACTCGAACCGACGACAACCGCGATTAAGGTGCGATAACAACAATGCGTCCGGCCTTTTGTGTGGGCCAGCTGGTGACTGCACCCGAAACCCACCTGTGGCTCAGGTTCCCACCGTGGGCTCGGCTGTACGCGACACCCAGCTGTAGCGGTGGATTCCATGCCAGGGGGGGAGGGGACGGGGACGTCCATCCGTCCGTCTGGCTCTGGAGGTGTCACTGAGAAAACGTGCTGTGATTCTTTTTTCTGCACTTTGCAAAGCCTACAAGGCGCAACCGGCCAAGAACAGCAGAACCTAATCCTTTCCCTTCTCCCTGCTTTTCCTCGCCACTGAAGGTCAGTGGGCTAGCTCTTGTTGGACATATTCTCGGACCGTACATAAGCCTCCTTGTTTGTGTCAGCAGACCTCATTTCCAGCGAGCCACACTTCAGTTAATCCCTTCACAGCTCTGCTCGCATTCATTTTCTGGCCACTCGATCACTTTATCTTGGCGGCTCACCTCGTAGCGTGCGCTCACACGGCAGGGCCGCACTAAACAAAAGCTTCATCTTGTTGAAATAACGTTGTGTAAACCTATAATTAATCACTCTAATGAGGAATGAGTCAAAAAAAAAGGAACATTTTCTTTTTACAGCTTTGGCAAAGGAGGCGAATGCCAGCAATGGATAAATTGGAGACAATGAAAAGTGCGCTGCATGTGGTGGACGAGTCGCTTTGAGTCGTAGTAACTCGGTGAATCATACCAAAAATATTGATCACACACAGTTGGTTTAGTAAAGTAAAAAAAAAAACAGCTGGTCTCCATTCAAACTGATAAAATTGGAGGAGATTTCCCCAAGCGTGGTGTCCGGGCAGCAGGAACCTGGGATCCAGGCAGCTCCTTGCCAAGTCATCCAGGAGCATTTAATGAAGGGATTGTTGGCCTATGTGTGTGTGTGCGCGCGCGTGCGCGTGTGTGGTGGGCTGCATCGAGGCGGACGCAGCAGACCAAAGGGGTCTAATTAAGGAGTTCCTGTGACGGTCAGAGCGAGCAGACGGCGGGGGTCAAGACGCTGGCCCACAAACTGCCTGTGACCCTCACACCTGCCTGGTTGCATTACGCTGCAACATGTCTGTGTGCAGCGGACACGCTCGCACCGACACGTCACGGCGGGACTCGAACACTACCACACACACACACATACGCCCACATTGAAAGAAACGAGGTTGTGTCACGACACCACAGATTCCTCTGAAAGGCCAACTTTGTTTTGACGACATGAAAATAATCAATCTCGAGTTCATAAAACTGCATGAATCGCATAAAAGTCTTCATTTGCCTCCAAAAAGATCTTATTGTCTAACCAGTTTAACCAGCAATGAGCAAAGTCTGGCAGCCTTATGTGGGTAGTGGGGGGGGGGCAGTCTTAGAGTGTGTCAAAAGTTCATGCCCCCCCCTCTCCACTGTTCGCCCTGCAAAAACAAAAAGATTGCCTCGTGTGTGCCAATGGCAAGAATGATTGCCACGGAGCGGCTCCACCTGTCTCTGGCTCCCATTAGCCGTGCTCGTCAATGAGGTGCTAAATAACCAAAGGAGAGGGCCAAAGGAATGGGAGGAAAAAGCAGGAAAAAGGTAGAACGTCTCGAACATCCTCCAGTGTGTGTGTGGTGGTGGTGGGGTGGAGGGGGCAGACACAACAGTCACATTTTTGGGCAAAACAAGACCTCCAAAAACTGAGGCTTCATCCTTGAGCCAGCCGACATCTCCATGGATGGATGGATGGACGGAGGGCTGAACCACCATCCAACCGTTGGTTTGGGAAAAAAAAATTCACTCGACCAGCAGAGCCACACGAACCGTAACGATCAAGATTGAAGACATCGAAATCCAAATAACCGACAGATTTCATCGTATCGTTCCTTTGCTGAATTTGGAGTCATTGACCTTCAACTTCACAACAATAAAACGGCTGCACGAGGTCCAGTACAAACAGTGTATTTGGATAAATAAAGAGCCTGCTTGGCATTCGTCATGGAATCTGCACACTGGAGCCTTTTAACATGCTCCCCTTTTCCTGGCTGCTGCGATGCCTGAAAGCCTGCACACAGCCAGGCCTTTGGAGCAGCCACTGGCCTGCGTTCACACACCTCTCTACGGACCGGTTGACACAGACAGGTGGGGTTTAAGTGGCAGAATTAACCGCCGGTAGATGCCCCCAGAAAGAATCCGTTCATTAGGTCGGCCCATTGTGATTAATGGTGTTTGCACAAATTTTTACTTTTAGTGCTTTATAATTCAGAGGGAATTAATAGAAGGGAGCCTGCTCGGCTGCCTCCGGTCAAACTACCTGCTCTGTGTCGGAGAGTGATTGAGAGGGAGGGCAGGGTGGAAGGAGGGGGGAGGGGGGAAGGGGGGGGTCCTCTGTGCATATTTTCCATGTGCACCCACACCCCGCACTGGGCTGCAGTGCTGAAAGCTCTTTTGTGTGTTTGTCAGTGTGTGAAAGCTCCACTGATACAGTAGTGACTGCAGCAGATGAACTGCGCGGGTCACTCGCAGTAATTCGACAGTAAATTTGTGACAGATTTTGGGTCTTCTCTGTTTATCTCTTTGGGATTGTTCAATGAGTGGCCACGCTTTTTTTGTCTATTCAAGCCATCGTTCGAAAAAAAAACAACGATGGAAAAGCATTCAAAGCCTCAATTCTGAGTCGAAGTGCCAGGAGATGCTCAGCGCCGCTTCACACAGCAACTAAAGACAAAGCTACAGAAAGAGAGAGTGAGATGAAAAGATACAATTACCATAATAGCACCTTTAACAGAGAACTGCCACTTAAAGGATTAAGTGAATGATTCAATGAAATTGGGAGGAAATCTCCAACAGGCTTAGATTAAAAAAAAAGGTTTGTTGCAAACCGTCCAGATACAAACACCTGCAAAAAAATGGTTTTTAGTTTTGCACTTTACCTTCCCAACAACGCGGTTTTGTCTCGATCAGTTTAATGGTCAATCCACATGAGCCTCAAACCAAACACGACGTTTCAGTCGTTCTGGTTAAGCGGACGTTGTAACGAAGCCTGGACTGTTTTTCAGGATTTCCTCCAACTCGGCGCTCAGCAGAGCGAATCCTGTCCAGGCGAGCTGGATTTGCAGATGCCAACAAAGATATGCACTGTGCTTAAGATTCCATGTTCAGCTGTTACCCTGCATGTCCAGGAGATTATTTTCTGTATTCACAAAAAAAACATAAACTAAGTTCTTTCTGTTGTCCATGTCAATCCAGAAGGTGTTTCAAACCGGAGGCTTTTCATTGGCTCCTGCAGACGTGAACGCGGAAGCAAACTCGAGTTTGACAACAGTGTTTAGGTAATCAAACAATTGTGGAGTACAGTCATTTATGAAGGCAAATGCAAGTCTGAAGTCCTGAGAGGTCGGGTGGAGTTCAAGTCGGAGGTGTAACTCGAGTGCAAAATCACATCATCATCCCAAGCACTTAGCGTACAACAGCAACAAGCAGCGAGCCACTGCACGAGGAAAACAATCAATAAAACAATCACCCAAACAACCTTTTCCGTTCGTTTGTCATTGTCCAGTAATCTGGCTCGCTCCTGCGCCTCCCTACACTCGGAGTGGGGCGGGCCTGTCGATCCCTCCGCTCGGACAAAAGCAGACGAGACGTGCCTGTTTAACTCCAGGAGGGTTTGGGCGAGCGTTAAACCATCTGGTAATGTGGCTGATGGGAAATCCAGAGGCCTGCTGGGTCCGACAGGGTCTCCTCTCTCTGGCTGGCGCTGATGCTCATTTGTCAGTCAGACACTTTCCATCCTGATTAGGAGGAACAGCCGGACGAGTTGGACCGAAACTGCCACAGAAACGTGCGATTCAGCTGGTTACAAGCCCTTCTGTTCCTTTACTCATCTTATAAACACATCTTATAAACGTGCTGGTGAGAATAAACACCTGCCTCGCTGGCTTCATGACAAACTCAGCTGCGTTAAAACAAATGTTTGCAATAATTTCCCCGAAACCCTCTGATGTTGTTTAACATATGCAATCTGTTACACAGGCTGAAGGCCTCTTACGGGGACTTTTTGTTTAAATATATTCGACTCTACTTGGTCTTAAGCTGGTTCTTCCCCATTAGGTGATAAAAGCTGTCACCAGATGCTTTTTTGTTGAGCTTAATTGAGCTGAAAATGTGACATTATTAGACTGCAAGTGACTGAGTGACGTCAACAGATGAAGTCAATGCTTTTTCTTTCTTTTCCAATAAGGTAAATTTGCTGAATTGAAAGCAGAGGTGAAGAGTTTGGGGTCATCTTTCCCTTTCCAAGGGAAATATATATGTATATCCTGCTAGCACACAAAGGGATATTCATATTCTCATTACAAGAATAACAAAACACATGTCTGATGTTTGTGATGAACTGTCCGCGGAGGAGAAGAGTCCCGCGAGAGAGTCGCAACAGTTTGTCTTTATAATTCACATCTGAGTCAAATCACCGAGCACTTTGGAGCGAGGTCTTGTGGAACGATGTGGCGAGGAAAATCGGAGAGTTCATCCATTCGGTCCTTTCAAGTCTCAGACACTGATTCATCAAAGCTGCCCGTCAATGGCGAATACAAAATATTATGAAAGTATGACAGAGGGACATTAAATTCAGAACTTTATGTTTGTGTTGACTTCCTTTGCACGTCACACACAAGCACTGGGAGATCCTGCGTGTTCACACACACATTAACACCTCACAACAGCAGGAGAAAGGTGATTCAAGTGGCCAACGCCGGCTTCACCAGCCTGTGGAACAGCAACTTGTAACTATTCCTCATTTGTCTGAACGCAACAATCAGGCTGCACATTGATGTTTTACTCAGATGCATGTTAATGTTTGTGCACCTGGCTCATTTCAAGTCAATCTGAAGGGGATCCGTCATCGTTCGATCAAATGCACGACGATCGCTGCAGTACTTCGGCGACTAAATGGGCGATAAAGCGTTAGCGTTATGAGGAAGCTCAGCTCCACAGCCGTCATTAGTTTTCCCTCCCGACGTTGTTGTTTGCTCTCCTCCAATGATGGCTCAATGAAAACACAGGAAGCAGCTCCCGGGGCGACGGGCCCAGCGATCGATCCCCCCCCCCCCTCCCCCCACTCCACCCCCGTGTCCGACTGGAAAGCGAGGTGATGTCTTAACATCTGCCTCCCTCACTTCTCAGCCCCTCCGCCCTCCCTCCCGAAGGCCGTCAAGTCTCCGTCCACCACTAATGCATCTGAATGCAGTGTCATCCCGGGCCGCCTCCGCTGCAGTCGATAAATACTGGAAATGCTAGCCGTCTCTGAAACATCACTCCTTCACTTACTGTAAGTGCACATCACCGAGGGCACCATCCGCGCGCGCTGCTGACAGGGAGGAAGACAACACCAGGCGGCCCCGGCTATGACAGAGCACCATCGCATGCAACCACAGACACAGTTTTCACTTCTAAAATTGCAGAGCACAGACTGCGCGTCTGAATCGGGCACTCGTTTGTAAAATTCGAGCCGGTGTTTCACGTCGTCCCGGCGGTAAGGAATACCCCGCCAACGGGCGTCCTTACAGTCGGAGGAGGGCAACATGCGCATGTCCTGTGACATCTCCTGGCAGCAGCGTCGGTTTTTTTATGACTTCTGGACGACCGAATGATCCATCAGCTCCAACCAGCGATATGGAGATCCCATGAGAGTGGTTCTAATTTTAAATGTGAAGATGATTTTCCGCAATGAGAAAGTGAAACATCGAACAAGTGTATTTTTAAGAATAGAAAATTGAGGGGACTGAGATAATAAGACAGAGCATCATGTTTCCATGACTACCGTTCACTCAAGTATGCAGAGTTATAGTCATGTGGAGGTTCAAAGTGAATCTCAGCCACAATTTGAAAGAACAGAGTCGATTCACCGACTCCAACAGGTTATGATCCTCAACCTTTAAATGATCTGCTTCACGTCATGAGCTTCAATTATGATGCAAAAAACCACGAAGAGTTTATCTCAGCTCCAAATTGTGACATCGTGATAGCAAAGCATCATCTGAGCCAGGTCTTCACACACAACACAACTCCCTGTGGGGAAGTTTCCCACTGCTGTCCAAGCCGGCCCAGTGAGACCATGTTTCTGGCGCTCTGAGTGGAAAAGTGGCTGCTCACTTACGCTTGACCACAAGGTTGCACTGAGTGCGAAACAGCCCCCCCCCCTTTTCACCCCCTCTTCATGGCAAATATTAGGAAACTGTTTTGGGTGGTCTTCTGTATGTGTGTGTGCATGTGTCACAGATGAGAGCGATTCTCCATACTGTAATCCCCTCTGGCACAATGCGATGACCTTTCAAATTATGTGGTCTGCACAGCTAATTTAAAGTCAGTCATAATAATGTGTTTAATATGGAAATATTGTGGAAACCTTGAAAAAGTTGTTCCAGAAAAAGTTGCACTGAACACTAACTCACAGTTTTTCCTGACAGTTTGCAGAAAAACAATATATTGATGGTTCTCAGTTAGCCGTGGGGTCCCCGACTGTAGTTCAGGACCCCTTCGGGGTGATTCCAGATATCAGTGGGGCTAATGTGCAAAAACACAGCTCAATACAGAGGAGCCAAAAGTTCATTAAAAGTAATGAGTGACAACGTTGACTGATTCAATCTTATCTGAAACTGGCTTTCCTTTTTATCTCTCAGCCAGGACCTTCCAATTTTTTCCCACAACAGCTTGTCTGCAGTCAGCACACACAGTAGTAAAACTCACACTGACTTCATGGAAAAGCTCTGATGTTCTGCAAACGATTGTGCCTGCTTGTTTTCTGCTCTCTTGACTCTGGCTATTGGCTGTGAAGGCTGGAAAAACTCGCTGGCAGGAGCATCTCATTAGACTCGTTTCCACCTCCAGAACCTGCCGCTCGCCGTCCTTCTCACGAGGGATCCCGGCACATTGTCTTGGTTATTGTGATCGCAGGCGGAGCTCTTACAGCAGGAGGCGATTATTTACATAAAAGCCCCGCTCAGCATTGATTGGCAGGACTAAGATGTGAGGGAGAGAGAGAGAGAGAGAGGGAGAGCAATGAAACTTTTAAAAGCAGAGTCAGAGGAGCTCGTTGCGAAAGGAATCGTTGCTGGTGTGATTCTGGTACAAAGTGTTCGAGCTAAGTTTGGAACAAAAAAAACCCCAATAAAAGTATCCTCTGCGCCGACGAATTCACTTACTGTAACTAAAACTGACATGAGTCGATTCCTCCCTTCAGATTAAACCCCTGAGAGCTTTTATATGCAGCCCTTTAATTCAAGACACGCAATGTAAGATGGCAAATGTGGCCAACACCTGTTCAAAGAAGCAATGTGTGAGCGCCCTGCAAATAACGAACTACAGCTACTCTCAATACTGTATTTGAGTAGTATTTATTTGGTAATGTTATATAAGCTTTATCAGACACCTTTAACTAGAACTCAGTAGAATTCTGCTTTTTTTGTTTAGAAATTAATGCAGCTAAAAAAATTACGTGAAAAGTTTTGTATTTGTGTGCCACTTTTTTGAGAGAGATTCTATTTCAGCATTTATTGTTAATGTATATTTGATTGCTTCATTGTTTAACTGAGATTAAAAAAAGCTATATAAAAATTGCGTTTATCATACTGGTAAACTGGCATAAATATGTGACATTGAAATCAAATGTGCTTAAAAAGCCGTTTGATTCTTTGCACAGTATTTAGAAAAAAATGGCTACTTTTTACTTTCACATCATGTACTTTTACCTGTAATTGAGCCCAACTGAAGCAATGAACAGAATCTGAAGAGTGAGATTTTTTTTTACTTTCCCCACTTCTGTTTGTGGTCAAAATGAGCAATTCTCCTTTTCTGACAATTGTTAAACTGTGTTTAAACTATCAATAGTTTCTCCATCTAAGGCATCTAAGCCTCTGCAGCCAAGCGAAGCGGTACTTTTCAGTGGGTCTGAGTTTCATTATTAGTTTTGACAAATTTCAACACTTTGCGCGGATCCGTCACATAGTTTAGACGTCAATCTAATTCGACCTGACGTTCACCGATGGGAACAATGGAAGAGACTCGGAAGGCAATATTTGGAGTTCACTGCGGTCTCCGCAGTCGGAGTAATTAATGGCGCCACGGGTCCTGTGAGAGGGGGACCAGCTGCATGTTATGTCTTGTCACCAGCCCCACTGGTTTTGACACCTTCGGCCACGTCCCTCTCTTCCGATGCCAAGAGGGCTGGCTGGCGGAGCTCGGGGGTCTGAGGACTCTTTGTGCCCACCCTCCGTGAACAAACACGAGTGGGACTCTACGACGTGCCCCCCCCCCCCCGGGAGTGCGGCCAGTGCCAGCGTCTGTAACCGGAGAACAGAGAGCAAAACAGCTGCTCGCGGTCGATCCTGCATCTGCCACAACTGTGATTTCATGGAACAAAGCGAGAATGCGACCACACGTTTCCACTGTCTGTTCAGCCACACTCCAGCTATTGTCTCTGTTTCGGACCTTTTTCTTTTTTGTTCCTCTTTCTTTGATTCTTCTGGCACGCTGGCGCACAAGAAGCATGGCACCATGCTTCCCTGACGCTCGCCATCCATCATCAGTCATTCCTCCGCTCCAGCTCTTCCTCCCTCACGCACACTTTGATCAACTTTAAAGCGTCGGCAGACCTGGAATCCTTCGCCCGCCCTTCATACATTCATCCCGCCAAGCAGCGGTGCTCCCAGTTGGTCGTCAAGGCCACTGACTGAGTCCCCCTCCGACTGATTGATGGGGATGTTTTGCAAACTGCCGTCCCGCAGACAGATGCTTCAGACAAGCAGGCTGCATCTACCGTTTTTAGCCGCGCCTGCTTGTTCACTATTATCCGTTTTAGCCCTCCTATTCCTATCGAGCAAGTGCCGGAGGGATTTGGGGGAGGCAGATTCCCACAAAACAGGAGGGAATTGGAAGGAAAGAAAGGCGGCAGTTTGGAAAAGTTACCAGTAAAAACTGAGACACTGTAACTTTTGATGACGTCTAGAAGCCTCTGACTGGCACTAACACAAAGTTAACCCAAGGTGAAAATCACTAGACGAGTTGTATGAGTCATATGCCGGTACACTTAAGGAATTTGTCTGGATTTTTATTTGTCCAGATGAGAGAGAGGTCCAAGATTTAGTTTGTAAAAGTGCTTTAAAAAAAAGTTGACCTTTACCTGCTTTTTTTTCTGCGCTTGAATCAATCCACCCACCTCATCACACACCACTTAGGAACAAGCTGCGTTTAGACGTTCCCTCTCTCATACTGAGACCGCTGTAGCCGCAAAAAACTCACAATTTGTAAAATTACTACACAAACCTGCCGTATCTGTCAGCGAGACAAGTACATGACAATTTCCCTTTAATAAATCAGTTGAACTTGGCCACACTCCAGTAGGAAGCAGTGAAGAGGCCCCGTTTCAAGCCGTGATTAGCGTCATTTTCTGTCTTGCAGTCTGTCTCCTCCCAGTGACAGTTTAATACCTTAAATTACAGCTGACTGTCACAGCTTAACCAATCAACAGGCCCGCAGTCTTTACCTGGCTCACTCAAACGCTCTCCTCCGCACGTCCTTCGCCGCTCTCCGACGTTTCGCTCAATGAGGCGTCGACAGCCGCTTTTGACGGCACACCTGAGCGGCCGCTGACACCCGGGCTGCACCTCTCCAATCCAACCAATGGGAGGAATGCATCGAGGAAGACTCAGTCATTTGCCAAGCCCATGTGTGTGCGTATCAGGTGAAAGAAGAAGCGCCTTTTTTTCAACACCCACTTGCAGTGGAAAAACGTGTGTGAGTACCTCTGAGGGCTGTCTAACAGCCCATTTAGCTAAATAAGGCAGCAGTTGAATCTCACTGTTTACAATTGATAAACAAATAAACACATTTTAATGTGTTTATGCAAACGACTGGAGGAGCTCAAATTTCGGCTTTATCGCCGTTTTTCCAAATAAAGTAACAAACAGTTGTGAAAAAACCAACTCCTGTTTCCTGCTAATTCGCCGACACCCAAGGGGACGTCTATTTGTGCTTATTTATAGAGGCCACTACAAACTCTGACCGCTCGCTGGCAATGTTTTTCCAATGCAGCTGACTCCCTCTAGTGCAGTTAAGTTCAATGAGGAATGCGGTGCTCTGGCCAGCAGCAGCGTCGTGTCCACAATGTGTCCCGCCTCCGCGTACGGCAGGCTGAATAATGCAGTAGCTGCTGGAGCTGACATTTAACCTGCAAAGACAAAACGGGCGCAAGTCCACCGCGCTCCGTCCGATTCCACGACGAGCCCTTAAACCTGCCGCAAATTGGCCTCGGCTTGTGCGCGCTGCTATAGTTAGATGTGGCGAGGCATGCAGCCAGCGTGGCTGCGCGCCCATAGGTACGGCCGGGTGTCAGTCCACCAGACAGCCTGTCTAGCGAGGATCAATACAGGATTACGGACAAATCCCTCCCGTCAAACTTTGTTTGCGAACGTTTTCAACCCGCGAGTGTTAAAAGGTTTCCCTCGTGAGACCAGGTGATCCAAAAAAACTTGTCCAGCTCGGCTGTCAGGCAGGCAAATACACGAATCCCCCGGCTTCGATCCGTCACGTTAAAAAAACTGCTCGGCAGAAACAAACAGACTGGATAAAGAAGCTATAGTCAGCACTTCCTTCATGCTTTGGTTCTGGGTGTGTGTGTGTGTGTGTGTGTGTGTGTGTCCCTCTGTGTGTGTTCTGGGCCATGACTAGTGACTGCCATCACCAGGTGTGTCCACGCGGTGGGTGGAGAAGAAAAACAGAGGAAAGCTGGCAAGTCTGACTTTGCAGACTTGTATGAATAACTGAAACCGATATTGGACAAAAAAATACTGAGGAGAGCTGCTTGGGAAAATTTCACGAGACTTGCGATGTGGGACACCGTCCAGCAGTACAAAAAGTCAATGGAAGTCAGGTAATGTATATTAGCATTAGTAGCCGTTTATACAACCTCATTTCTGAGAATGTTCGAAATCAGGTTTTTAAAAGACTTTATAGTCACAACAGAAAAAAAAACGCTTACATTTCATTTGCATGAATTTGTGATTTTTCTGACAAGCCATCTTTCTTTGGTAACACAATGTGTACATTTTAGTCTCATAATGACACAGAGCATGTCATGCAGCTCACCTGCAGGTCCAGTCTGTAGGAAAAACCTAAAGACGACTTCAAAACAGTCTGGACCGGAAGGCTGCATATCAGAAATGGCCTTCGTGTTTTGGTTTGCCAGCAGTTGCTGCTGCCAACCTTTGCTGTTTTCAGAGCAAACATGGCAGCAGGTTAAGCAGCAGTGGCGAGGACAGAGGGATGGCAGCTGCACCCCTCGCGAACAAAAACCCACCGTCACGGCACAGGAGGGTCCGACCTCCGTTATGTGACTGGATACAGATGGAGCGGTGATGCAGGAGCTGACGGAGATGCGTTAATTAAACGACAATCTCCTCACATGCAGAAAGACACACGGATCAATGCGGTGAGCAGCACACGCAGTGATATCTGCTCGGGAAGTGTTATCGCAACGTTTTCTCCTCTTAGATAATGACAACATCACCCCGCAGCGCCGCCGCTGCCGGCAATTCGGATCTGAGCTGCGAGGGCACGCTCGCTCTATGCTGCCAAGGATCCAAAACAGAGAACGCCGACGTTGCCAGGCGGCAACGCCCGAGACGACAACCGTGCAGCGTCTGAAAGCAGCAGATGGAATCGATCCCGAGCGAAGAGTCTGTGGACCAACCCGCTCGACGGTTCCTGAAAGGGTTGGCAAAACAAGCGCGCACGGTGACCTTTCCTGCAACTTTCCTGCAACGACGCATGGAGCAAAGTCATTAAAATGAGACACACAAGACAACAACAAAACTGTCCATCCTAATTGACACCAAGTCATTTCCAACACACTCGTTGCATTCAACCACGAGGCCGTGCAGCCAAATTGCCGTATTTATTCAGCTAATTCCAAGAGCTTTTCGACTCTGAAAGCAGAATTGACAAACTATCTACGAGCAGCGAACACACATCTGCCTCATCTGTCAACACATCCCGACCGAGCCAATAACAAACTCTGAGCTCAGAGTGAGGTGGCAGCGAGGTCAGCCTGCTGAGTGTGTGTATGTGTGTGTGTGTCGAGAGAGAGAGAGGGAGACCGAGTGTCTATTCACAGCGTGGATCTGCTCTGCGGGTCCGCACTCAGGCTCCCCGGCCCCCCTGGGAAGCCAAGCCACAGCGGGCAACCTGAAACCCATGATGTCACCCTGCGAGCGCACGGGCTACCAGGACTCAGTGAGAAAGTGCATGAAATCCAAAGTCAACATCACACAATTCGTGGGGTTAATTGTATTTACAGTTAGGCAGCTGTGGCGGATTAAGAAGTCAGACGATAAAGTACTGTACATGCACACGGACACGCAAATAATCTTCCTTTCCTCAGGGGGCGCTTTAGTATAATACCGCCTTGACAAAGATTTTACACTCAACTGAGAATTCCCATACTGGCTACATTATGATTTATCTGTAAATTATAAGAGGAGCAGATGTACTCATGTGTATCTTAGAGGTCATTTTTACAGCCACTTCCTCTTCAGTCCACCTTGAAAAAGTCAAATCAAGGCCAATTTATGGCTCGATTCAGAATTTAGTTTTTCTGACAAATAGGACGAATCAACTAGTGAGAATAAAGTCAGTTCAACCATCTGCAGTTAAATTAATTGGAAGTAAATATTTTTAAAAAATCAAACCACTGAATTAATGGCATACAGCCTCCATGTTTCTTTGTCATCACTTTGGACTTGTTCTGACAAAGTCTATCAATCCAAGAAAAAGAAACTTCAAGAACTTTGTTTTGAGGAAACATTCACAGAGATTCTACTCAAGAAAATCATCTGACCATGTTTTGAAGGACTTCGTAATTCACCCATTTTAATCAGCTGCAAACAGTTGAGCATCAATCACGTCCCTCAGCTTGTCTTTGTGTAAGAGAATTCTGTTGGGGGAAGAAGTGAATATGTTGCTCTCTCCCTCTCTCCCTCTCTATACCTGCACATAAATGAGGAAACAATGTGACGTGAAGCTCTGGCATTCAGATCAGCAAAGTTATACACAGGCAGCATTCTGTGCAAGCGTGCGTGCGTGTGTGCGTGCGTGCGCGCCTGCAAATGGAAGAGGACACGGGGTCAAACATGTCATCACATGCTGTCCATGATGGATGGCCACTTCCTCCCTCTCCACAGGCTCTTACGGAGGAGACTTCTGGAGACGTTCAGTTGGTGGCGTGCGAGTCGGACACAAGGCTCAAAGATCACTATTCACCTTAAGTATCGCGCCGGCACCGGGGCGCGGAAACAGAATCCCTGTGGCATTTTCGAACCCAGAATACAATGATTCTAATGTTACCCGATCGGCATTGTATGATGGTAAATCTGGTGCAGCTTCAAGAGTGTTACTTTTGAATGCTTGGCAGGTTTTTGCACAAAAAAAGACGACTGTTGTGAAAAGTGTGACAGCTTCTGTTTGCTCGTAACAGCCACCATTGCTGAGCATTGGCTCATATCTGTGTTTTTTCACTGTCTAACATCATGCAAGGCTGTCTTTTACCACTGGAAGCTATTTTACAGTTGCCTGTCAAGACAAAGCACATTCACAGTCGGCCGTCTAGACAATGGGCTTTGCGTATTTGTGTCGCGCACAGCCCAGTCTTCAGCGAGTGTGTCATACTTTCCTCTCTCCACAGAGAGCATTAACCCCGCACCTTCTCCGCACTGGCCTGCGATCAAAGTCGGTCACATTCTTCGGTGATGACCCCCCCACTTCGGGTCCGGTGTCAGAATCAGAGACCGAAGCCGCTGAGACGAGCCACGTATCATTAATTTGCCGTGCCGTATCTTTTTGCAGGGGGCGCACATGTGCGCGCGGGAGACTGACCAAGACGAGGCGTGGAAGCAGCTGTCCTGTCAGCCTGTGTCTAATACAGACGGACGGCGGGTGAAGAAACGATTGGACGCAGTGAGCCCCCTCCCGTCCGAAGGCACGGAGGGCTGAGAACATCAGAGCGACGATGAACTCCGTTGGTTCCGGGTCCGCGGGATAAAACCGGACGGGAGAAATACGGCCCGCTTGGGTTTCTGTAGCAACACATCAAGTGAAACGGGAGAGCCAGAACAAGAAGTGTATCGATGTTCAAAGTCCGTCCGAACGGCAGATGGATGAATTCAAAGACCGACTGAGATTAGATTTACATTTACATCTGAAAGTCGGATTAGGGAGTGATCTATAAAGGGCTTAATAATGATGTTATGAAGGTATCGGAGCTGCAGCCTGGAGAGAGCTCTTGGGAACGGGGAGGAAAATGTGAAACAACCACATTTCATCGATGGGTTTAACTCCTGCGATTTAGGAGAAAGCGGAATAAAAAATACATGAATAAATGGATAGAAAATCCGTCATCCTCCGAAAGTTGCTCTCTGACCACCGTACAGGCAGTAAAGGAGAAAAATACCTGTTAAACCCGACTCATAACCCCCCCCGTGATGACTCAACCACCAGCGTGAAAAACCATCAGTGCAGAGAAAATGAGCAACATTCCTGCATCCAAGCTGTTCCCGCCTCCCCTGGTCGGCAGATACAGACATATGCTTCCAACACACTCCTGCGACGAGTGCGTCGTTCCAGACATGTTTACGCAGACAAAGTCGGATCCCTGGGAGTAGAAAACCCGGGAGGCTTCGCCTTCGTCAGAGGATCCCAGAGCCCTGGACTTCTATCCTTACATCCCCACACACCGCCCCCCCTTGTCCTTACGACGGAGCCCTGGGGAAGGTTCAATTTTAGAGGCTAAACCCCGGCCGGCCCCCCTCAGGAGTGTCTGTCTCCCTTTGCTCTGTTTTGCTTGTTTTAGACCAATTTACTGCCTGCAGTAATACTCTCACCAGGAGACTGTCAAGCCAACATGAGAATATTCCCACAACGCGCTCACATGGCTGGTATTCATGGTCCGCGGCTAACACCAACACCCAAAGCCCAATAAAACAACACAGAGGAGGACCAAAGCGAGCCCGGCCAACGGGGCTGATTGACAAGTGAGGACGCTTTAGGCGCGGTTAGCGAACGAAAGGCTCCACGAAA
>JASSRZ010000083.1:8989895-9029081 GCA_032164315.1 Malacoctenus gilli | reverse complement strand
GAGGGAGGGTTTTTTTCCATGCCCTCAGTTGTCCAGGTATGTGTAATGAAATCTTAAGTTCTGTTTTGAAAACCCTGGGAGTTCCAGTCGCTTTCACATCGGCGGGGTTTTTTTTTCCCCTTCAGATTCCCTCTTCTCCCCTTTCCCACTCACCCAGTCGTGCTCCCGTGGAACTGTCCACCCAAAGGCTACTTACTGCTTAATTTGCAGCACTCACAAAAAGTAAAATAAACACCGGTTTTAAAAGGTGGGGAACACCCCAGCATTTTGGCCAATTTGGGAGCGGGGGGAGAAAACAGCTGCTGATTGTAGAAAAGTGCGCGTGAGTGTCTACATGTGTGCTCGCCGCGAACCTGGAAAATAGACAACATTGTGTAACTTATTCCGATCGGTCTCATGCTCGGAACCTGCAGAGCCTCTTGAAAGCACCGCGGGAACAATGCGGTTTTGTCAGGGTCCGATAGTGGAGCCAAGAGCGAGCACCTGCTGGCGAACACAAAGCACAAGCACACGCGGCTCATAAAAGTTTAGGGAGTGAGCGCGGATGCTCAAACAGCAACATGCTTGTGATAAATGGCTGTTGAAAACACCAAACTACTGCACTTAATTCGAGATCCAGGAACATCATGTTCCTTGAGGATGAGTCTGAGTTCTTGGCTCTGCTACAGCATCGCAGGAACATCACAACAAGCTGTCGGTTGAAGTTCAAATCCGAGACAGTGAATATTCACAACTCTCGCACCACTGCCAGCAACCGGAGGGACAGTGTGAGTTCAAGCCCCTATCGGGTCTGAGGGGTTCCAGGGCAAGACTCTTTGACACGTTGCTCTCCGTGGAGAAGCGGAATCGTCCCCTGAAACTCCGACCGCCAAATTGCAACCTGTGTGTTCCGACATGCCAACGTTCACTTGTATGTGGTCGTTGGTGTGTGACTACATCCCCCACATGTGTTGCTACATCGAGGAAATTAACAGCTGTAAGTGCTCCCGAACACCTGCAATAACAATCTGGGGTGCAGCAGGTTTGCAAACAGCCACTTTCTCTCTCTCCCTCTCTCTCGCTTTCTTCCTTTTTCTTGTAACACGATCTGGCTTTCATTTTACATAAAGATGTGGGAGCTACAGAGGAGGCTCGGAGAGACAAGGCGAGCGGCTGGTTCCTTCCCAGCCGGGACCGAGCTGTAACTAAAGATGAAGGACCAGTGAAGGATCGCTGGGGCCAAATCGCTTTTCCCTACGAAGTTTGATTTAAAAAGCAGGGAAAGCGCGGCAGTTCATCGTGTACTACGGGACATTTTCAGGACATTGTCTGCAGTCGGTGAGCTTGTGTCCAACATGGCAACCCTCTCCACAACTCTTTTAAAGGAACCTGCAGCTATTCTTACAATCATTTCTCTTATTAACTAAGACCAACATGATCTGTAATTACAATGATGAACGCAGTGAGCTGCACATCAGTAGCTATTATTCATAGATAGCAATTTTGTATCCAATAGTATTAAGATAATTGCAAAGTAGTGTGATACACCAACAAATACTGACAAATATTCTCTCAAATTAATTATAATAAGGGGGTACGTTGCTATGGAGAGGCTGGAAAACAGGTTCAACAGCAGCTGTCACCAGCTGAGACGACCCGCCGGCGAGATCACAGGCGTATGCGGCGAGAAGGTGGCGTTGTCTGCAAACTGACATGTAACATACAGTAACATGACTCACCTTTTGTTTGCAGCGGTAGTTTGGTTAATCCACTGTTATCGTTGTTCTCATGAGGTGCTGACACGAGTTTATCACCTGCCACCTGTTCCAGCCGTCTCCCCTTAATCCTGCAACCAGTGCCAAAACCTGTCAGAGGCGGCAGCGCGTGTGTGTGCGTCATGCGTGAGTAAGTGTGTGTTATGTGTGTGAGGTTTGTTTCCAGATAGAAGACTGGGAGCCAAACCAACAGCCAACAGGAGCTGAATATAGACTCAGCCGAACCATTAAAGTAAATATCAAGTGTTTCTGCTTGAGGACCAGAGGGAGGAGTGTTTCTGATGACCCTCCAGGGGTGGATGTTCTTTCCCAGCATGCATTGTTTCATTGTAAAAAGAATCATGATTAAAAAAGAAGTCTGATTTCAAAAAGTGGTGGTTTTACTTGTTTAAATGTCAGAATAATGACAAAAAGGATGAATTGAGCTGGTAAAAAAGGTAGGAGAGTTGCAGCTTGCATACAAGGATCAATAAATGCTCAGTGTAAATGCCTTCATCAAGCGTGTCCTGCAAATCGGATGCTGATGGATCCCAACAGTGATCAGTCTTACCAGGTGAAATCTTTCACACTTCTGTGCTGTCACTGTAAGATTCTCCTCGTTCTTCCCTGTCCTCAAGGCTCAAACAGCAGAGACTATTGATGTCAGCGCCCCCCTGCTCTCCCCCGGCCTCACAGGTACGACTCTCCGCGCCCTTTGACCTCCCCCAAAATCCGTGCAAACCAAAAGAAAAAAGGGGACACATGCGAAACCCATTTCACAATCTGTCATCGGCGGGCGAAACACAGGAACACCAACGAGACCGAAATTGATTTCATCTGCTCCTCCACCTCCTCTCCCAGCCTGAGTGGCACTCGCTGTCGCTTCCTATTTGGCCGACAAGCGTGAGGTTCAACGGCGGAGTCCGATACAGGCGCGGGGATAAGGTCCGTGGCCCGACGCAGACATGTGAGAGAAGTCAGAACAAAGCTTTTCTTATTAGCCTGCTGAAAGATCAAACTGTCAGCGAAGATCGCGCTGATACGTTCTGAACGAGGTGAAACGGAGAAGCCCCCGCTTTCACGTCAGGGAGAAAAAAAAAAGAAAGGGGGGGGAGCGAGCGCCATAAAACACATTTCAGCTAACCTTGGGACAATACTGTGTCAGCAAAATAACACGTGGAGACGCAGCTGGGTGGAGACTTGGACTCGGAGCGACGAGTGTTGAATCTTTCCCTTTTGGCTGAGACAGGTGACTGGTGCTGTGATTCTGGGTGGTCCTGCTGACCCGACGTTTCTTAATAAAGCGCCACGTTGGAGCGTAATTATGAGCTGACATTTGGTCGGCGACCTGCCTGTCACATCTGTGTGTGAGTGTGTGTGAGAAAGAGAGAGAGAGAGAGAGAGAGAGAGAGAGAGAGAGAGACAGAGACAGGGAGAGAGAGAGAGAGAGAGGGGCCTATGTGGGACTGTGTCATATTTTCTGAGCCCAAAAACAAACACCAAATCAACCTTTATGGACAGAATTAACACGTCAGAGAGCAGAATTTGCCCTCGATATCTGCCTGTCGTCTCCTCGCACACGTGCATCCGTGCACAGACGCACACAGCTGTCTTTTATTTGCCAGGATCCAGCCACAGATGGCGATACAGTGTGAACTTTAACACGCGGATTCTTGACATTCTTCTACGGGTGTGAGTTACTCTCCGGCCCCGAAACCAGGGTCCGGCCTCGCCGCTCTCCGCTTTCCGGCCGGCAGGTCACTGTCACAGAAGTTGCAGCGAGACCCCCCACCCCACCCCGCCTCACCCCCGCTCCATGCATACAGGCCGCTATTGTCCTCCCTCTCCCAGCGCACAGTTAACCCAGCTCTCGCGCAGCGCTGCGCTGCGTGGCTTCGACTCCAGGCGGGCGACGTGTTGGGAGCTGTGTCAGCACATTCGGCTGTTTATGATGAGTCTTGTAGCGGCAAGTTTATTGCTTTATGTCGATGGAATGCTCATTAAACAATGCAGCGCGTCGGGTCACTGCTGAAATCAGCGGAAGAAAATGTAAGTGTATGAAAATACAAAAGCGAACGATTCTTTGTGCTCCAATCGAGTCAATGTGGGATGAAGTTGCAATGCTGCTTCAATCATTCACTGGGAGCAGTGAGTGAAAGATGCTCAGTCGGAGCCTTCAAAATAAAAGGAAATATCCCATTTACATGTTACGTGCCATTCTTCCTTGGAACTCCAGCGGAGGAAAAACAGGGAGTGTGGTTTAATTTACATAGCCTGTCAATGTGCTCAGCAGAAAGTCAATTAGCTCGCCACTTTAGAGGGAAATTGCTGCAGAGACGGAATCACAATCTCAAAACTCACACACGCACACAAAAACACACACACATACACGCACACAGGGAATGGGCTCTGCCAAATATTACCAACACTCAGTCTGTCCTGATCAATACGGCTTTTAGCTTTGGATTACAGTTCCTCACAATATCGTCAGCTGGTCGCATTGACTGAAAACCACTCAACTTGGGAGTTTTATCGATAGATCTCGAGAACGCGCCGATAAACATGAAATATGTCACTCGGTCAATCAGAAAAGGTTCTCGGCAGGAGGGACGTGACTCACCAGCCTCGCCAGGACACCAGCAGCCATCCTGTCGGTGCGCACAGTCGCTGCACTCGCCGTAATCTAGGAGGAAGAAGAAGCAGGATTAGCAGACGGAGCTCGTATGTCCGTCATGTTTAAGTGAAGAGACTGAGATTAAATTTCAAACTCAGTTCTTTTTTTCCTTTGCCATTTTGACTTTGACCTGATCCCCCCCCCCCCCCCAGCCTGTGCTTCGATCTTCAATCAACCCTCCACTCATCCAGCGCCTCCTTCGCTGGCTCCCTCTCTCTCTCCCCCCTCTTTCTCTAATAACAGGATGTCGGCTTTCTTTTGCAGGATGGCTGACCTTCCAGGCAGCGCGCGGAGCAGCCGCGAGGCTTTAGGTAATTCCTGTTGACTGCGTTTGGCCTCTAATCAGTGAACAAAAGTCAAATCAAGTGGGGAAGGGGGAGGGGGGGACCTGTGCCCCTTGCGTTTGTGAGATTTAGCTGGAAGTGGAAGAAGAGCAGCAGTTCAACGTCTGGATTCATATGCGGGATCCAAAACGGGGAGAAAAAAGTTCCAGACATCCTGATATGTCATCAGCGACGGTCAATCTCCACGTCTCCAAATCGAGGCCATGAGATAATCATCCGTTTTTTTTTCTCGCAGGAAAGCCTTCAAGGTGTCGTCTGTGTTCACGAAGGCAGTTTCACAAAGACAATAAAGAGCACGGCCGGGCGTTGAGAAGTGAGACAAGAGGACGTAAAAGCACAGCAGATGGGAAAACCATAAGATGCTCCTCTATCAGCGCGTGTGCAAACACGAGGAGGAAAATGAAGGGAAACGATGGAAAAAGGATACGATGCCCCCGCAGCTGGAGAAGGCATCAGGCAAAGTCTGCCTGCGTCTGAACCTTTGACAGCCTGTGTCTCCGTGTGCTGCGGCCTCGCGACTCGCTGTCTTCGCTCGTGTTACACGAATGCGACTTGATAAACTCGCATCTTTTCAGCAAAACCGCATAAGAGTCAGTCCCCCCCCCCCCAGGCGCCTCATCCTGCATAACTGGCCATTACCTGTCTGCCCGGCAAATACTGCGACTATTGAGCTCGTTAATATGCGGCCGAAGATCTCGAGTCGGGATTGGCCGGGGCTCCACTTCCTGTAATTATAAGGGAGGAAACGGCGGGTGAAGGGTCACAGCTTGCTAAGTTTAGCCCCCCCCCCCCCAAAAAAAAATCACAAACTCCGGCCGCAGCGTGAACAGAAACAAAGTCGACTGACATCAGGAGTGTTTGTCCGCGCGTCACGCAGAGATGACTGGGAATACGGGTGCCTCTGGATGATTCTAGCCAATCAGGTCCGATTTTACACATCTAAAACAACAACGTTTTCCCTCCTTTGTGTACACGTGCAGGTGCAGAGACCCTGAGAGACTTTACTTCAGGAATGACGCACATTGCAATGCATGCAGTGACACTACTGCAGACTTCATTAGCTGCTCAAGACAGGCATGGCGTCCACACGTGCACTCGGCGTTTGCCACCAGTGCCAGCGCTCCGAGCACAGTGAAGCGCTTGAAGCTGCGGTAGACCGCAAGGAGTTGCTGTGCCAGGCAACCCCCTCTACTGACGTGCCGCCCTCACTATGTGCAAGCTGAAGGGCGGCCATTGCTCAAGCCAAATGGGGGGGGTTGTGTGGTTGGTGGTGGTTTGATCACTCTCTCCAATGTTTGATACGACTCCAAAACAGTCACACAGCCGTGCCTCAATGAGCCTCTCTGTGCTGCAGAGTCACGGGAATGCTGGTGCACCCGATGTAGCAGGGAACCAACTGGTAACTGGTGATTATCAATCAGTTAAAAGGTGGAGCGTCCTCACACGCTTCACACGTTTTCCCCAGCTGTGCCGTCGCTGCTTCTTGCACTGATGAGAATTATCTGAGTCGGAGCTGGCAAGTGAGCAGCGCTCGTGAAATTAAATCAATGGCAGAAGCTGCCGACAGTTTCCATTCCGGCGCTGGCGATCGCAGTCGCAGGATCCTTATCAGCAGATGGGGTTGGCACACAGTTTGTCTCTGGATCGATCCAGGAGCCAACTTCTTAGATTGACAAGAACATGAAGACCTCCAGCTACAACTCAAAGTGTGGTACCTGCTTGTCTGTAGTTGGTGCACAGCAAAAAATGTTAGAACAAGTGAAAGAAGGCTGATCGAGATCAAAGCAAGAACCCAGTTAACCTTCTTTTGCTTTTATTTTGAAGGCTCTTGTTTCTCTTTATAGGCAAAAGTGTATGTTTTTGCCAGTGTTTGGCTTCACTCTTATGTAATGTCTTGGCAAATGAATGATCAAAGAGGGAGTTCACAGTTTTCCTTTGAGGTAATTAGGGGGGCTTCAGGGGGGAAAAAAGTTGTGGTCCCCTGCAAAATACCTACTGATGTCCATGATTCAGAGCTAATAAACGGACAACTTTCTCGAGAGCAATTTCAAGGGGAGTCAACAAGCGATGCACACATGGAGTAACTATGACACAGCCTCATAAATCACTTGAGAAAAAACAAACATGTGTCCAATAAATGAGCAACTTCAAGAAATCCTCAATCAGATCAGACTTCGAGATCTGGACTTGAACGCTGCCGACTAGTGATAAGCATCACCATCACCGCCATCATCATCACCCTCATCATCATCACCACAGACTCCTTCCAACAGCGCTGTCTGGAGTCGCGCTGATCGCACGCAGCCGCCGCCTGCACGAAACCAGTCTCAGGCTGCAAGGCAAACCCTCCGGTTGCTTCCATTTTCAATCAACTTGGAAACAAATGATCGAGTCGTGTGTTTTCGCCGCGACGCACGCTTCAGCCTCCACACGCAACTCTTCCCGCAGCTCCAACTGCGCTCCGACAGATACGGCTCGAGCTTTGTTGTGTTTTTTTTTTCCCCGAAGAGTTCTTACCGTCTCCTGTTCGGGTCGAGCTCAGCGCAGCCAAGATCCGCGTTCGTCCCGCGCTGGGCTCCGCTGAGGGTGCATTTAACCTGCGAGTGTCCCCGGCCGCCGGCTGCTGTGGTTGGGAGAGTTTTTAACCCGAGTGTGGGCTGTCTAACGCGGGTTATTCGAGGCTGGCTGCGTCTGGCGGCGCTCCGCGCACAGCTCCCACCTCCGACGCCTTCAAGAAGTGCACGCAGGTCTGCGCACGAGAGGGTGTGTGCGTGTGTTTGTTGGTTGTACTCACACTATCGACTCATCTCACACCGAGAAGTTTATTTGGCGACTTTTATGTTTGACTTGCGGATTATTAAGGATGAGACGCCAGGATGGAGTTTATTTGGGGGCCAGGGGCGGATCCAGGGGACTTTGCACGGGGGGACACGAAAATTAAACGAGGGGCCCAACCAAAGTGATCAGAAACAAAAACACACACGCGCGCAGGAACATATGATTTTAAGACTACAAAGTGAAATCAATGATTTACTATTGACTACTGCGTTCATGACTACTCGTTTTTTCACTGATAATTTAAATTCTATAAAAACCAATGTTGCATTGTTGTCTTTATTACCTGATTCTGCTTTAAATATCTATTCATTTTTTAAATTTTTTTTTCAATGATTTGATCCCAGGCCACCTCTTCTGTCACTTGGGCACAACGACATACTATTCATCGTTGATTGTATTGCAAAAACGCAGTGACCCTCAGCGCTCCCACACTGAAGAAGCTTCGCCCCATCTTCAGTGTTGTTGTTTCTTATTCCATGTCAGTCCAGGAGACGCGCACTGGTTCGCTGGTGCCGGTCTGCCAGCCTCCTAAAACTCCTTCTGACTAATTAGCGTCACAACAGCAGGATTTACAGCACACATAAGAGGCCATCACGCATCACTTGTTTTGCTGCAGAAGCTTTCAAGCTATCGACCAACACATAAAAAACGTCCAAGTGCGCGAGTTTCTGTTTTAATGACTCGATCCAGTCGAAGCCACGCAGAGAGGAATTAACGGATATTAAACATGATGGCGTCTCACTTTGTATTCGGAATGCATGCAGAGAAAGTGCAAAAGAAAAAAAACTGACAGCAGAAATCATTGTTTTGACACTTATATATTATAGTTTCGTTCTTTGATCGAGAAGAAAAAATAAGAGAAATGCAACAGGGGAAAAAAGACTGAATGAAGGTAAAACATTATGGAGAGTTTCGCTTCTCAAAGGTGGCGAGTTATATACCTTTTTATTGGCAGGAGATACTTGCAGATTTTCACTTTGATATCTTGTCAAAGCATCATGACTGATTCTGAACCAAAAGTGGCAAAATGACTCATTTATCCTCTTCGAGTCCGTCAACAATGCATCAAGTTTTGCAGTGTACATTTCACTCACTTCTCCTGACATCACTCATTGCTGCTCGTACTCAGCGGGAATCATCAAACACCATTCGGCTTAAAGAATAAGAAAAAGGAAAGAATAACACAAGTAATCACATTTTCCGATTTTGTTCCCAGAACAGGTCGACTAAATGATCCCTGCATACAAATAAATACTTTTTTTCTTCCCCACAGAGTTAAATAATCCTAATTTCTAAGTGTCGATCTAGCTTTATAATACATGAGACTCCGGAGGGGCTCAGTAGGTCTTTGCAATAAACTCTGCTACTCCGTGTTAGGGACAAAAAATGCCCAGCGAGAGCTCCGCACGGCTCTGACACCTGCAAAATGCAGAAGGGTTTAAAAAACACGCCTTTGCAAGGACGTGTTGTGGAAAAGTCGGGTTAACAGTGCAGTGAAACGTGAGATAATTCTTGGATATTCGCTTAAAAAAACTAGAGGGAAAATGAAGCTTTACAGAGGAACCTCCAGACCAGATGTGAAAAGACCGAACAGAAATCCAGGTAAATTCTAACTGAGAGGGATTTGTTTTATAAACTGTCACCCCTTTTTCTGCTTTAGAGTCCAGGAGGTGGCTCAGATGTTGACGGTGTGGGCGTGTTTCTTGCAGAGGGGCTTGTCCTTTTTCGAGAAGAACGACTGACCTTCCAGATTACACGAGCAAACCTGCAATGAGAGATAAAAAAAAGGGGGAGATCAGCTGGTGTTTATTTCATCCACAGCCCGCTGTTTCAGGTCTCCTGCACCTACCGCGCATACAAAGCAGGTGTCGTGCCAGGTGTGTCCCAGAGCTTCCAGGAACTTGTCGCCCGCCTCGATGGGGAAGTCGCAGCCGTGGCAGTTGGTGCCAAACAGGTTGTAATAGTCTGCAAGAAACGTCGGGAGAATGTCGAACGGCTTGCAAAATTGGGCAGATCTCACCTCCGTGCGCACTCAGTTGCTCCGTACCCATTTCGCAGTACGGCTGACCGTCCTCCATGTGGAACGTGTTGCCTCTGATTGGCTGCTCGCAGGCGACGCAGACGAAGCAGTACACGTGCCAGGTCTGTTTCAGGGCGTTCATGACTTCCTGTAAAAGAAAAGAAAACAACTTGAGAAAAACAGCAGGGAGTTTGGATGCCAGCGGACTGAGGCGGAGGGGAAAGTTCAGCCACCCACCCCAAGGATCTTCTGGTTGCAGCGGCCGCAGGTGGGAGCGAAGAACTGCTCGTAGCATCGCTCGCAGTACACCTTGCCCTTCTCCTCCACAAATCCATGCACGGCCAGCGAGGAGTGGCAGTGGTCACAGTTGAACTCCTCGGGGTGCCACGACTTGCCCATGGCCATCAGGAACGGGCCCCTGGGGGGGGGGGTTAAGAAACATCACTCGGAAATCTGCTCTGATTCTGGTCAGAAAACTCCACAGGAGTTCCCCCGACTCCAGTATCTTCGCGTTCCAAACGCGGCGTACCTGATGACATTGTTGCACTTGTTGCACATAGGGGTGCGAGTGCCAGCTGGGATGTGCTCAGCTTGCTGCACCAGAGTGTTGAGGTCCTGCGGATGAGGCTGCGGGGTGGGGCGGTCCGGGCCCCGCGGTCCAGGACCGGAAACCTTGCCAAATGACGGACCTGCTCCAGCTTTAGCAAGACCTAAAGGAGAAATTTAAAGGGACGATTAGGTTTCATGGCAACAAACAGTAAACTATGACCAGTAGAGTGTAAAAATGCTCCATCATGAAAAGATGCCCAAGAAAACATTGTTTTCCCACAGGTCCAGGACTCAGTGATGTCCTGGAGTTACCAGAAAGGAAGAAACGAGGTGTACGCAGCCAGATAAGATGGGAACGATGGGATGACCTTCGTGCCTAAAGCATGAGAGCGCTGCACCGGACACAGCCCCCCGCCCCCACCACCTCCTTCAGACTAAAGACGGAGTTTTTTTCCCACTGAAAGAAACAACATATTCCAGGACACCTGGAAAAATAATGCCTCTCCTCTCCTCTGAAAATATTTAGAGAGGATGCACTGTTTCTCTACACCCACAGAGGGAGTGTGTGCGTGTGTGTGTGTGTGTGGGGGGGGGGGGTGCACAGAGACAATATTGAGGGGAGAGAAAGCGTCATTATCAAAAGCTCTGAAGAAGTCGAGAAACGGACGCTCCCCACACGTTTGGTGAAAGAGAGCAAAAGAGACAGTGATCAGGTTTGGCGCGGGAGAGAAACTAACCAGTCAAAACAGTCTGAATTGTTGGAATTCCTCATAAAACAATACTGAAAAAAATAAAATACCCCTACAACACGGACACAAACTGAGTTCTAAAGCTGCTTTTAGAAGCTGCGATGTTTTTCATGTGGCAACACAGGGACTCTCAATGAAAATAAATTTCTCATTTAGACAGTAAACATTCTGTGTCATCATGTGTTTTTCTGAATGACGACAAACTTTCATAGTTAGAGATTTTTAAGAATTGGCATGAGTTCAAGTTTGTGTTTCGCAAAAACTTCAAGAGTGGCACATCTGGAACATTTGTTTATAAGAACTTAGAGGATCTTCCTAAGGTGTGTAAAAGGAACAGAAAACAAATATACTGATGTTTTTATGCATCTTCAAAGCTTTCAACTTTTATACGATATTAAAGAAATTGGTGTTTTTATGAATTTCTAATCCATTTCACTTTCAGTCATAAATCAGCAAGGAAGGCCAACGTTTTTCAACAGGTCTTCAGAAGGTGCAAAAATATTTTTTTTATGCAATGTGTTGCTTTAAAAAGGTGCAAAAGCCAAAAGTATTAATTTTGTGTACATAGACCTGAAGATTTTACACTGCCCCCCCCCCCCACGTCACATTGCCACTGTGAGACGCTTGTTTACTCGAGCTCAAGTACGTGTTAATCTGATTAATGACAGTCAACAGAGAGCGAGCTGTGTCCTCTCCGCCTCTCTGCCTGTGGCACCTTTTTCTTAAGAGGCGTCCTGGGAAATACCTCCGGGCCCACAGTGCGTCTGTTCATGGGTGAGAGCAGGCTTGTGTCTTACTGCGGCCTCGCTCATAATGACCCTTGACTGATGCCTTTCAGCCAATATTTACCTTGACCCACTCGAGGTCTCGCGGCGAGGGGAGCGGCTGCGTTTAAGAGCGGCTTTCACACAGAATAAAAATTCATAAATCTCCATTTCAGCATCTATTTGACTGCAGGGATCTTGGGAAAAGCCAATAATTTGAGCTCATTAACTGAATACCTCTGGATTTTATGGAGCTCATAATCTTAGATGGCTTAGTGTCAAGTCAAAGTCATAAACCCGCCAGAAACGTTACATCTGCACAGCGGCTTCAGAGGAGTTATGCTGCTATCTGCTGGCCGCAAGCAGCAACTACACACAAACGAATCTGCTCCTGAAGAACGAGGGACCAAAACAGTTTGGTGGCCCCCTTCGCGTCGCTTCACCTGGGAGGCCCCCGGGCTGGAAGGCGGCTTTGTTCTGGGCGGCCGGGCTCTTGAACGTGGGTCCCAGGACGCTGCCGCCGTTCCTCGGTGCAGCTGGAGACTTGGAAAATGTTTTGGCTGCAGGCGACGTGTACGCAGAGGGAGCGGTTTTGTCAACCGCCTCGCTGGGAAACACACACACACGGACACACTTTACAATCACTGTGACTCACCGCGAAACACACGTGATTTGCATGTGCGGGCAAAACTGTACACGCTGCTGGGTCGTCTTTCAGGCTGGAGGTGCATAACAAACCAGTCCAAACTGTCACTGTGGATTAATGCCGACAAAACTGAGGAAACATCAACTCGCTGTTGACTCACACAACTACTATTCTTGATGAAGAGAAATGCACCGGCTGCTTACTGTCGAAAGGGTTCTTTGAAGAATAATGTATCATTTTTAACTTTATTCCATGTGTACTACCATGAAACTTGGTTTAAGCAGGTTTTTCTGCTGCACTCTCTCATCTTTTAGTCCTTTATTGGATGGAAAGAGAATCGCTGACGGGAAAAGATATAATTTGCCACAAAAACACATCATATCTTTTTTTTCTGTCCAATCCAAAGTAGAGTTGAAACCTGAATCTGGCGTTTTGAGTTGTTTTGTGCTTCCTTTCCAGAACTTTCCCCTTACTGGCCTCTTTTTCAGTCTTCTTCTCCTGCACGAATCATTTCCTCACACACTCCTAATCTATTTCTTTTATGTCCAAGCAAGAAGGAAATGAAGAGAGAACAAGAAGGAAAAAGCAGTAGAGAAAAAAAGGTTTATTGACACAAAAGCATTGAGAGGGCGACAAAAAAGGCGACTCTGGTTAGTGTAGAAAAATAGAGATCAGATAAGCTCAGAAAAATAGAAGACAGAGGAAAGTGAAGGGTCAAACAAACACTGTGAGAGAAAAATGCCCCGAAAGTACACTTCAAAATAAAGTTATGCTCCATCTATACTTCATTTCATGCATGTAATTTACATTTATAAATATCATCACTAACAATCTATTAAACCTTAGCGTCGGTCTTTTATTTAAACAGATTTTGGATTTAAAATGAGATTAAACAATACACAAAAATAAAGAGTAGTTTGGGGTTTTTTTCATGGCACGTTTAGCACTCTTGCTGACACTTCGTGATGCCAGTCCCTCAGCTTGTTGTACATGAGTCCAATAACTTCAGGGTCCATCTTGTTCCCTCTGATTTCAGGCGGGAAGAGAAGAGGGAAAAAGGCAGAAGTCGGAGGAGGAAGAAGTAAGAAGTTCAAGAACAAAGGAGAAGCGACAGAGCATGCACAGACCACCTCCTTCGTAAACTCCCGATGCAGAAACCGAAGCAGATGTGTGATACAGCGAGCGGGACAGAAACCTCACTAGCAGGAGGGGAGCAGGAGGCTCTTCCTGGCTGGGCTGCCATTACCCACAATACCACTTAATTACCCACAGCTTCCAGTGAGTGACACGCTGATTGGCCGGGGATCTGGTACAGAGGGCAGACTGTGTTTACTGCAGATTAAATCAGCTTCAGACTGAGAAGAGCAGCTGTAACCACAGCCTGCGCCCACGTCTACGGCTGTCTGCGCGCCGCCGTCTTCCTCGAGGAAGCTCCGACTGCGGTTCCTCCAGATTAAGCCTTAAATTAAGCATGATACCGTCGGAGCACGAGAGCAGGAAATGAGAGTTTAACTCTGAATCCGAGGTTTTTTTTCCCTCGACATGATTACTGAGGATAACGGAGGCCGGCTCTGAATTTCGGATCTCTGTGATCGATGAACGATTCTAACAGCATCATGACTAAAACACATGCAGGAGTTTCTGCGTAAGCACTGAAAGATGAGCATCCAGACAGACGGCGAGCAAAGGAACAAAACGGATTTAATCATATTAGGAGAAAAAAACCCGATGACTTACTTCTTTCCGCTGTTCTCTGGGCTTTGCTCTGCAACAGGAAAGGGAACAACAATCAGTGAAAAATGTTATTTGAAGAGGAAACGCCAATTTGTGCTGCAGCTTTGTCTCCTCTCCAACATTTAGAGGCTTAAAACTGTATCAACTAAAGTCATCTTTGTAAACATGAAAGCCTGTATGGTGCAGCAGTCAAACAAACATCCTCTGACCCAAACATTCAGAGATTCCTCATCTTACTTCATTTAAAACGAGTTAAAAAAAAACGTGTTTTTCTCCCCTCTGAGTAGACGCACACGCAGAACTTAAGAGGTGGAGGGCGGCCCACAACCGCAGTCTGCTTATTGCTCTCAAATGTCACTTACAGTCAAAGCAGTAATTGAGAAATTCCACCGTGCAGTAATAAAAGTTCTTTTTTTCATATAAAGGAAACTTCATGATTGCTATTTATATAAACTAAGTAAATCTTGAACAGAAAATGGTATCATTAAAATGAAAAAGTCAGTTTACTCGAAGAAAATCGTATTTTTCTGCTCTTATGACCCAACTCAACGTCATTTTTAGGAGCCAACAAGAGTTGACAGTCAAACGGAACTAAGTTTCTGATTTCTTCAATAATAGCCAACAAGATTTGGTAATAAAATGACTGTTCATTCTTTGGTTCCTTCATGATGGGTGAAGGCAGGACACCTGCACCCTGAACATCTCACACACGGCGGCGTACCGTTCTCAGTGCCGGTGAGCTGAGCCAGGATCCGGAAGGAGCGGGACTGGGAGTTGCCCGTGCGCGGGTGCCAGTCCTCCGTGTCCTCGATCAGGCGCTTCTTGCTGGCGTCACTCAGAGGAGACGCGCTGTTCTCAGCCTCCACCGCCGTTTTCCTGTTTGACCACAACCAACACAAGGAACACTCGGGTTTAGTGACAGAGAAAACAGACTTGGGTTCGTTTTTACCACAACATGCATCAATAAAATTTTCACTCAAAATTATTGACAGCATCGTCACCACAGCAATACCAGGCATCAGTGTGGACAAATACATACGACAAGCAACCAAAACACATCGCACACAGTCACACTCATATCTATATATAAATTACATATATGTGTGTAACAGGTGCGTGACATTCCTTCAAAATCAAAGGTGCTACATGTGGATCCTCGTTTCACGATGTGATCTAAAAGCTAGTCGGGGTCACAATTACCTCCGAGGTCTAACTGGAGGCGGAGTTCTGCAGGTGAACCAAGAAAATGCAGAGGGAAAAAGCTTTGCATAAAAACAGAGTAACTACCCAAATAATAAAGGATGACATCAGAGAGCTAAAACTATTTTTTTTCCTATACTTACTTAATAACTCCCTGCGGGTCACTATCAAAGACAAATATCATAAAGTAAGTGAAAAAGTGAGAAATGTTCTGAAAGATGACGCCTCATTTTGAAGCTGACAGGCTTAGTGACAAGAATGAAATGAATTAGGTTTAGGGGGGAGTCGGTGGCTGTCAGAGGGATGTGACATTTACAACATCTCACCACAAGGTGGAAGAAATGTGCTTTCAAAGCAGAGTGTCCTCTAAAATCCTGCCATTCAGAATGCAACGACTATTCTGAATGTTTACATGCGTGTTTGGTGTTAAAGTGCGGCGCTGGCCGTGACTCATTTCAAGTTATAGCCACTCTGTTTTTCTTCTCGCCATTGTGTGTTTAGGTGCGTGTATTGTGTGGACGTCAGGCGGCGGTTGCAGAGTGAAGTCAAAAGGAAGCTGGAGTCAGTCTATTCTCAGCCTGAGCAGAGTCCACAGGAATTAACACACACACACACACACACCAGTTGCATGTGGAGGCAGACAGTAGCAGTGAAGCCCGAGTGTGTCGACAGGCACGGATGCACCCGTTTGTGAGCACACACACGAGTGAACACAAAGCCCGGTGGCCCCCCTGAACGGCCCGTGCAGGCCGGCCTCCACCTAAACTGTTGTGAATCGATCTCCGGCAGAGATTCGCGACTGATTGCGACTTCAGCGCGAGCGCACGCTGGCTTGCAGGAATGCGAAGCTTGTGAGTGTTAGCTCAGAGACGCGTAAGCATGCCTTTGTTAATCATAAACCGCAGAGATGTGCAGACTATAATCACATTCCACAAGCTCGGGGAGCTACAACAGCAACTTTACTATGAACTGCACTGACTTGGCATCTGACTCCTCTCCATCCTGTGGGCGAATGAAAGATATAAAAGGGAAGAATGAAGCAGAATAGGAGACGTGTAAAACAAGACAGGAAAAAAAAGAAAAGAAAAAAAAAACGCACCCTCTGGGGAGAACGAGCACAAAGAGACACACAGAAACCACACAAAGGAGGCAAGCAGGTCAGAGCACAAACACAAACATGCAGCAAGTTCAGCATCTATAAAAGCGAAAGGAGCAAAAAAACAAGTTTAAGAGAGCAGATTTATGGGAAGGATGGCAAAGCAATGTGCACCAAAGACGCACAATTCTTCGTGTGACATTGTGTTTTCGTCCGGTACGTTGACACTTTTCTGTCAAATATCTGCTATTTGCGAACAGACTATCAAATAAATCACAGGGGAAGGGAAGTCGCGCAGACGTGTTAAAGTGCTAATAAGTCCGAAAAAGCCACACTTGCGTCCCGGCGCCAGTAAAAACAGATCTCGGTGACCTATTTTTTTTTTTCAGGTGACTAACGAGTGGCAAATCACTTAAAGCGCAGCTCAGCCCACGGCAGCCCAAACCGAAAGCCCTATGGTTGTGGGGGGCCCGGGCCTGGGTGAGGGGAACCCCCCCCCCCCCCCCGCTCCCGTCCTTGGGTCTCCGGCAGCGCTGAGCTGCCAGGATTTGGGGCCAATTAGAAAACGAGCGGCGGTGCCAGGGTTTGTGGAGTTTGCGTTCGCGCCGCCGTCTGCAGCCGGGTTGCCGGACCAGCGCGAACGGGCTGTCCGCACTCGAAGCTCTTTCCAGTTGGAAAATGCAGTGAGGGGATTCTCCTCCTATGCAGCTGCGGGAAAACATCTGCTTACTGGAAGTTCTTCGAAGCGCAGAGTTCATACAGTAAGTGATAAATCAGTCTCTAATATTCAGCACTTATATTCAGCATCCTGTTTATCCTGTTTTTTTTAAGATTGTAAATAAAAAGAAAATGAAATCTAAATAAAGGTTTATTGATTGACGAGAAAAGTTCATTATAAGAGGGTTTGATGCGCGTTACATACCCGTTGATATGCTCTGAAAGCCCCTGGCTCTCCAAAAGACCTCGCCTCTGTCCAACAGCCACCTCACAAGCATTGACATTGGAGTACAGGTTGATAGGTGTGTTATAGACGGAAGGCTGCGGGACACTGGGCAAGGAGGAGGGGGCTGTCACTCTGGCCGGGGAGGAGGAGTTAGACGAGGAGGAGGAGGCGGACGGGGAGGTGAAGGCCGAGCGGCCCGGGCTGGGTCGGAGGCCCGAGCCGGCCGGAGACGAGTCTGAGGCAGCCAGGCTGGACCTGAGCGGGAACGGGGGCTGCGGTGGCTGAGAGGGGGCAGCCGGCGTGAAAGCGGACGACTCGGAAGGGATGGAGGCGACCCGCGAGGCGGCCGGGGAGGAGGAGGGCGCCGAGAGCCCACCGCTGTCGCCCCCGAACGGCCGAGCGGTCTTGTTGTACGCAGGGTTGGGCTCGGTGACCGGCTTGGTGTATGCGGAGCTGGGCGCAGCGTGAGTGATCGGGACGGGCTTAATGATCTCTTGAGGTTCGTCCTGAATGAGGGTGAAGACACACAACATGCAACAGCAAATCCACCACAAACCTCATGCACGTCAGAGAGCGTTCCCAAAAACAGCACTTCTCACACTGAGCCACGCCTGTGCCACACAAAAGGTGCTCCACGAGTGGCCGCTCAGGGCAGGTGAACATGCCAAGCTGATCTGGGCTCCAACATCTCACTACAAGGGCACTTTTAAGTCCACTTTTACCATTGCAAACAAAGTAATAAAGCTCAGATAAACTTGTGTTGAAGAGTTCTTAAGAGAACATTTGATTACATACCTTTGGCACTTCAGAGGGTCTGTAAAAACAGAGAGAATAAAAAGAAATTACTGATCAAACATCTTTTTATCACATCATTTATTGCACTGTTGTAAAAACTCAAACTGCGCAAGCCTCTCCTGCTGATCTGAGTACACCTTTAATTTCCACTTTCTCCATACATGCTCAAACTCTGGGGAGTTGACAGCTAGTGCAAGTAAGACAAGCAAACTGGAGCCGGGAGAGGAGATGGCGTCCAAAGCTGGAAAACATTCGACACAAATCACACGCAACGTGTAATTGAGGTGCGAGGACACGCTGCGTCGGCAGCGCGTTTGAACACGCGGTCGTTTGAACACGCGGCCGTTTGGAGTCGCGTGTTCACATGCGGCCGGGTGCTGAAGTGTGGCAAACGTCTGATTTATGCTCATGACCGAAGCAGCTGCCATAGCTTTCACTCCTGAGGGATACATTCACAGTCGACTGGTCTCTGACTGTGCTGGAAACCGATTCTCGATATACAGCAACGAAAAACTTGACAAGAACGTCACTTTTTCACTCTAAACACTGTTCGTGCACTTTGCACACTTCTGTTCAACTTCATTTGGAACTCTAAAACCATCGGTCTCTCTCTTTGTATCAATAAACAAAAAAAGTTTTTCTTGAAAAATCCCCAAATTAATTGAAAACAAAAGACAGAAAAAAAACCGTCTCCCACAGCGACTGTTGCTTTAGTTCACACTGTGTTCTATTTTTAGTCCGAACATCCAGACAAAAATTGAAAAGAAGACGTTGGTGAGTCAGTGAATGAGACCTCGTTCCGGTCCGGGAGCTCCGGCATGTCCTCTGGCGCGCTCTTCCTTTCTCTGCCTGCTGCCTTATTAGGAAAGCAGTCAACAAACTCACACGTTTCCTCTCTGGCGCGGCTCGGACACAACAGCTACGCATGAAGACGGGCGACCGAGGCGCCCCGCCCTGCAACCGTACCGTTGATGTCATCGGTGAGCGTACGTGGATTTACAGTTTTCCACCTCACACTTCGTATACATTAAAGCCAATTTTCCAGAGTGGTATGCCAACGTATTATTGTGCATATGGGAAAAAAAAAAAAACCCAAAGGGAAAAAAAACAGTGAGAGGTTCAGGGATCAAACAGTGAAGCTCATAACAGAGTCTAGTTTATATAGCAGCAATATGGATCTGCTATCAGCGTCCCAGAGCGGGGCCGTCTGGGCGGATCCGCTCCGTCCGTCTTTTTTTCCCCCAGAGCGAACTGAACAAACACCAACTATCGGGTGGTCCCGTGAACATCTGCTCCGCTCGGCCCCGCCGGTGTCCCGCTCCCCACCTCGCAGGAACAACTTTTGCTCTGCGAGGACACCGGCATAAAACGCAGACAGGGGGCTTCATGGGCCTGCAGCTGTGTGTTTGGTTTTCTTGGTGTCCAAGCTGGATGCCAATTTATTTGGATACCGTCGAGATATCGACTCCGAACTTGTCACGCACGTTGCGTTTTGTCTGGAAACGTACATTCAAGACTTTTGACGGACTGTCGTGTGTGACAGCATAAACATATCACACGATCATATATGTGTCTTTCGCTGCTGGAAACGGAAAAAGACGCGAGGTACTCACACATCAAACATGTGCCAAGCTGAGAAGAAAGTCGGCTCACACATATTAAACCACAAAAGATGAGATTGATTTCAATGAGGCTGTAAAGGAGAGCGTAAAACTGCCACTGTGAGCAACTCGTCAGAAGTTCAGGCTTATTAATCTCGTCGATCAAAGCTCCTCTCCTTCTCCGACTGAGCGGCATGTTTGTGTTTATTCCTCCGCATCCAATCAGAAATGTCCCGCTTCATTAGATTGCAGACACAGATATCTGCAGTGTTTGTTTACGCGCCATGTGACGAAAGTACGGGTCTAAAATAAGCCGAGAAATGTGCTATAAATAAGCGAGCGCGTGAGATTATCTTGACAGAACGAGAAAACTTGCGAGGAGAGGAGAAAAAAGGAGCTGTTGAGCGTGGTTCCCATCAACGCAGACTTCTGTGTGCCCACTATGTGTCACCAGAATAAGAGCGCGAGGAGGACGGAGCCTGAGGGCAACGCGGTGTGACGCACTTCCAGCTCTGCCTGTGTGTCTGTGACGGCCAAGAGAAACAGTCTGGCATATGGCATCTGACTGAGTGATGGAGAGGCGAGCAGACACGGCTTTCTCAGCACAGACACGTCCTGCCAGCTGCCAGACTCACGCGTCTCTTCTTTCTTTCTTTCTTCTTTTTTTTGGAGGAGAACCTCTAGCTTTTTTTTTTCATTTTTCCATGAAAATCTATAGCTTTCTTTCTCCATCTTCTGTGTCATTCCCTGATGGCATCTTAGTTGTTTCTCATCACACCGAGACAAACCGAGAATCAGGAGGAGATGCGGCCAAGCGCAGCGCGCGAGTGCAATAAAAAGTCACGCACAAGTTTCAGAGCGAAGTCTGCCCTCTCGTTTTTTAACTCGCGTTACTGATGCTGGAACTCTGTGGGAAACCTGGCAAACGTCGCGTGTTTACTCAGATTGAACTCAGCATGAAAATTCAAACATAAACATGAAAAAGGAGAAAAACTAAAGGAAAGGACGTCGGAACGCAAAATAAAAAACTCCCACAGAGAGATGTCGGAATATGTGGGTGTGGGGGAAGAAACGAAGCTTTCCTATATGTTTTTTAATACTCTAGTTTTTTCAAATGTTAAATGCAGCCAACTCATCCTGTCAGTGGCGAAACTCTGGCACAGTGCCGCCCCGTCTCCGTGTTCTCTCACTTTACACTGCGCCCTCATATTTCCCCAATAATGAGCATCTCTGGAGAGCAAAGAGTGAGAGCTAATGGAGCTTAAAAGAACAATTTATTTGGATTTTATTGGAAAAAGTCTGGAAAGGGTCAGAAGTTGAAATTGGCGACGCTGAGAAGTCCAAAGTTAGAGTTCATCGGTGTGAAACCTCGCTGCCTGCTGCCGCTGCTGTCAGCTGCCAGAAAAGAAAGTTCTTAATCGTGTGCGTGTGTGTGTGTGTGCACGCGCACGCACGTGTCGAGTCGAAAGCTGCATTCTCCATATCAGCAGTCACACGCATTACAGTGATAGAGGGCGTTCAGACCATTCATCTCAATGTACTCCTCTCTAAACAGGGCAGCACTCACTGCGTCAGCGATAAATTGTTGGTCATGCGTACGAATCCGTCCGCAGACGGGAGAGTGAAGAGTTGCCTAAAGGATAAGCGAAGACGGACTGCGCAATGAAATTGGAGCAACGTGAAAACGCAGAGAAGCGAGAAGCCGGCGATGGAAAAAAATGGGAGGGTTTTTTCCCCCCTTCTGGTGCAACCACAACAGAATGAACGACCACACCTAAAGCATCATTTGAATTCAGGTCCAGCAGTGTAATAAGCCCCCATCCTCTCCGTTCCCTTCCGACCACCACACCACATCTGGCCGAGGCAGCCAGGAGTCAATGGGGGCTCAGGGCTGCGTTGGATTGTCCTCCGCTTCACCCTCCTCTCGCCATAGCACACGACTCTTTGGGTGTAGCGGACGTATATGAAAATGTCTGGTGATTGACTCCAGAGCAGCCCTGCAGCTGATTAGAGGAGGGGGGGGGGACACCTTTCTGATGTGTCGCAGCTTCAACACTGCAGATGTGGGCGCAGCGCAACAGGTAGGAGAGCAAAAACGAACACGCGCTATGAGCAGAGGGAAAAAAACACTTGTGAAGGTTGTTGTTTGAGCTAAAGCGGCAGCGATTTCCTGCGTTTCATTTAGGGATTTCCTTTGAGGTTGCAAAAAACTCCAAAACAATAAATCACGTCAGGAAACAATTCTCTGAATCCGACTCGGCACCTCCTAATGGCTCCTCGCTGTCTCTGGCCACGGAAACAGCACGCGCGCAATGTGCACAAATACATAAACGCACACTCGAGTGGAAAACGCACGAAATCTGAAGCACGCCCGACGCCGACGCGACTCCGCGGATCACCGAGCGAGCCGGGTTGATCTGCATCCGTCTCTGAGCTCTTTGGGACCAGGTGCAGCTGGACCACAGCTCCTGAGCTCCCGGTGTCGCGTTGCACCGTGTTGCATATTTCGCCGACGATAAATAAACATCAATTATCGTACTTTCCGACGGCTGCTTCCCACAGGCGCCTGGTGACTGTTTGCCCGTGCACCAGCGGGATGGCCGCACTGGAGCGGAGGAGCGTTCATACTTTGGGTTCCTGGAACTGCGGTTTTCACTCGAGTGAGGAACCGCTGTTCTGAACGAGAACCTCAAGCTGCGAGGCCTCGTTCAGGACCGGGACTGACACATCAGAGAAACAGCCAGACTAAACAAGATCACTTACAATCTCCCTGATTTCCAACAAACGCAAGGCCGCAACACCAAATAGCTTCGCCCCGTACGGACATCCAACCGACGAGCAAACAAGTGTCGTTTCCGAGACTTCAGCGTTTGAAACGAGAACCTGCTTTTGCCGCCCTCGTCGCAGACCGCTCACAGACTCATCTAATCATCTGTTACGATTTACCGCCGAGTGGAAGGACGGGATGAGGAGGTGCGCTTCCAAAGTCCATTTCCTCTCCGATGAAAACATGTTTGCTCGCACCTAGCAACAGGAAAGGGACCGACGTCTATTTGCACAAGAGAATTTATGGCTGGACGGTAAACAGAGGCCGAGGTGAGTCGTTGCTGCACAAATTTCTTCGAAAGTTCCATCGAGATCGATAAATCACCTCAAAACCAGATTGTATATGAAGCTTACATATCAAGCTTACAGTAATTTTTGTAAGTTTAATAAAAAAGAAGAATATCTCTGATCTTTACTGGGACGCAGGCACTGAGACAGTTTCGGTGTTGAAACGTGTCTGGAAAAAAAAGAAAATGCTCCACTGCCAGAAAAAATGTGAACTATGACAAAGTGACATCATAGGACAAATTCGCAGTCACATTAATCTCTTTGCACTCTGGAGGTTTTATTGGGACCCAGACGGTCTTATCAGCGATTTAAGCCATAAATCACATCTGTGACCAGGAACGAAGACAGCCGTGCGGGACAGCAGGAATTCCTTCAGGTTTGGACTTGCACGACTCTCTCTTATTTGGCTTTTGGAGGCATTTCGATACGAGCAACGGATCCTAAATGTGTCGTTTAAAGTACAATAAACAACGTCTGTGAAGAAACAACTCCCAAGACCTGTTTTTTTTATATACATGCCAAACACCAATAAACACAGTAAATATGGGTTGCTAAAGAGTCGCCTGACAGGGACTACCTCGCTTTCCCACTGGCGTTACCAAAAAGCAACACAAATCCTGCGATTAGAAGCGTCTACAAAACAAGTCAAAATGCAGTGAGACTGCAGTCATGGATTATTTGCAACAAAAGGAGCTCTGCTGTGTGGTGGGGCCTCTTTATTTGTCGTTTACATGTTCTGTGAGACGGAGATGTTTGATGTTTCATTGTGCATCAATTACCCGCGCCAGATTACATACAGCTGTGTAACGGGGCTATTTTCAGAGCCCGTTTTTTTCCCACGATTAGAGCGCAGAGGCTCCCTTCCTCTTTGATGTGGTGACGGAATGACAGGACGCACAAACCAGGCTGTGAGTTTCTCTGTCAACATGTTTTACAGCTCGGCCAGAGTGCGTGCTTTGGCTCCATTTGTTTTGTTGGGATTTTTTTTTTGTCTGACACTCGAGCGGCTCCTCTTCACACGCCGCCGCTGCCTGGAGCCTCCTCTGGATGCTCAAGAGCCGCTCTCCAATTGAGTCGAATCCCATTTGGAAAATGGATACCGAAGATATTAGCTCAGACATCCTGGTTGACTGGTAGAAGTCTGTTATTTGGATTATTTCCCCTGAATATTTATGGGGAATAAACTATTTAGAAACTCGAGAGACAAACCAGCTTTGTCATCATTTGCATCATTTTCTCCCAACCTCATTTTTTTTATTTCATCTATGTACTATTTACTCCTATTCTATCACTGTAAGTGTTCTTCTCAGTTTAGGTGTGAAACCATTAAACCGATGAACTGGTGTCATGGGATGATAGAGGCTCTTTTCACTGAGCATCTTGACTAAGACTTCTGGACCCTTTTCAAGCTCCCTGAAGAGCCACAGCAGCATCTGCCGCCACATAAACACTGAGCGGTTTTAAAGTGGCCCAACAGGGGTTGCATCTGTTTCCAGTCGTGCAGACGGCCAATTGAAAATGACACAAATGAAACAAATATGGCGATCGGGCTTCCTGTTGTTCCTGCTTCGCTGTCAGGTGATCGATCCGACGGGAAAACGCACTCAGCGAAATCATCACAAACTTGCTGCAGCACATGTAGGAAACATCAGGGAGGGATGTACACTCCTGCTGGCAGTGCAACACTTTTTCATTGACTTTGCTGCAGCTTCAAATGGATTATGGAAACAAGATGAAAAATGATGACTCCAACAGTGCTTTCAAAGATATCACGCCAACGACTGAAGTGTGACTTATTACATGGATTAAATTTGTGTGTGAGTGTGTGTGTGCGTGCGTGTGCCTGCGTCAAGCCGTTACCTCTGCAGAGTGAGGCTGAGGTTGCCAGTGCAGGCTTTAATCTTGTTCTGAGCCTCGAGGTGATTCATGCTGTCGGTGGAGACGCCATTAATAGACAGAATGATGTCTCCCACATTCATCTTGGCTTTGGCTGCCTTGCCGCCATCAGTCAGCTGCAAGAGAGAAAAAAAGAAGAAGATGCCCGTCACGCACATATTTGCCCTCCGCAAAGATGACTCGGCTTCAGGCCGTGCCCTCTCTTCCTGTTTGTGGGAGGAGGCCGTTTGTTTGATCACAAAAAGTACACACAACAAATATTCTTCTCTTCTTTGTTTCTGTTTCTTCTAATATGTTTGTATTCTGAACTTCCCTAAATGCCCAAATCACCAGCTGAATGTTGTGTATTCGTCTTGTGTTGATTTGTTGCTTGTAATCACAAAGCCCACTGATCTCCTTTCCCTTTCCTGTCTTATGTAACCCTTCGGCAGATAAGACGGGCCTCTCCTTCTCCTCGCAGTGTCAACATTGCAGCCTCCACGGGACAAGACGCTACAACCACTAAAACAATCAGTAAAAAAAAGTACCCACACACATGACTCACGCAGCCAAATTGCAAATGACCACAAATCAAAGCCACATGGGCCGAGCGGCGGAATATCAGCCGTAGAAAAACAACTCCTGACTGGTCTGTTAAGGTCATTGGGAGACTTGTCCCGAAGCCACTCCAGATTCCTCCTTGACTTTGGCTCAATCTGTTATTATAGGGCTGCATCGTGCTGGTACACAGATTGCTTGATCCTGTCCTAAACTTTCCTTCAGATGCTTCGAATTCCAAAGATTCACTTTTATATTGATCTTTTTTTTGTTCCTTTACCCTCGTGAGCCGTTAAGCACTAAATAGTTTCTGCAGGAAACAGGTATTTGTGTGTTGCCCACTGCATGTTTACACTGAAAAAAAGAGACCGACTGAAGGTCCATAACTGGCTGACAGATGGGAGCTGAGGTTCATCAAGTGTGTTTTATCGCTGATCTCTGAGACTCCCTCCGTTGCTCGCCAGACGCACGCTAATAAAACCATGACACGGGGATGACTGGTCTACCAGGTGTGGTGACTGACCACAGTCTGCACGCAAAGCCTGCGTTAATCACACGCGCAGGATCTTTACGGGCACATCCTGCAGGTAGAGAACAAACCCCAAAGGTGGGAAACTTCATTAAATGAAGGAGACATGAAGGTCAGTCGTCAAACGATTTCGCTTGTGGGCTCTTTATGCGCTCACGCCACGACATTTAGTAATGCTCATTCATGCATACTTGAGTGAAGGCCTAATTTGCACGGATCGACACAAAACAAGATGTTTCCTCTTCGCACCGCACAGGAATGCATTCAGGTTGGCTCACTCTGAAGGAAGCCAAATTAAAGCAAGGAATGTCCCATTGTGTGAACCCTCATCATAACAAAATAGGAGGTGGGGGGGGGGGTGAAGGAGGGAGAGAAAGAAGCAGCGAGGAAGTAGCGGAGGCTGACACTCTTTTTGAGGGGGATCTGGTCTTCCTTTGTGTCATTTTACAGCGACATCAGTGGCAGGAAGTGTGGAGCGCGTAGCCGGGGCTGATGTATGCATACCAATGTCTAGGAAACCCTATAGCGCAGTCAATTGCTGGCCACTGCTCACAAAGGGAAGTAGGGAGGGGGGGGGGGCGACTCACTACACAGGCGGCTTCAACTGACTCATTGGGTCAGTCAGCGAGTGACACAGACGCACCTGCCACGTCCCAGCGAGTCGGACCTGACTCATTTACTTTCAGTAAAAGCGGAGGGTGTGCCCCCCCGCCCCCCCCCCCCAGGGGGCATCTGGCTCTGATTCGCTGAGTCTCACAAGTCGATGTCGGACGTAGTCGGCTTGTTTATGTTTGTATGTGGCAGGAGAGAGCGTGAATGGGAGTTCTCTCCCATTGCTCTCTCCTTGTAGGGACACGATAAACGATGAGAATACGTCGCTCTATATAAGGCCGCATCCCAAAGGTTTTTAACCTGAAGCGAGTGCAGAGACATTATTGGTCTGTTAACCGAAAAAATATATGTTTTCTTATGTGGTTAGCAGTGTTTAATGCTTTACTCTGTGGTGAACAGAGAGCACTTTATAAACCCCTCCTTCTTTCACCCAAACACCAGCGTTTTTTCTCGTGTGGATACAAAACAAATAGATGTTACAGTAAGAATTCCTGGCATGCGCAGTCTATAAATATAAATCAAGTGAAGTCTGAGACACTCGTGACAGAGAGCAGATAAGTACTGAGCAGGAACTCTGGCCAGGCTCCTCCAGCGCTCTCTCTCTCTCTCTCTCCGGAGGGTGAGAACGCAGGATGTTTCGACGTCGCCTTTTTTACTTAATCTCATTAGCCATGTCACATTATGCAATCCATTTTTCACGCTCTTTTAAACGTCGGGAGGTCAGACAGGCAAAGGTCCTCAAAGAGGGTTTCGCACTCCGGCCTTTTTAAAACAAGATGCTCTGATCCTTCCGACTGTGTTTACACGAATGGGATTCCTGCCACATAATGGTGCGGCTGCAGTGGTTTCTCCCCACACTGGTGGTTTGCACTGGGAACAAGCGGCTGTCCCACCGTCGCGCTAAACGTTTCGTCGGTGTTGTTGCTGGAAGCTGGAATGCCTTTTATTGCACAATATTTGGCTGCTGGAGAGGTGAAACGACAAGAAAAAAACTGCATCTTGGGAGACTATGATGTTGCTTGTGAATGTAAAAAAAAAATATAGATGTATCTTTGGATGTATGAAGAAAAAGCGAGTAGAGCTAAGTTGAACAGAAGCCTAGAAAACGTAACAGTCCATTGCTTCCATATGTCTGCAATCCATCTCCTACACAGCCTGAGCCAAACACAGGCAAGAAGGCAGAGGGGGAAAAATGTGGCTATTCGAAAAGGCTGTTTAGATTTCAATGTTTACACAGTAAACAATTTATTCTTAATAAGGAAACACAAAGGACCAAGAAAAATAAAGGATTCTCGAGGATTTATTATTGATGGAAACAAGAGCTGAAGATTTTGTAACCAGAGAAAACTGCTTTGTGAAGCCGGTGACAAAAAAACAGGCCGGCTGCTGCTTCAAAATCTTGAACAGATCAATGTTACGTTTCCAAACCATTATGGCCAGAAATGCTTTTTAAATTCCAGGACCAGAGTGCACCTTTTCTCAACAATACCTCCATCCGCCTGCAATCAATCAGGAGAGCGCGTATTAAGAGTCACTAATAAGAGGTCACCGATCGCTTCAAAGCCGCTCGGTGTTCGACTTCCTGCATCCAGCGAAATTATGGAGAGAGGAAGAGGGCTGTGGTCGCTCCACATCACAGAATTCATGCTACAGGAAGCACATTGCGGTGGGAGCTGCGAGGCCTGCGAGATGCATTTCATGTCTGTGTAGGATAGTAAGACCGAGGCCCTTATATGGAAAAAGGCTGGAGCCCAGCGTTATGTCATCGCCCTCGTACACGTAGGGCAGAAGCAGGCTGGTCCGCTCTGAACATGTAATTATGGAGCTGCCAAATATGAACCTGCAGCTACACGTTAAATCAAGCAAATCAGTCTGAAACGGCGAATCGAAACTTCAAGAAACAACTCGTTCCAACACCATCTCGTCAGGACAAATCGCCGGACAGTGCGGCAACCTGATGTAGCCAGCTCATGCGACTATTATGGTCTGGGCTGGATTCCGCCGCTTTAATCCTCAAAGACCACCTTGCTCAAACTGGATGCAGCAGTTGGGCGGGGACCAACTGGTAAGCGCTCTTTTTCTTCCAAGCCAAACATCCCAATTAGGGCCACTCGAACGGGAGTGGACAAACGGTTGTCATGGTTTGACCCCCGCTCGCCCGCATCAATCTGGCTGCCAGAAAAACGCGAGGTGCCAGGCGGACCTACGAAAGGAGCGCTCCGTCCTGTCGCCGTGGCAACGCAAACACAAAACACACAAAGCGGTACCAAACCCCGCGCTGAATACTGAATGCTCTTTAGTCAGCTCGAAACCGAACCCGGCTGACTAACGCCGCTCAGCCAGACGATACAAAAAGGCTCTTAGACGCGCTCCAGGCGAGTGACCGGCGCTGGTTTCTACCCCCTTGCGGCCCGGCCATTTTTAGATCTCCATAGCAACACGTTCGGCTTTACTACATCTTGCAAGGACAAAGTTTTTCTCCAACTACAGAAAATCAGGTTGCACCTTGTTAAAAAAAAAAGAGAGAGTTGCTTAAACGGCCATAATGAGGAGAGCATCACCAAGGTGACAGTGGGAGGCTACAAAAGCTGCTACCATGGAAACAGATTATTTGGAAGACTGCGTCTTTTTATATATTCACAGTGAAAAGTTAGTGATCTTAATCGAAATCAAGTGATCGCTGAGTTCTTCTTTATAGTTGTGCTCTGCAGCGTCACACAGAATGGAAGCAGATGCCTGTGAGACGAAGGGAAGATCCTACCGGGATCAAACACATACTACAGATAGCAGATTGGACCGAATCCATATGGAGCTCCAGCACATCTCCAGGACCCTGTGCAGATTCACGCAGTAATAAAGTGGTATTTGTAAAGTATCTGCTGTAGTATAAGGTCATAAAGTTGGGATAAAATCAACTGGTTCCTATTACGTTTTAATTCCCGTGTAAAACCCTCAAGAGATTTTACTGCAGGGGGGAAAAAAAGAGTTTGGCACCTCAGCGGCAGGAACCAAAAATGCTATCTGTTTTATGGTTTCTAAAAAAGACCGAGGAGAGGTTTTTACAGCTTGCTTTAATTTTTTTCTGAAGGGCACTTTTCCTGTGAGGGCAGCACAGGAACACAGCGGTGTAGTGTTGAGCACAGCGAGGGGCTCCTGGGTTTATGCCCATTATGGGGCATTTCTGTGCATGGGTCAACTTTCTCCAGCCACTTTCGTCCGAAAACATGAGGCCAAGTAGTGACTGTCAATTACTACTGCATTTGTTAACAATTTCATATGAAACTTTGAGCATCTCTCCTCTGAGGTGCCACATTGCATGTTTTTGGAGTGTATGCGGGAGTTATGTTCAACTGCACATGATGATAAAAGAGCTAAAAATAAGTGCCTGTTTGATTGCACATTCATCGTTTTACCAATAATTTTCTGAAAGTCTTTTTACAGGTACTTTTTTCTTCAAACAGTCATTGAAAAAGCACACTTGTGAAGCCCTCAAAGTGCTGAAATTAAACAGATGGCATGGTGACAAAAGGAGGAGTTCAAAGTTAATTCAAAGGGTGCAAAAAAGAATCATATTAAACTCACACAAGCAACAACTGTTCCAGTTCAAGCCGAGTCCCATAAATGTTTCATTACGTTGCTTGGCAAGTCTGGTAAAGACTTTTGAACTTCGAGACTTTGTTGAATTTCTCAAATATCGACAACAAACTTGCTTTGATTCTAAAATGCAGTTTACACAGTTTTCATAGTAGTTTTACCACATGAAAAACTGATACAGACCTTGATGAACGAGGCCTCTGATAGTTGATAACTAAACACGCGTCTAAATTTAGCTCTTTTTTTCTTTCACTTTGCCTCAAAAACCACAGAAACAGCAACTGAATCACACACAAAAAGACAAGCGGAGGAAATGAGGGGTGAGGGTTTGTCAACGTTTCACTCCGCTGACCCTCCGCTGTGCATCCAGAGCTCAGATTGTTTGTAGAGGAGATTTATGACCGCCGGTTTATGCCTTTGGTGAACTTTCATGCTACAGAAATCCTCCCACTCATAACATCACCGTCTCGGCTGTTTTTTTCCCCCTATGTGGACGCCCGTCAAGAAGCGCCTGAAGGGAAATGGAGTAACCACAGATAGGCTGGAAAGAGTCTGGGGGAGCAGCAGCAGATAGCCGCATAAATATTGTTGATAATTGGGCCCCTCTTTCCATTAAACAGCATTGGGTGGTCCCATCTTTACCAATCGGCTGCATGACTTCTTCATCGAATTCTCAGTTCAAAACCATGTTTTGCTTTGGTATTTTAGGAAGAATTTGTGAGTAATGCTGTTGTAGAACAACACTGTACATATGACTTGTGGTATGTACTTCATCTCTGACTTTAAGTTGGTGTTATCATAATAACTGGAGTAGAAAAACCCCAAAATAAGACATCAGAGTAACAAACTCTGATTCTCCCGTGATCGTTTCTATATTGCGCTCATAATCTCCGGATCAGTCGCATATGGAGAGCATATGCAGGGTTATTACATCATTATTCCACGGCGAAGCCCCATCCATCTAAGCAAATAGAGAAATATAAGCATTAATGTGATACCAGCAGATGTATTTGCTTTACGGCTAAGAAGGTCTCTTTAACATTGTGGGCATCCAGTGAACCTTAAAATAGGCCTGAGGTCAACACAATTTTCTCCTCACTCATCTAATAAAGGAACTGGAGTAATGGTTAAACTGCTGGCAGATGTTTCCACACATGCGCCCTCCACTAAGTGAAGCTTCCCCTTGTAACTCGGGCAGCAGATACAGTCGTTTTCTATAACGAATGACTCGACTGGACAACTGGTTGATTTGACGCTCTGCAGCTCATGCAATCAACTTCACTCAAAGCGGCAAGAGTTGGCGTGCTCGGCCGTTTGTGACCTTAGGATTCCTTCAGGCTCAGACAAATGGACGAAAGGTGGCTGAGACTTATTCCTGGCGCCCGGACAATAACAAGAAATTGGAGCCACGCACCGGTCATGTGCTGGGACCGAAATATGTCCCACGGATGACACGGCCCCATCGTGCCACGGAGCATAAAGCTCGGGCGGCGCTCCGGCGTTTTTCCCGCCGCCACAAATGACTCAACACACAGTGCCGGTGGACACAAGGAGGTATTCAACACTTTTACAGCCCATCGAGAAGCTGCCCGCCGCCGTAACCCACAAAAGCTCACTTGTTAAAGACGACCACATTACATGCACTTGTAACTTTCCCGGACTAACATTTTCGAGCCTGCGTTGGCATTCGCCACAACTCACCTGTCTTTTTTTCCCCCCGTTTTATACGCTTGTAAAATACAAAGTACACTCTGACACGCTGCAAGTGTCAGAGTGTACTTTCGCAGTATTAACCGGTAAAGGCTTGTGATTCACATTGCGCCTCGAAGTAAAACAGGCGGAGACGTTTGTCTGACTTTAGAAAAATCGATGCTTCGTAACAACTCCCCGCAATAAAAGTAGTGATGCAACTCTGTCAAAATAAAAGCGGGAGCATCATAAAAGTTGCAGGCGTGTCACTTGCTGGGATTATCTACAGCTTTTTTACTTTCCAAGTCGCAGCCTTTCTCCAGTACCCGTCAACAGAAGTTATTTGCGCCGGTGAATCAGCCGTTGGCGGTGACACTTCCTGTTTGGAAACACGAGGCCGTCAGGGTTCAGCGGAACTTTACTGCTCGCCGTTATTGCACGAGTTTCACTTTCGATGCCTGCTGCGAAGGTGCTCGGCGCTAATCGTGACAGCTCATTAATTCTCGTGGACCAAGGCGCAACGTTTGAAAGCTTTATTAGACACAAAACCAGGGGTCACAAACCGGAGTCATATTTTGCTCGCCTGCAGGGGGTTTATTCATTTATTGTGTTCATATGAACACAGTAAGACATAAATAACAACATGTGGACCCGCGGTTATCTACTCGAGTTCCACGTGCGAAGGATTTCATTCATGTGCCGCCTTTAAAAATACAAGAGCTCTGCTGACAACACAATGTCCCTGCATACCGCTATTATCACAGTAGCAGGACGTTAAAAATAGTCGGCGGAGCTATGCTGGCCTTTGAATCGTCTCGCAGCGGCCGCGTCCCCGGCACAGACGGTCACATCTCCACGTGAGGAAAAAGTCATTTCTCTTCGCACATGACACTCAAAATTCTGTAAACTGATCCTGCCAGCAGCAACATAAACAGGGTGACTGACCTTGGGTCGTGACATCGAGATAGCCGTTTCATAACAGGATGTGGTGGGAACTCCACGACCTCCTTATGGAGACACTATTGTTGCAGTGGAAGCTGAGAAAACACGCGGCTTATCCTCAATCCCGCCTGACAGCGCGAAGCTCGGCAGTCATCGCAGACCCTTCAGAGACCGTTAAGTTGAAATATATCGACTGCTCTTTGTCATATGCGAGATAAAAAACGACTTATCGTCCCCGCAACTGCTGTGTTCCGAACAGAGCGCGACAGCTCCACGTTTATGAGTGAGCACCGCGGCTCAAGGCTTCGAGACGTCTCATAAAGGAAACGTTCAGCGGCTACCTGGAGCTTCGAGAGACATCGATCACTGAACTCCGACTTCGTGCCATCCTGAGTGTCAAAAAGCTTGTGAAATATTTCAGACATTTCGGCCATTTAGGAACCGGTTTTAATTCTTCAACGAAGAAACGACCAAGGACGCGTGCCCTTATTCAAAATTCGAACTGAAACTTATCGGTAAAACCGTCTCACTCCTTTGCCAAATACATCCTGAGGGGCCATTAAAGAGATTTAAGGGAGGTCTCTTAAAGTGTCAGATTGTGTGTTGTGGTTAAAATGATGTTATGTAACAATATTTTGACAATAGGCCCGGCCGCGACAGGAGGGAGGCAAGGGCCACGAGGGGGTGGGAGGGTGGGGGTGTTAGGCCTTCGTGACAGGTCCATGAGTTGTTGGCCGTGGTGTCTAAATGTGTCCGCGGCTGTGTCACGCAGGAGACAAAGCGCACACGTACTTCATCACCGGCGAGGCGACTGGCATAACGAGCGTGACCGGCGTTCCTCCGAGGTGACTTCTGCGAGGCGAAGGCCGATTTAAGTGGCAGTGGTGTGTTTGAGTGTGTGTGTGTGAGGGGCTTCACTCACCCGTGAGATGGTGAGGGGCATACAGAAGTCCTTGCCCCCTTGCAGCCTGAAGCCCCAGGGAGCAGGGCCAGCCAGGGATACACTGTAGTTGCTGCTCATGATGTACCTGGAAGCACACCAACACATAGTTCACACATCCACAATGTACAAACGCAGTTTGATAGACAAGCGACTTTCGAATTTCAAGCCATCCTTTCGATCAGTTCGCATCGTCGGACGGAGTTTGGAGCCACCGGCTCTCTGAAAATCTGTTGGATCGAGCGGGTGAAGAAGTACAGAGTCCAGCTGGGAACGCTGGCAGCCGTGCTCTCCAGAAGCCCGAGTCCTCCACTTTCCCTTTCTTTTTCCTTCACATGTGTACAAACCAGACTGATTCTAATCACACTTATCTCTCGCAGAGAGGGAAGGAGGGGGCTGTAAAAAACCAGAGGCAAGCCAAGCGTGTTGAAAATTAGGCAGAGCACGGCGAAGGCATCATCACTCTTTTTTTTTTTTGGTTCTCCTTCCCAAAAGAACTGATCAAATTTTTTGCGATTCATTTTTCCGAGCGTGACGCGCTCCACTGAAGCGCTCATTCCTGCGGCTCGGCCCGTGATTAAGATACGGGGTATTCGATTTCAAGCAAGAATTTGCGTCCTACTGGGGGGAAAAAAAAGGCCTTTTTTTTCCTGAGACGGCATTTGGGCGTGCAGGGAAAACAGTGCGTGCAACACCCGCTTGGATGGACAGACGCTTGTCAGGTTCGGCCTCTGTTTAATAATAACTCGAAGTTGCTTCGTATGCCGGCAGCCAAAAGTCAGCACCCAACGGACGCCTTTGTTCACAGACACAATATCGTGATGATATACATATGTTTCAAAAAAACGGGATGGATGGTGAGAAAAAAGACCCACACAGCACTGATTGTTTGCTGCGGCGAAATATGTCACGCACGATTGGGTTTCATTGGTTAAAGCTCTGCTTTTCATGCATTCCTCCCCCCTTTCACCCCCCCCCCAAAGACTGACACTGTGAGCTATTGACTGGAGGCGAGACTGAGGTTAAATGCAGCGACGTGCTTCTAATTTACTGCGTAATAAAGTGAATTAGATGCGTGATTGAGGAAATCTGTGAAGCGTCTCCCCGAAACACACTCGTGCAATAAATGCGAGTGTGTGGGAAAAGAGGCGCTCGGCGCTGGGCCGTCACCGAGGCCATCAGGCTTATGGAGAAGGAACTACATCGCCTTTGAACTACCCGACACAAAGCACGAATGTTGATATGAAAATACAGCTTCAAAGGACGAGCTCTGGGAATCACGCGTCACAAAAGATGAAGCGTATCTACGCTTGAGGAAGGAAAGATTAAAGAGTTTCCTTTAAATTAAATGAAGTCACTGTGAGATGATGGAACGAGCAACTGAGAAACAAAGTGAGACTCAAGTTTGTTCTGATACATGTTTTCGAAACAGACTGAGTTTCTGTTGAACAAGCGGCAGCACAAACTTCTGCTGTCAGCTTCTGAGTGAAAATCATCCACAAATGTAACTTCTCATGATTTGATCCAATGTTTCAACACCTGCGTGGGACGAGACGTAAAAAAAAAAAAATACACATGTTGCCTCTTTAACATACTTCACTGATGAGTTATTTCCCTGAATAATGATGTCTTGTCATTTTTCTGGAGGCCCTGCGAGCTACGCCGCGTTTACAAATCCCCCCCCCCCCCCCGAGGGACACGCCACCACCTGCTGCAGCCGGGAGGGGGGGAGCGCTCGGTTGTGCGAAAAAAAATCGGGAGCGTTTTCCCTCCGCACAGTGGCATCATCGCACCCGGAGGACAAGGAGCTCTTTCAAGGAGGCTGAGTCACAAAAGGTTGAGGAGGGGGGGGGGGGGGGGGGGGATTAAAACCATGTGTGAAAGCGACAGCGGGCGAGTGAACGGCGAGAAAACGGTAGCTCCTAAACCGTCCCGGTCAGGTATCCGATCGAAAAGTTTCCACGAAGCGATTAACAAAGAGATCTCGTCTTGGCCTGAATATACCATTATATACATTGTTCCATCGCCCCCTGTGACCCTGGATTAGCTGAGGTAGTACAAAAGATGGATAGATGGAAGGTTGTTATATAAGGAAAATCATTTATTCAAGATATAAATCCGAGGTTTAATCGCTAGATTTTCTCCAGACGGCACCCTTACAGGCGATTCTTTGCTTTTTTAACGCTTCAGACAGACTCTTTCAGTCAAAAGCAACAAGATAAGTGCTCCACAGCTGTTTTCACAGCTGCTTTTCGGGGGTTTCAAAGCAGCAAACGGAGCGCTTCTCGAGAAAACTCTGCTCACTGCAAGTAAAACGTGCCTTTGCTTAACTGTCCCAGTGCAGGAACGACGAAGTGGGCTCGGAGATTCGAGGAGATAAGTGTGGCGGGGGTATAAATAAAGCCATGTGGTTCACTTCCTCGCTGCAGAATGGGAGCTGAAGGAGTGGGCGTCCATGCCAACGACAGTTACAGCAAAAGCTCCCTTAAACGGGTCGGACTCATCAGCAGTGTGGCGAGGACACGGCCGGGGGTCTTTGGGAGGTCGTGTACAGCCGGGAGAATTCCTCTACTTGATGGTCTTTCCTGCTCTGGCCTTCAGATAGCGGTCCGAAGACGCGGGGGACGCTTTATCTTTCCCTCCATGTCTGAAGCTGATGCTGGCTGCACGGCTCACTCCTCTCACCTCGTTCAGCAGTCGGGAAATGCAACGCGAGACTTTGTCTCTGACATTAAAGCCCACCGGCGTTTACAGTGTCGCTTACTGTGCCACGTTACAACGGCTCCGAGGAGCTTGCTGCGACTCTGTAGCTTCTACAGGTCAGGTGTAAAGCAACACAGAAAGGAACACTGTGAAAGTTTAGATGGCAAGGGTCAAGATCACGCCAGCTCAGGACCACAATAAGTATGGAAGGATACAGGAAACACGACATTTTTATCCAAGATACAGATATTTGGGGCTTTTACTTTGAAGGTTCTCAATTCGGTACGTGGCTGAGACTGGGTGAGTTGTTTGGGATTTGGCCTCACTGTCAACGACACCACTCACGACTGCAGAACATATTGCACAGCAACCAGTAGAAGACGGATCACAGAGGTGCTCAAAGTGACTTCAGGTTTATTGTTTCGGAAAAAGAGATGATTAATTGAATCTTTTTAACTGGCGTGTTTCTTTTATTTTGGAAAAGCTTTCCCATCTTTTCGGAATCTTTTCAACCCAACAGAACTGAAACACAGTTCTGCCGCTTTAAAAATAGGGACACGAAAGCCACACATGCTCCAACCTCAGTCTGTTCCTAAATAAGGGGGTCTGGCATATTTCTGATGCCTGTTTGAAGTTACACCTGCGAGATGTCAGTGCAGATAAACACCAGAGTTTCTGCAGTTTCTCTACAAACAAACACAACTGTGCAGTTTATGCAACGATCCCGGAGTTGAACAAGCTCCGGTGCATGCGCCCCTCCCCATTGTTCAAACACTGCCCGAAGGGAACCTAGGACATCGAATAGCTCGGTTGGACAATGTATCCCCCCCCCTCCATCGGGTTTCACACTCAGCTGGGACGGCCCGGTGGAGGCGACTCGCACGCCGGAGGAAAAAAGCGGGTTTTGCCCAAAAACGTGGCGAGTCGCGGCAAAGAAACACAGACGTCAGTCACTTTTGCCTAATATGGGGAGAACAAACATTCGTCTCATCTCGTGTCGCTGCTTGTTTTGCAATCTCCAGTGATATCATGCACAGACGTGAGCGGACACACCTCTGAATGTTCCCACAGCAGTTCAGCTCTGGCAAAGGCTTCATCAGCAACACCTACATAAACTGTTGCTTCATAAACAGTTCAGCTGAAGTCAGAGCGACTCGACGCTGGTCAAGACTTCAGGAACATTCTCACAGATGCTCCAAAAACTGCCCCTCATTGAAATGATACTGTAAAAAATTGTTGTTGTGTTTTGTTCTGACTGTTGTGCAAATACACTGCTGCTGTCATGTCGTTATGACGACCTAGTAAACAGAAACAGAAGGGACTTTCACACCTGTTCTCAGCATCGCCGCACAAACTGTCATTGTGGACAAGAGGACGACATGATGGCGATGAATCATCGTGAAACGCCGTATCGCCCGCTGGTTTCCATTCCCACCACTGGGACCGCCTTCATAAAACAAACACCTGTACGCATGATCTTATCATTTCTCGTGACGCAACTCGACAAGTGTCCTCAGAGGTCACGATCGAACGCAAAATCCCCTGATAAAAAACACCTCCAGTGATGTAGATCTCGACTTTATGGGGTTTCGGACGCAGCAGTATCACCTGCATTGATTACAGCTTGTGTGCAGACCGCCCGCTCTGACCTCCACGCCCTTTTACCACCACCTACGTCCCGCCGCAGTCACGTCAAGTCTCGTCTGTCTCAACTGAGTGTGTCCAAGTATGGAGGAGGTGGGGAGGAGGAGGAGGAGGAGGAGGGGGGGGGGGGTTGTCACTGCAGTTTCAGTGTGCATGCCTCCTATGACGTGCTTGCTCAAACTTTCAGATGTCACGCCGATTTCCCGGCGCTTCAGGCCGTCAGACGATGATGTCACCGCGGCAACTGTTGGGCCACACTTGCCTGAACCTGTGAGCTGTTCACGGCTCCCGGTTGCAGTCAATAACTGATTGATACTAATAAGAAACGAAGTTCCCATACGAGTCGATCACTGAAAACTTGCTGACGTAATCTTCGGAAGAGAAAGAAAGTGTCTATGAGTGAAACACACCCCTTAATAACCTCATCTAACCTCCTGTCAGTGGCACAACTTGTTCCACTGTAACTTTATGGCCGATTTACACGCTGGTGATATAATAAAGTAAGATTATAATAACCTACAAGACAAATCTTTTTTCTTTTATTCACTCAATTGAATAATCCCACTTTGTAAAGCTTGCACACGAACAAAAACATGACGTGACAGCCTGAAAGACGCACTTTAACATCAGGTTCCAGCCTGCAGATCCTGATTTCATCAGGCCAGGGCTACTTTCACACTTGTGTGTTGACTTTGGAGAGGGAAATGCAGGCGCACTTCATCTGTCCGTGGTTCGCCTCAGTGGGTGTGACACCAAACACATGTCTCACACTGCTAGAAACACCCTCACAGAAGTTTGGAACCTGCCTGTAAAATGCCTCAAACAAACAGCCGAAAGTTGGACTCAACGAGGACCGATTTGATACATATGTGAGAGAGCCTCGAACACTTGTCCGATTTCCCGATCTGTTGTCAAATATTCAACACTGTTGTGGCGGCGTAAACAATAATAAACGGGAACTCGCCCTGGATGTCAGTGAAGCGGTGGTCGCGGGCACTCACCTTGCCTCGAGAAGCCGGGTCTGGTGTTCACGCACGCGGGGTGAGAGAGGGTGAGAGAGGGAGAGAGAGAGAGAGAGAGAGGGGAGCGTGACTTCACTCCGTCGCTTCTCACTTTTAGTAGAAGTAGACTGAGCGGAACTGGGACTTCCGCATATAAGCCAACCCCGGCGCTGAGCCGGGAGGGAGGAGGGTTCAACTGCCGCCGTGTGAAGTTGATGGCTGCAGGGGGAGGGTTGGTAGAGGGGGATGAGGAGGAGGGGTGAGAGGAGAGGGGGGGGGGGGCACATGCAGAGGCAGGC